>JAUPFV010000001.1:134268941-134868941 GCA_036936605.1 Limnanthes douglasii subsp. nivea | reverse complement strand
GTGACCCAGAAGTTTGATATAGTTTTGTTGTACGCGGGTTTTATTACATAAATTACTAGCAATGAAAAAAGATGTTATAAACGTTGTTGACGCAGATTTATCGTATTCATTCCGCTATGCCACATAAATGAGAATGGTCCTAACCACTAAACGTTGTTGGTAATTGACATGGAGAATGGGCTGGCCAAAAACTAAAATCCTTTGTTCCCTCTTAGCAAATTCACACCAGATGACACTAGGAAAAAGACGACGCATTGGTATGTAGTATGTGATATGGAAATGCGTTTTTAGGAATTAATTTATAAACAATGGAAATTCAGGGACTTGATTGTAATTAGTGTAAGTTTTTTCTTTAATTTATGAATGATGTAAGTTTTAGGAAGCTATTGTGACTTTACATAATTTGTAAGGACTAAATCGCAATTAATCCGTTTTTGTAACAGATTTAGTTTTTCAACTAAGGCTTGACTCCTCTATATAAAGGACCAGACAGATCTAATAAAGGAGTTGAGCACTTTTTACTTAAAACTCATTTTGTATTTGTATTTTCTCTCTCTAAAAACTCTAAGGCAATTTCTCTCTCTAGAATTTCTCTCTAGCAATTTACCTAAGCAAATCAAAACCTTATCAAATTGGCGAATCTACTGAAGATTGAGAAGAAAAATCAGTAGATTATTCGTTTGGTGATATTCTTTAACTCAAATTCATAAGATAAATCCTGAAAATAATAATCTTACGCTTCAATCAGCGTTAGAAACAGCGAGAGATGATTTGCAAAAGAATAGGACTGATGGGAATAGAACTGATGGATCATCTCCGGTCCAATTTCGATCTGATGTTGAGACAAGAATGAAGCAACTTCTTGATAAAATCAATGCGTTGAATGAAAAATATGAGCGAAGGGAACAAGAAATACTCTCTGCTAGAATCTGATCTGAGGTTAGGCAGGAGTTGGAAAAGACTTATGTTGAAGGTCAGTCAGAACGATCTTTCGATGATAGACATGCTAAGTCTGAGCATAAAAAAGCACGTTTTGTGTCTCTAAAAGAGAGATATTCATCTCGAAAGGATAAGAAAGATAAGCAAAAATTGATAACTTCCAGTGATGAGGAGGTAGAAAGCTCAACTTCAGGATTTAAGAGGCATAGAGGTTCTTCAAAGGGATAATCAGAAAGAGATTATTCGAGGAGGTATAAAAAGGAGAGCAACTCTAAGAATGCTCCTCGATCAACTTGGCATCAAGGAAATCCTTCGAATCAATATGCTGAGACCGACATGAATTTGTATGTTACAATGGGGACCGATGATCAATTTGTTCAAGGTTTTGATTGGAGGAACTCTCCATTAACAGATGAAATTCACTCTATGACGCTTCCGAAGTATTTTTATATTTCGAAGGTTGAAAAGTTCGATGGGTTGCAAGATCCCGATGATCGCATCGAATAGTTTAAAAGTTATATGATGAATTTTGATGACAATGACTGGCTTGTGCGTCGTGCTTTCTCTCAAAATTTTAAAGAAACAGCTCTTAAGTGGTACAACAGGATTTCGAGGGGGTCCATTTCAAATTTCATAGATTTTTATACTGCTTTCCGAAGGCAGTTCCTTGGAATCAAGGAAATGAAAGCTAATGGTCATACAATTATCCAATGCAAGCAAGCACCAGGAGAAAAATTGAAAGATCATACTAAGAGGTTTGTGTTAACTAAAGCAAGTTTAGATAATTGTGAAGTGAATGTGGCAATGACCGCTTTTCGTCAGGGTTTGTTGCCAAGGGATCTGGCTAATGAGACGACAACGAGAAGGTCTTTGACTCTTGGAGCAGTGATGGCTCAGGTCGAGGATCAAATTAAAATTGAAGAATCTAGCAGAGTCCGAGGTGCACCGATTAATACTTCAAAGAATTCGGGACATGCATCCAGTAATCAGGGGCAGCCTTCGAATGGAAATAATAATGCTAATGGGAATAATCAGCAGTCGAGGTAGAAGAACAATAATTTGCCTCCTCGGAGTGGTGGATATTCGAACCACACTCCATCCAACAATTACAACAGACCTAGGCCGAATACTTGAGTTAGGCGAGAGTACTATGCTGATTTAACAGAGAGTGTTTCTGTTATTTGGGATAAAACTAAGCGTTCTGTAAACTTTAGGAAACAAACTCCTATCAGCAGACCAAGGGAAGAAAGTAATAATAAATTTTGTAGATATCATGATGACATTGGGCATGATACAAATTTTTGTATTGCTTTGAAAAAAGAAATCCAATATTTGATTGAGAATAGGAAGCTCTTGAATTATGTGAAGTCACATGGAAGTGCATCGAAGAATAACGGTGCATCAAATTCGAAGGCTGCACAGTCAGATGAGAATTTGATGATTATAGATTCACAGGTTGAGTCATTTGATCTTTCAATGAATATGTTGAGTAGGATCCGAACAGGTTGCTTCTGATGGCAGTCGAGGAGCCTTTTGAGGTTGTTTCTATAGAAAAGGGACATGCTCGGGAATTGTGCAAGTTTTTCGAATCGTTAGCAATTTTTGGGGCGATTCAATGACTGGAAATTCAGACAGCTCAAGGAAAATGCATGTTGTCAACTTGACAACTCATTTGTATGGGAAGAAATACATTCCTTTCATTTTGTTTGATGAAGATGGTTTGAGAGGAACTGCAGGACCACATGAGGATATTGTGGTAATCGGAGCTGAGGTGGCTGACGTCGAAATTCGACGTGTGTTGATTGACAATGCAGTTCTGCCAATGTTCTTTTTATGTCCACCTATGATAGGATGACAAACCCTCCTCGGATTACTCAATCAGATCGTACAATTATTGGATTCATGGGGGTAACTGCTCATGTTGTTGGGGAATTCGAGGGATAAGTTAGTTTGGGGAAAGGACCATTCAAGAAGAAGGTTCAAGTGCTTTTCGTAGTGCTGGACTGTCCCACAAGTTATAATGCTATTTTTGGAAGGTCGTGGCTTTCAAGAATGTTTGGGGTGGTATCAACAGTCCATCAATGTTTTAAGTACGTGATTGGAGACAGAGTTGGAGTAGTTTGAGGCGATCAAAAGGTTGCCACAGAATGTTATGCCACTGCGCTTAGGGTTCGAGGATCCAGCAGTGGAGATTTGATGCGAGAATAGCAGTTAGAAGGGGTTACCTCGGATTTGGAAGAAATGGTTGACGATCCGAGGGAAACTCCAGGGTCTTTAACAGTGAGTGAAGATATAGAGAAGTTTACTTTTTCAGAAGGAAAAGTGCTTTAGATTGGAACTTTATTAACCCCTAATCTACGTCAACAACTGCTTAATTTTTTGTCTCAGAATTGGGACGTCTTCGCTTGGAAGACAGAAGATGTAACAGGAGTACGTATTGAAGTAATTCGGCATAGCTTCGCCATAGATTCGAAGGTTAAGCCAGTGATTCAAAAAAGAAGAGTATTTTCATCGGAGAAAGCGGAAGCAATTATTGCAGAAGTGGATCGGTTGTCTAAAGTCGGACACATAAGGGAATCTCAATATTCTTTGTGGACTGCGAATCCGGTAGTTGTTAAAAACAAGAAGGGGAAATGGAGGATGTGTGTGGGTTTTACAGACTTTAATAGAGCTTGCCCCAAAGATCCGTTTCCAGTTCCTCGAATTGACAAGTTGATTGATTCCACTTCAGGCAATAAAATTTTGACTTTTGTGGATGCTTTCGCAGGGTATAATCAGATCCAGATGGATCAGAAGGATCAAGAATGAACGAATTTTATAACAGATAGAGGCCTCCATTGTTATAGGGTGATGCCCTTCGGATTGGAGTGCTGGTGCCACTTATCAGAGATTAATGAATAAAGCTTTTGTTACGCAAATCAGAAGAAATATAGAGGTGTATATAGACGATATGGTAGTGAAAAGTTCAAGGGATGAAGTGCATCTTGATGATCTGGAAAACGATTTTTTGAATCTAAGGGAAATCAGGTTGAAGCTAAATCCAGAGAAATGTACCTTTGGAGTTCGATCGAGGAAGTTTTTGGGTTTTATTATTAGCGAAAAAGGGATAGAAGCCGACCCAGAACAACTAAAGGCTTTGATAACAATGAATTCATCTCGATGAGTTAAGGAAGTGCATGTATTGACAGGAAGGTTAGCAGCACTTAATCGATTTATTTCACAATTTTCTGATAAATGCTTTCCTTTCTTTCAAGTATTGTGAGGACCTAACAGGTTTGAATGGACATCGGAATGCATAGCAGCGTTCACAAGTACTAAAAATTTGTTGTCATCACCAAAAATATTAACAAATCCTCGAAATAGGGAGGAATTATTCTTGTACAAATCCTCGAAATAGTGAAGATTCAGGTATTCCGAAGCCGGTTTATTACGTCAGTAAAAGTCTGGTGGCAGCAGAAAAAAGGTATATGAAGTTGGAGTTGCTGGCTTTAGCATTGGTGATTGTTGCTAGGAAGATACGTCTATATTTTCAAGCTCATACTATAGAAGTCCGAACTTCATTCCCTTTAAAAAATGTATTGCAACGACTAGATATTTCAGGGAGGATGACTAAATGGTCAGTGGAGTTGGGAGACTATGATATTTTATTTACACCTCGAACAGCAATCAAGGCACATGCATTGGCTAATTTTTTTGTTGAGGTCCACTCAAATAGATCAGATGAGGAAGAAAGTAAAAACGTTTTGCCTACTGATTCGAGGTGGGTTGTTCGAACAGATGGAGGGTCCAGTATTTCAGGGTGCAGTGCTGAAGTTCAATTGATAGCTCCGACGGGGGAAACAATGGTCCAATCAATTAAATTTGGTTTTCATGCTTCAAACAATGAATCTGAATACGAAGCTGCTTTAGCGGGTTTGAGATTGGCAAATATTTGTGGGGCGACTTCAGTACGTCTGGAAACGGATTCTCAATTATTGGCAAATCAAGTGTCTGCGTTTTCCGAAGCAAGGAACGATCGTTTGATCTTATATCTTCGGGAGCTTGAGAATTTAATGCTTCTGTTTGATAATGTGGTTGTGGAATATATCGGGCGAGGAAGTAACATGGTGGCTGATGCTTTAGTAAATGTTGCATACAAGGAAGAATATCCTTGGATTTTGCTACAGGAGAATCCTTCAATTGTTGCTCAACCTGGCCAATGTGAAATTATAGAGGAATTTTTTCCACTGATGAAGAATATCCTTGGCGATAAGATATTCTTAATTTTTTGACCCATGTATTACTTCCAGATGATTCTCAACTGGCTAAAACGTTAAGGGGTAAAGCCTTTGGATATATAGTTCTGGATGGAATTTTATATAAAAAGGCATTAAACAGACCATTGCTATGATGCTTAGGCAAGCAAGAATCACAATAAGTATTATCAGAGTTGCATGATGGAGAAGGTTCAACTCATTGTGGGTTTAAAGCTTTATCTCGTAGAGTTTTACTTGTAGGGTTTTACTGGCCTACAATCATGAACGATGCTAAAATTTAGTCCGAGGTTGTGATACTTGTCAAAGATTTGCTAAAGCTATTCACAAACCAGCAGTGCCGCTTATGTCTATATCTGAGGCGATACTGTTTGATAGATGGGGAATTGATCTGGTGGGACCTCTGCCGATGGCCTCTGGGGGAAGGCAAATGATAATTGTGGCGGTGGATTATTTTATGAAGTGGGCAGAAGCAGAACCGCTATCAGGTACAAAAGCAAAGGATGTTATCAAATTCATTGTGAATAATATGTGTTGTCGTTTTGGGGTTCCTTGGAGAATTACAACAGATAATGACCATCAATTTAACAATAGGGAAATGGCTGCATTTTGTATTTCTAAAGAGATTCAGCAATGTTTTTCGATGCCCTTTCATCCTCAAGATAATGGACAAGTGGAAGTGACGAATAGAACAATCTTAGATGGCTTGAAGAATAATCTATCGGGAGTAGCAGGAAAATGACCAAATTATTTGCAAGAGGTGCTTTGGGCTTATCGAACAACTCCAAGAGAGGCTACCAAAGAAACTCCTTTTGCTTTGGCATATGGTATGGATGCGGTTAGCCCTATTGAATCTACGATGTCATCTTTTAGAATATCTCAATATGTTGAAAGATTTAATGATGAAATTCGAAGGGCAAATGTGGATTTGATCGAGGAAAAAAAAGGTTCGAGCTTATTTGAATACCATACATTATCAAACTCTCATGAGAAGTAGATATTATTCGAAGCTAAAAAGAAGAGAATTTAAAGAAGGCGATAAAGTGTTACGAAAGTTTTTCTACACACAAAGAATAAGAGCTTCGACAAAATGGCTCCGAATTGAGAAGGGCCTTATACAGTGGTTGAAAGAGTTAAGCTCGGGTCTTATCGTCTTTGTGATTTCGAGGGGAGGATACTACAACACCCATGGAATATTCAACATTTGAAGCTTTATTGGGAATAAACATGTGTTTATACTTTGGAATGTTTATTTTTAATGCGCACTCTTTCCTATCCTGTTGGCCCAGGAAGGTATTAATGAGGCGTCATGTACTTGTTCATATTCAACTTTATCAATAAAGATCGTTTTGGTCTATGGTGATTTTACGTTTATTTGGATACTATCTTAACAAATCATTAAAGATTGATCACCTTTGAGATTAGTTAAATGAAGTATATTCCGAAGAAATAACCAAGTTTTACAACAATTTTACATTTGGAATTTCGAGGTGAATGTTTTAAAACTCACTGATAATTTCAATGAGCTAATCAAGCTTAACAATACATTCACATATTTTTGAAGAAGAGAACACTTGCTATTTTTTATTAAAATGTTGCATTTATTTGGTATTTAGCATAGAATAGTGTAAGGAACAACGATATAAAAAGGAAGAACACTTTATCATTCAAATTGAGTTGTTACAATACAAAAAGAGGTATTCTGATTAGACAAGTACAAAAAAAGACTAAATTAAAAGAGTAGTTAGTCAGAAGATTCTTCTTCTTCGGATGATTCGTCCTCTGAAGATGATGAGCTGAGAACAGGGTCGAATGTCTCACTTGGACGTTTTTCTTCGGGAATGTCGTGCAAAAAATTTGTGAGGTTAATTTTTGGATAGGCAGCATGGAGTTCTCGAAGGAGAAGGATAGTTGCATCTTCTTTTCCGACCTGAATCTGTCTGCATATTTTTTGAGAGTTCAGCTTCGGCAGTGGTTACATCAGCAGCTTTTTCTGCTTCAAAATTCTTCTTCAATTTCTCTATCTCATCGGACAACTCTTAATTTTTTGCTTCAGAAAGAGTTAGAGAATTTTGAAGTGTGGAAGAGTTGGATTTTTCAATATTTAATTCAGCGATGTGCTCGGTTTTGAGTTTCTTTATTTTGTCTTCGTGAGACTTTGTCAGCAGTGCTGTGTCGACCATATGCTTGATCCGAAGATGATCCTTTATACAAAGAGCGCCTTTTATCAGTTCGGATCTAACTATCTCATAGGCATAAAACTACTCGGATACTTTGTTATGCAAGGTCTCTCTGAATTTCTTTTCAGCCTCATAAGATTCCTTATAGTAAACCATATCCTTGGCCAGCTACTTGAGATGGTCTTGAGAGGCTTCAATTTGAGAGGCAAGAGCTTTCGCATTAGCATCAAGACCGGAAAATGGTTGAAGAGCGATAGCTATTGCAGGATTTGGAGGAGGGCTACGGTATTATGAGGTACTAGGCTTATCGATCATATCCAGAGATGTAATAGGTTCGAAGGTACGAGTTGATCTTGGAATTTATTTCACTGGAGTAGGCCTTGCAAAATCAAGCATGTGATTCTGAATGAATTGAAGGGTAAGATCCTCTTCACCAACAAGTGCTTCTATGTTTCCAAAATCAATGAACATATCTGGATCAAAACTTGTAGGACGATGGTAAACAGTAGGAGAAAAGTCATCGATGACAATTACATGATGTTCTTGTGAGGAATGGTCTTCGGTTGGAGGATTTGAGGGGTGTTGTTATTGTTGGTTTTCAGCAGCATCATCTTCATGCTCATCAATCAATTTGTACGAAATGATTTTTCTTTGTTTCTTCTTCTTTCCTAAGGAATCGGAATTTTTTTTCTTCTTTTCTGATGAGTTCTCTTGATTTTCTCCCTCTTCGATGGGTGAGAGAGGCTTTTCGGCAACTTTGCGTTTTCGACGCTTCGGTTTAGAGGGAGTGGAAGGGTTAGCACCAGATGTGCTAACTATCTTTTTGCCTTTCTCTTTGGTTATTTTTTCCCTTTTCTTTTTAGGCAGATTGTTGTCTGATCTGTTCTGGATTGGGAGGAAGACTTTACAATCGGCTTGTGGAATTCGTAGGACGAGAAGCTTCGGATATAGGTCAGAAGATAAATCTTTGGGAGGCAACCCACATTCTGTGATCAGAAACATGTGGTATTGAAGGAAGTTAATGGGCTGGAAGGCAGTATGGAATGCGTTATTCCACTCTTTTTCAGTCCAGGCATCCAATTTTTGGAATATCACCTTAGCAGCTTCTCGACAAGTGGAGTAGCGCTTCAAAATTTCTGGTATAAACCAAGAAAATCAAATATTAAGTAAAGTAAAAGAAATATGAATTAAAAAATTAAGGTAGAAAGGAAATTTTTTGAGAACTTACGATTTCTTTTCCAGACCATAGTTAACTTCGAAGGATTGTCTTCGGAAATCGGCTTTCCATTCTCCCAATCTTCAGAGATGAAAATAAATTTTTGTTTCCAAAACTTATCAGCTTCCAAAATATCATTGATGATTTTAAAATCATCCATCAATGTAAGATAATAGAATGGGAGCTTCAGACCTTTTGGGAGCTGAGTAAGTGAAATGAAGTCCTTGATGCTGATCGGTATTTTGGAGAGATGAGATGCCATAATCACTGACATTAGGGTGAACCACTAGTTTGGAGTTACTTGAGTAAGGCACAAGCTGAGAACTTCGAAGGAGTCTACGATCATCGGATCTAGTGGAAATCGAAGACCCCAGTTGATGATTTCTGGGTAAACCCCCATTTCTTTTCAAGGAAAGAGGCTTGGCTTTCTTTGTAATATATGTATCGAACCTTTTACAAGGCGATAATATATTTGCTCTCGAGGTTTCTCAAATCCTCCCAATCTTTGCTCTTTCCTCCTCAGAAACAGAACAGACATCAGCTTCCTCTTGAGATTCAGCTTCAACATCGAATATGGTAGCTTCTTGAGGATCTTGAGGATCTTGAGAAGAGGGAATGTTTGCTTCTGATAGAGGAATTGGAGTTCGAATTGCTTCTTCTTTTAATTCTTTTTGAAGAGGATCATTGGTGGTGATTTTCGAAGGAGATGGAGTTCAAATTATTGTTGATTCATCTCCCATTGCGATGAAGGTCTTTTAGGTTTGGACGAAGAAGGTTTCTATGAGGAAGGGTTATTTGTTTTCAGTTTCAGAGGAGAGACTTTGCCCTGAGTTGAAGATGTTCGAGGGGTTTTAGGGCTAGCGATTTTAAATGATGATTTTTCTTCGATATTGGGAGTATGAGAAAGTTTTGGAACTTTGGTAGGATCGAAGTTACCGTAGTGAAATGTCTCAGTTGTAGTTCCAATTGGGCCACCAAAAATTAACCTTGCTCTTCGATACTCTTCGGCTCTTTGTGTTATGCAAAAATAGTTGTAAGAACCGAACACCAGATTGCTATCAGTATCAGAAGATTCTGCTGTTTTGGGTAAAATGGCCTTCAACTTTTTGGTTACCGGTTTCTTTCTCATAAACCAGGAATGGATTGATCGGAAAAGATGCAGATTGATCGGAAGATTTGAGTTTTGCAGTCAGAGGGTATTTCGGGGAGTTTGTAAGTTGGATATTAATATCTAAGTAGTGAGTAGCAAGAGAATAGAGGTGAATTCTTGTATTTAAGTAAATTGGGATATTCATACATATTTTGTGACCCACGGTCCTTTCAGGGTCAGACTCTGGACTCGTGTCAATCTTTAAAGTCCAAACCCTACGTAGTATTAGCATATAGTTGAGTCACAGTTGACCAGATCGGATTGTTCACGATAGGCCAGGTGTGAAATATACCCAAATTTCCCCTCCGGATAAAGCAATAGTGCCCTTCCAAAAATATCTGAACCTATCAGTAGTCCCTTCAGCTATTTCAAAAACATTTTAAAAGAGCTAACTTATTTATGAAAAGATCTAGATTGTGTTCGAAGTGTGTCTTTACAGGTTGGTTATCAAGAAAAAAGTCCATGATTGGATTTGAAGCGGTTCATTTTGGATATGAAAAGGCAACATTTAGAATTTTTGAAATCTAACACGTGTCACACTTTGATTCGACCTCTCAACCGTTTTTCTTCCTTGGGACTTGCACCTATTTTACAAAAAGTAATTAGAGTAGGCTTAATAGCCCCTAATCATTGTTTGAACTGTTTTATCTCCTTTAGAAGAAACACTCTAGTAGTTTTAAGTTCCATATAAACCCATTTTACTTTTTGTTTTTTCAGAATGAGAATCAATTTCTAGAGAGAGAAAGTTTGAGCTTGCAAATAGAGAAAGCTTGAGTTTGTGATTCTACTCTATATCGAGGAAGTCATATGTTCACAGCCGCAAACACTTTGATTAAAGGGGAGTTGGCTAAACATATCTGATTTGGAAAAATCGAGAAAAAGGCAAGGTATAAGGCAAGGATGGTAGGCAAATCCCTGCTTCTCCTGGTGGAGTAGTTAGCCAAGCGGTACCAGAACCAGATAAGAGCACATCATCATCAAGAATATCGGTAACTCGGAAATCTTATTTTATTCAGACATTATCCTCGTTAGAATCGGAACCTTCAGTTCTTGTATCTTTAGAATCTTTACCTAAGAAAAAAACAGTCTCTAGGTAGTAGAAAACCCTCACCATTCCTAGCCATGGGAATAGATACTGAAGATATCATTCCCCGGAGATTCACTCGACTCTTTAAGTCCAAGAGTTCCCCTTCCTCTTCCAAGAACATCAGTTCACAAGCATTAAACCCTACTGCCCAATCCCACGCAAATATTCGCAAGGTCAATGTTAAATATTTTTTGCCCCATAAGAGAATTGGGTGTTTGGCTTTCATAACTATTTCACTTCAGGAAACATGTTGAGGGCTCCCCTGTGGAACACCACTTGGAGCAAAGACCTTACCTGGGAACAACTGATCACCGCCCTCCAGCAGACGTTATACTTAGAAGGACAGAGGAAAAGAATGGAAAGCTTTACTTACCAGCCCAGAGCAAAAGTCCTTGCCATCTAGACAAGATGAAGAAGAAGAGAAAAAGGCTGAAGTCGATCCATCTCACTCGAATCCCGAAGAACCCAGACGGAGAATCCTAAAGGGATAAATGTTATCTTGTTAGAAGCAGTGACTGCAACAGTTAGGAAACCCATGGAATCGAATCGACTGCTTCAGGCTAAGAGAAAAATTTACAAGAAGCCCAATGAAGGTGACGGCCGAAGATCCAGAAAGAAGAACAAGAGTAACCTAAGGTCAGAGGTAATTCTTCATTCTCCGGTCGACAATCCTTCTCTCCCAACTGATGTTCCTCCACAGGTAGGGGCACTAGGCGACCCTCCTTCTCCGATGATTCCCACAGCTAACCAACCATATATTGAAAGAGAGGTAAACCTAGATAAGTTTCACAATATGTATTTTAGAGATCGTGATAAGGATGACTTTGTTGGTTCCTTTCCTCAAGCCACAATGGCCAAAGCTGTCACTTATAATGCTGAATCGTTTGAGGTATCAAGCGAGCAAGATACCCTAGGCCATGCAGTTTTGGGATTTATTAGGCGAATAATGGATCTGGAAAGGCAGGTCATAGAACAAGCTCGGAACATCGACTCTCTTACCATAGAAAATCCAAACTTGAGAGGCTCTTTTTCATCAAAATAGTTGAAAGTGAAAATTTTGCGTAAAGATAAAGAGGAACTGAAATCTTATTTGCAAGAGGCTAAGGCTGCCCAAGAAAATCTTCAAACCAAACTTTTTGAACTAGAAACCACCACTTAAATCGAGATCAAGTCTTTGGAAGAACAACAAACTAGCAACTCAAAAACCATTAGCACTTTATCCGGAGAGAAAAAGAATCTATCAAAATTTATTAAAGGGAAGGAAGAATAAAATACCTTTCTAAGGAAGAATCAAGCTCAAACGATAACATCAGTGATGAAAAGTATGCTGTCGGTGTTATGGATTCCTTTGAAAAAAGAAACGAGGGAGTTAAGTCGAACATGGTTCTGCTATTTCACGAGACCTTTCCAAAGAGGACCCTTGGACCTTTGTGGAAATATGTACCATATGAGGAGATACCTTTTCACACCATGCCAGATGGTGATAAACATGGTTATTCAAGTGAAGATGACTCTGACAAAGGAACCGGTGAAAGATCAAGTGCTGACACTAAAAGTCCCAATGACGATGTAGGTTAGGAAAAAAAAGAGGGGAGGAAGCCTTAAGGTTATAACGTTTACTTTTATGTTCAAAACTAAAGTCCTTGGAAGGCCAAGGCATTTTGTTGTCCTTTTTAATTCTTGTTTTGTGAACCAAAGTCCTTGGACATTTTTGCTGGGTTAGATCGAAGATATTCTGATTAGGATATAATGTTATTTTTTCCCTTCCTATGAACTTCTTTTTATCCTTCTGACTAATCTTTAATTGACATTTTTAATTTCGCCGACTTGTTTAATAAATGTTTAATTTATTGAATCATTTCAACAATAATTCATTTGAAGGATGAAAGTGTTGAATAAATATGATCATGGGTGTTTATAAATCTGATTATGTGTTTAATGAATCCGATCACCTTAAAGATAACTCATTTAAGGGTCAGGTTGCTTAATAAGTATTCAATCTATCTGATCTCATCACACTCGCGGCAATTCTTGAATAAAGGCATAAAAAATAATTTATTGAAAACCGGATACCTCATTAAAAACTCCCCACGCCACCAAGGTAGAAAAGAGTATGCCCTCCTTATATTTACATTGAAGTATGAGAAGGTAAATATTTACAAGATAATTTTATTCTAAATACAACCTAAGATGCTCAATATTGCACGGATGTTTCAAAACTTTTCCCTCTTTGTCTTGAAGTCTATATGTCCATGGCTTGACTCTTTCACATACTGTATAGAAGCCTTTCCAATTCAGAGGAAACTTCCCAATTGCTTTCTTTGTTGTGTAAAAATACCTTTCTTAATACTTTGTCTCCTAACTAAAAATCTATTCTCTTTACTTTAGATGCATATCTACATTTCATTAAACCTTGATAATGTGCCATTTTTAAATATGCCTTCAATGTTTTTTCTTCAATCAAATCCAACTGATTCCTAACTGCCATATCATTAGCCTGTTCCGAATAGCTTTGAATCCTAAATGATGGAAAAGTATCTTTTATGGGTATGATTGCATCCATCCCATAAACAATGGCAAAATGAGACTCTTGGGGTGCTGTCCGTGGAGTAGTTCGGTAGGCCCATAATACTTCTTACAAGTAACTCCATATTAGCAACTTTAACCTGCCCATTAGCCTGAGGGTGAAAATGGGAAGAGAAGCAGTGTTGAATTTCTTTGGAAGCGCAAAATGCCTCCATATCTTTATTATCAAATTATGGCCCATTGTCTGTCGTAAGTCGTCAGGGAATTCCAAATTGGCAGCATATATTGGACATAATTTTTTTTATAACCTCCCTAGAAGTGGTTCCAAATAGTGGTATAGCTTCTATCCACTTGGAGAAATAATCAATTGCCACTATTATCGTTCGATATCCGCCGAATATCATGGGGAGATGTCCAACTAAGTCCAAACCCCACATGTCAAATGGTCTGGGCTTGGATATTGAATCCATAGGTACCGCTAGTGCATGGATTTCATTCCCATATCTTTGGCAAGGGTCACACCTCCGAACCATATCTTTTGCATCAGCCATGATGGTACGCTAGTAGTATCCTCCTAGTAAAACTCTTATGGTTAAGGCTTTGTAGCTACAATACGTTGATTCTTCTCCATCATGCAACTCATATAGGACACTTTGAGACTCTTCAAACCCTAAACAATGGAGAAGTGACCTGTTGAAATATTTTTTTTATAGAACTTTCCTTAATACTAAGAAACCACGAGCGTTATACTTGATCTTTTTAGCTAAGGCGTTGTCTAAAGGTAAAAATCCATTGAAAATAAACTGGTGTATCTGAAACTTCCAATCTTTGGTTTGTATGGCAGATACACTCAAACTCTCTTCAAATTCACTCTCTTTCCCTTGAATTGAACTTATGGAGGGACATTCTTGCATAATGATCCATCGGTAGGATTCAGAATAAGCTATGGTGGCTAAAGAATCTACCATAGTATTCTCCAATCTAGGGATATGTTCATATCGAACGTTTTAAAACCCCATAGCAGCTTACCTTAGTACTTGTAGATACTTTACCAACTGATATTTTTTGGTTTCAGATATCCATTGAGCCTGGTTGATAAGCAATTAGGAGTCGCTTAGTAAACAGACTCTCTTTGCTCCACATATTTGAGCTAACCTTAACCCAACAATGGCCACTTCATATTCTGATTTGTTATTAGATGCCCTAAAGCTAAAACATACAAACTCATGCATATTATCACTATAAGGGGAGGTTAAACAAATTCTAGCCCCACATTCCATTGTACTAGAGCCACCATCTGTTCGGATTAACCACTCTTTTTTAAACTTGTTTTCATGTTCTTTCTTGTGAGGTCTTTTGTATGAAATTATACCAATAAATCAGCTATAGATTGAGCCTTGATTGCAGTCCGAGGTTCAAAATCAATATCATAATCTCCAAGATCATTTGACCACTTAGTCATTTTTCCTCATACGTCAGCTTTTTAGAGAATATTCTTTAAGGGGAAAGATGTTTGAACAGTAATTGAATTTGCTTGAAAATATGGCCTCATTTTCATGGCTGCTATTACTAATGTTAAGGCTAATATTTATAACTTTAAATAACTTTGGTCTGCTTTCAGCAAAGTCTTGCTCACGTAATAAACCGAGCGAAGGTAATTTTCTAGTTCCCTTACCAGAACGGCACATATGGCCTAGTTTGATACTGCCAAATATATGAAACGTTTTTCGCTTTGAATAGGTTTGAACAACATCTTGAGTGAAGATAAATATTTTTTTATTTCAAGAAAATCTTGATCATACTAAATACCAATTAAAGTCTTTAACATTCCTCAAAACTTGAAAATACTGATCACATTTGTGTGATGACCTTGAAATAAATCTGTTCAACGCAACCAGTCGTCCGGTTAATCTCTGGACTTATTTAGTACTACGAGGAGGATCCATATCCAATAAAGCGTTTAACTGATCCAGATTGGCCTGAATTCCTTTCTCATTAGGAAACTTGACAGATCGAACCTCAAAAATACAGTTTTCCGGGTTATAATTCAAGTTGATGGTTTCCAAGTTAGAAAAGGTCTCTTGGAGATCAGATATATATTCTTCCTCTTCGAGGCTCTTTACCATCATATCATCTATATATACTTCCATGTTTCTGCCAATCTGGCTAGCAAATATTTTATTTACTAATCGCTGACAAGTAGCTCCAGTGTTCTTCAACCCAAAATACATCACTTTATAACAATGAAGCCCCCTATCAGTATTAAAAGTACTATGATCCTGATTGTTCAGATATACATGTATGTGATTGTACCCTGAAAAGACATCCATGAAGGACAACAACTTGTTTCTTGATGTAGAGTCTACTTACCGATCTATCAGAGGCACAAGAAAATGATCTTTAGGACATGCCCGGTTAAGATCATTAAAGTCAATACACATGTGCCATTTACCACTCTTTTTCTTGACTAACATAGAGTTAACAATCCACAACGGGTATTGAAATTCTTTGATGTGACCCATCTTGGTCAACCGATCCACTTCTTGTACTATCATATCAATTTTTTATTTGGAAAAGAACCTTCTTCTTTGAACCATCTGTCCAATATAAGATCGGACTGACAATTTGTGGTAAATTTCTTCAGCAGGTACTCTGGTCGCATCATTATTGCACCATGAAAACTTATGTAAATTGTGAGACAAAAAAGACAACAACTTTTGTTTTAAACTTAATGGAAAATCAGTACCAGTCTTAACACTTTTTCTTTTTCTATAGGAATTATAACACTAGGAGCCTCTTTGGATCATCAATTTCATTCTCTTCGGTGGAAGGCTCCAATAACTGCTATTTCTTGTTAACTTTGACTGACTTCAAAGACTTGAGGAAAAATCTATTATATAACATTCTCTGGCTACCTTCTGACTGCTTCGGTCAACACCAACCTGTGTACCCACAACATATTTCAAACACTGATGGAATTAAACCACAACAAATAACACCTTCAGTGGCTTCTTAAAATGTTCTTTACCCAATATTACATCATCTTCAAACTCACCGATGATATCTACCAAAATCCTAATAAATCCCACAATAGTTCTGTTTCACCGTTGAATAACTGAGGGATTCTTCAATTGTTTGTAAGCATTGATAAACAATATGTTTGCCAAACTATGTGTCAATTAGGTTTCAGAGTACATCATTTCCTCCAATTGATGCCCCTATCACCATCATTCATGTGGCCCTACAATATCTCTTAGGTTATCCTCATAAAAATCAATGAAAAGAGCTGAAGTTTGGTATAGATGTGTTGACATCCTCTATCCAACTGAGTAGTCAAGCTGTTGACATGCCTTTTTCTTGAACAACTTGATGGCACTATCACAGTATCTCCCCCAAATATGGTTAAGGGTTCAAAATATTTTACCACATCGGACACAGTAGCAGTCTTATCTACTTTTACCCCTACTTGATTCTGATTAGGGTCTAGATTAAAGTATTCAGAATCCCCATCAAACCTTTCAATAATCACCACGGCATCCCTCCTGTCTGGATGTTCCAAGTGTTGCTGAAGGAGTCATTCAAGGAGCATTGGTGTTGGATTGCACATTATCTAACCTGTTAACCCCTTGTTTTATAACAAAATCGCCCAATTTACCTCTTTCAATAAGATTCTGCACCTCTTGTTTCAAGGCTATGCAATTATGGGTATCATGCCCACATCGTTATCATATTTGCAGATCGGGTAGTTCAGGTCTCTCTAGGAGATTGTAGTGGGGTCGCCCTTCTAAAGTGTACATCATTTTTAATTTTATCATATATTGTTGCTACACTTTCCTCCAACTCGGAAAACCATTCAGGATGAACCCAAGGTTTCTTTTTACTTCTAACCTGCTTGTTTTGGTTGGATTGATTCTACTAAGGCCGATGTGACCCCTGCGTGTTTTCCTTTTTTCTATAACCGGACTGAGTTGTTGTTTGAAGAGTTGAAACTATGGTAGTGGATCTGCTACAACGAGGCACTCTACATTTCTTAGTCTCTTTAATATTAATCTGCTTCTCGACATGATTCAACAATCCCCCAGAAGTCATAGCTTTCTTCCGGGTCACTAAATCAACCAAATTACTCGGACTCAAACCTTGTCCCAGAGAGGCAATTGCAACTTGTTCAAAACAGTTAGCCAACCCATTCTTCATATTTATAAACTTACTAATATATTCTTTCAATGACTCATTTGGTTCTTGGGCACAATGGATAATTGTGTTACCAGTTCCTTTAAGTTTATTTCTTCCAACAAATTAGCTTCGGAAAGCAACCCATAATATAATAGAATTATTTATGAACCTTTGAGAAGACTGTTGTATCATTTGAGGGCACTTCCCTTAAATTTTAGTGAGAAGAACTTGCATAGTAACTTGTCATAATCATCAAAGTTTATCATGAAATTCTTAAATTATTCAAGATGATTGTCCGGATATTTACATCAATCATACTTTTCCATCTTAGAACTACCAAACCTTTTAGAAATATTCCAGGAGAGTATTTTTTTATGACAAAAGTGATTGTATCCAATTTTGACTACGACTAAACACGGTATCTTCACTTGGAGTAGCGAAAATACCTGGTTTGGATTGGAAGGCAAATGAATCGATCAACAAACGATCAATATGTTGATCAACCGAAACCTTAATTTTTCCCTGATACTTTTTCAGTCTGCCATACCTATTCATGTTTCTTGAATACTTCTTGGTCAGCTTTAATTTCTTCTTCAACCGACCTTCATCACTAATAGATGAAACTGATTCCTCAAGCTCTGAATCATTAGATGAACCTACTAGAAGACTCTAATGTGAAACTCTCCATTCGTTTGGATCAATGTATTTTCTTGGAGCAGAGATGAGTCTTTATAGACTGCTCATTCTCACAAAGATTATCAGTAGGGTGTGGTGTTGATGCACCAGACTTTTCCTTAATTCATTTTTCTGCTTGTTTCTGGGCCTTTCAAGCCTCGATTTCAGCCCTTAGTTGATCACATTCTTCTTGCATAGATTCTTTTTCATTTCCATTATGATTCACATGAGACACAGTAGTGTTCTCATTATTTTCTTTTACCCAACTGGTTTGTTTACTGGTTTTGAATCTGAAATTCAGGCACCGTCGCCTCCCACCGTGGTCCCCAATTTCGTGTGGATAATTTATAGTCGGGGGGTATTTTGAGGAGTTTGTAAGTTGAATATTAATTTATGAGTATTGAGTAGTAAGAGAATGCAAGTGTATGTTTGTATTTAATGTTTTTAAAAAGTCTAAGCCATGAAATGAAGTTCGTTAGGGGTATTTATATTGATTTTGTGACCCATGGGATTTCTAGGTCGGACTCTGGACTCAGGTCAATCTTTAAAGTCCAAACTCTAAGTAGTATTAGCATACAGTTGAGTCGCAATTGACCAGATCGGATTGTTCACGATAGGCTAGGTGTGAAATATACCCGAACTGCCTCTCCGGATAAAGCAACAGTGCTCTTCCAAAAATATATAAAACTATCAATTTGATATCTGATTTGTTTGATCTTTTCTTCTATTTTCATAGGCGGACTACTCTCTCGAAGGGTGTCTTCTCTCTTTTTTACACTCTTCAGCTGAGATCGTGGGGTTTGGATCCTTTTTTTTTGCTTGTATAACATAAACACTTGCCATTTGTATCTAAGGACGGTTGATTCAATCGAGTCACATCTTTACTGTATTTTTCAAAAAAGATATTATGTTTATTGGTTACATTTTTGTCCTTTTTGCAAGTTTCTGGATATGGGATTTGATCCTTCATCCAGATGGTTTTGGTAGTACTTCAAGGTATATTTTCATCATATCAATTTTTTTTCTTGTGAGAGTTCTCTTTTTAAGGAGTTAAATCATATCTCTATGATCTCTTTCGCATCAGCAGATGAATCAAGTTCTCCACTTGATTGCTTGTTTCTTCATATTGTTTTTCTAACTTTACCATTATTCAACCACTTTATGTTTTATTACTTTGTGTATTTTGCTTTTTAGATTTTTTGCAAAAAATCATGGGAACTACTTGTCCCTAACGAATTCGCCAATTTGGTGAACAAAAATATAGTGAGTTGTAGATAGTTTTATTGATAGATTCTTCTCCCTTATACAAGAAATATTATAACGAATTATATTTATTCAATTGTATTGATTTATTATTTAATTGTAAAAGACTATAACAACTGAGTTTATTAACATGCACATGTTTAACGCTATAAAAGTGTAATTTCCATAGGCTTGATAAGGTGATTACTAACTTGTATTAGTGTTTTAGTTTCAGTCGAATGTTGATTCAGTAAAGAGTACTTTGGCCAGCTCATGTCATTTGCCAAAGTTTTCGGCTATAAAGGTTTTCGTCGATGTAGGGCTTCTGCCAAACTAGTAAAATCTACACTTATCAACATCTGTAATTGACATTAATGGATATATTTTTCATTTCGTTGTTTTATTATGAATGTATTTCGCATTTAGTAGTTATATAGTGTTAACATCTCATATTTCATATTTATGTGTTGCATGTATCAGTCGTGTACGCATTTCATATTTTATATATAGACATGTAGTTTACATTTCGCATTATATATAGAAAATATGGCCACAACTATTCTTCAGAGTATATATATAGATATATAATAATAATAATAATTAAGACAAAGAAAATAAAAATAACATAAGTTCACATCAAAACAACTAACCAATTATATAGTCTTTTTAAGGCTATATATAACTTATGAGGCGAAAAAATCAGTTGTTAGAAAATAATGACTTGATATTAACAATAATCAAGACCATGTTACTGTAATGTAGTATTCAATATCGGCTTACAATTCATAACACTTACAAAAAAAAATATGTGAAAGACAATATGTGGGTTAAAGCACGGTGAAGAGACGATAACGTTTATGAACAAAACCTTCCAACCTGGATATTTGAAAGATAAATAATAATTAAGAATAGTAAGAACATATTTTTCTAACAAACTTAACTAAAGATAACACAATAAAAGAGCCACTAATTATGAATTAGAAGCTCAAAAGGTATAGACTCTGTAATTTGCAACATTTGTTTACTTGTTTCATGCTTGACAACCCCTTAAACTAATGTTTCAAATTTGGAAACCATTTTATTTGTGTTTTGTGTTTTGTAAACCATTTTATTCACGTTTCACATTTTTTTATCCCATTTAACATTTTTTCTCTATGACCTGATGTAATAAAATAAACTGCTAAAACTCGAGGAGAGTAAGTTTTAGCTGATGCAATTATACTAATGATTATGTTAGCCTTATGAACGATAATTTTCTAATGCGATGCTATGGCTTTAAATATGGTTTACTATATCAAATACATGGAAAAAAAATAGAAACTACGATTGGAAGGACAAAAAAATGATAAAATTTTGAGTTATATATCAAATTGTTGTAGCATTACTTTTGAAATATTTGTAGGATGTGTTACTATGTTGGTGGTTAAAATCTATTTTTTTTTCTCCAAACATTAATATAGATTTATACACCCACTCTTACACACATTATTAAATTATACATAGCTATTTCTAATTGAACACACAATTGGGATTGGAGCAGCCATAGAAGGTTTGATGACAAGATGTTTCCAGAGAAGGTTTGATGATAAGATGTTTCAAATGGTTAGAAATTGAAAAAATAAAGAGTTCGATTTGATTGAATCTTTGAATAATCTCACATATATTCAAGTATATTTTTCGTATCTTATATCTGTTTGAAACATTGTTTATACACCTTGTTTTATATTTCATATTCGTTTCTAAACCTTGTTTCACATTATGCATTTATTTTTAATACTATTTTATACTTTACATTTGTTTTAATTTTATTATTTTGTATTTTGTATTTCATATTTCTTTTTAGATGTTGTTTCATATTTTACATTTATTTTACGTTTGTTTTTGCATTTCACGTGTACTCAAATATTTTAAAACATGTTGGTTTTTGGACGGACCATTTCCCCTAACATATACAAAAAGAGAGACATTCAAAGTTGACAGTTATATGGAATAAGAGAATTAAGAGGAAGAGATTCAGAAGTAGAAGATGAGGTGGAAGAAAAGAGAGATGACATTGATAATTTCAAAGATGATCCAATGAAAGTTGGAGTCACTGGATGAGGAATCTCAGATAACAGGGATGATCAAACATATCTTGCGTAAGAATATGGTTATTCATATGGAGAAGAAGAACCAAATATAGAAGATTCACAAAATAATTTTAAGGTTCCTACTCATAATAAGATTAACAATGGCTATGGATTTAAAATAGAAATCAATTGTTTAAAATATTAATGAAAAATAAATAATAGGTAATCTTTGATTAAACATTTCGCATTTTCTTTAAATAATAGTTTGTATTTCACATTTTTTAATAATGTTTTATATTTTGCACTTAAAATTTAACTTAAAAGTATGTTTTGCATTTGCCGATACACTTAACGTGTGTTTCACATTTTGAATTTTCCATAAAACTTGTTTTCAATTGAAATGTTAAGCATTTTTAATTGATACAACATCTACAAATTATAAGGCATTTAGTTATTTCAAAAAATTACATTAATATAGACTTAATCGTTAGATGAACTAATGATTCAGAAATGATTGATAAACTCTGCTTTGAAAGTGACGAGACAACAACTTTTATCACCATTCTAATTTGCACTAAAGCATAAAGATATGGAATAAATCTATCTATCAATGGTGATATACCTCAATAATGGCACCATCGTAAGAAATAACCCACTTATTCCAAGTTCAAAATATACAGCAGATACAACAAAAAACACAACACAACGATTTTTAAGTTATACTTATTATTTCCCAATAGGCATTATTACAAATTTCACATTTAGAACATGAGACTACTTTTACATTTCGCATTCGTTAGTTAGCCTTGCCTCACATTTCATATTTAAAATTATATATTATTTCATATTTCGTATTCGAGTATCAATTTGTTTTGAATTTGATAGTAAAATATATTTTATATTTCGCATTTAATAGTAAACAATGTTTTGCATTTCATATTTCATATTTCATGTTTTATAAACCTAATATTTGCATACATTTATAGATATAATATTTCGTTACAAAGAAAACTTTGAAGTCAAAACCAGTAATAAATTTAATATACCGAAGAGATATCGTAGAACATAAAAGGACACGTTGATTGTGTAAAACTAGCCAAAACGAGCAAACTAACCATAAATAACACATTTTGAAAGTGGCTTTAGACTTCTTTTCAAATTCTAAACATAATGAAATAATCATACCTTGACCCTCTGTATACCATCTCGATATTTGACTCATAAGTAAAATTATAATCTTGTGAATTAATTCCATTATATATAGACTACAAAACTCTATGATCTTCTAAAGACCATGTAAGGGTACCGTTTACCTTTTACAAATGCACATATGTATTCGTGTGTAGGAAAATTTTCATAAATACTAAAAAAGATTGAACCTCTTTCATTAGTACATTTTTTTAAAGAAATAAACATGTTATGAGTATGGGCATACACATATTATTTAAAATTTTGAACAATCATTATTCGAAAGTTTGTAGATGTAAAAAAATATACAAACCACTTATACGACATGTTTCATAATTTGTAGTTTTGACAGTTAGAAAGAATCATCATTCGCAATTCGTAATTCAAATATAAAAATTATGTCATAATTGATAAATTAGAAATCAGAAAGATATGTTTTGCAATATGCATGTCACATATATAACTTATTTTATAGTTCCCTTTCAAATATATATAACATATTTTATAATTCACAAATGAAGAAAATAAAACTCACCACCATTACCATAATTACCTATAACATGTAGTAATATTATTTTATGTTTCCATGTGAAACAACATTCAATAGATAAATAACATTGAATGATAACAATGAAACATTAGAGATAAACCCTAAATGCTATAAAACCCCGTTTAAAAAGGTTTTTTCATGACTATAAGTGAGTGAGTAACCATTGTAATATCATAACTCTCCAATCATCTGAAGTATCTTTCAATTAAATTAAAGAAAGTAAATTTATCTTCACAAACGATTCTCCTAGCTTTATCTACAATAATCTATGAAAACCGGTACGTGAGATTTAAACTATAGATGTATTTAACCAACGACTATACACTTTTGGCTCTCACATCAGTTTTGGATATGATACAGTTTGATATCTATTTATCAATCAAATCCAAAAAATGTTTATTACTTTGTTTAGAAAATCCAGTTGCATAAGTATTTTATCTCACATACTTTTCAATGATCATAAAACTAGTAGACGTATCAATTGATGCATAAATTATTTACGAAAATCCTCTTAAGACCTTATTTTGGCAATGAACACTTATTTTTCAGGTTGTATTATGCATATATTTAAGCAAAATACATTATCTATAGCATAAAGAGATAATATAATTCATAGAAATGCAACCTCTTCCTTCAAAACTTTCCCGAAACCTCAAATATGATCAACCTAATAAATAGTAACAATTTATTTTTTTACCACAACAAACTACCACCATGAATGATTCTCTACTAAATACAATTTCATCCACAATTCTTAAATTGTTTCTCTAACTATATCTCAATCAACTATATTTAAAATTATGGCAATGTTAATAGTTTGAGAAACTAAGTGATCGATATAATTTAGCAGCGAAATCATAATTTTTACTCAATAAACAACTCTTAACCTCACTACAATAATCATTAAAATTTAAGTTCCCCTAACCAATTATTTTGATTTGGTTAAAACAAAATTTAACATACCTTCAAAATTCTAAATTGACTAAGAAAACATATTGTTATTTAATCATTTAGTTTAAAAATATTATAAAACACATCTGGACATTTAACCCCTGTATTTCACATTTGGCAAAATCATATGTAACAATCATTTTATAATTAAATATATAAACTATTTTACAAATAGTATTTAATACGTGTTCTAAATTTCAACGTTTAAACAATTAACTCGTTTTACAATTCATTTTTTTTCAGTTCCATATTCTATATTTAGGATTTATCATTTAACATTACCAATTTGAGTAACTAACTCGTTTTGTCGTTTATATATTTTATTTTATTTCATATTTTACAGTTATATAAAATATAATGTTGGGTAATTTGCAAGTACCTGAATTATGTGTTTCATAACTTCATACCCGTATTTTTATAATTTGGATATAAAAAAATTCATTAAAAACCAAAACTATCTAATATTTATTTTACACTCAAATAAGATACACAGTACTTAATTAACACATAGGTAGGTCGAAAAAATAGTGAATTGTGAACGTAGTTCAAACAATTACAAATAACAAAAAGCATATTTGAAATGATTTAAGTATAAGGTAAATTACCCATAAATACCCACTCAACTATCTCATAACCATATAATACCTAAACATAGCAAACTACCAATAGGTACATTTATATTAAATATAGCTAAACATACCACCATTAGTATAAATATGGTGTTTTAGGTTGAAATCCATTTCCCCTCTTTTTGAACCTATTTTAAACCAATATTTTTTAGTTCCCCATCACTTCCTTCTTAAACCCATATCAGCTTTTAAAATCACGAAACCCACAAAACTGAAAATTGGCAAATAACTTTGGCGAACATCCGACACCTTTGACAATTATTGAACTATGATTCATCTTCCAATGATGACCCTCCGATGAACCAATGTCTCTGTTATACAATTATTCATCGTAAAAGTATATAGTTTGGGTTTTTTTTTATGATGCTTGCTATTTATTCTAACTAAGTTATGTATTTTGATAGTGTTTGTTGTTTAGCAACTTGGTTCTTGGTTAAACTCATAATTTTCTTAGGTTCATTCTAGCATATCGTTGATCACGTTCGTACTTTATGCTTTTGGTAAACATAGAATTTCTGAGTACTTTTTAGTATTATTATGAGCATACAATGGTTGTATTTTATAATTAGGTTGCAATGTATTGTTTGGTATCATAGTTTACTGTGTTCAGAGTCTATTTTTTTCTTTTTTCAATATGCATGTCACATACGAACACAGAATTACATATTTTTTATCTGGCATACACTAGACTCTCATCTTCTTTATTTATCAATTCACAGGAGACGCATGTTATATTTCTGGTTTTGCAATGCATGTTTGGTATACATAGACTCGTATGGGTTGTATACCTAGAATCACATGGTTGGAAAACTAGACTTGTATGGTTGGTTGCACTAGACTTGCATCGTTGGTCAAACTAAACTACCATAGTTGGATACACTAGACTTGCATGGTTGGATGCATTAGACACACATGGTCTATATAATTAGTATACTCAGACTCATATGGTTGTGACTTGTTTAATTAACCAATGTTAAATCTTAGTTTTACAAGAAAATATGTCTTCTAACATTTTCTTCTATAGAATTGGTTTGGTTAACATTTTGAATCTGATAAGAGAGAAGAGTTGTATTATTACTACTGAACACATAGAACCTGCAAAGGAAACCTCTTTCTACATTATCTTGAATAATTCTAATGAGCTCTGTAATAAGAAGTTTCTGATGAAAAAACATTATAGCTTATAGCCGAGAATATAAAGACATACTCGGTGGTACATGAAGCTTCCAAAATTAGGTCGAAATTGGTCAAACTTACTACTAGTAATGTCAAGACTATTCTTGGTCTGAATCATGACAACAAGATAATATATTTAACAAAGTCAAATGATTCATAGTTCGGCACACCGATGGTGCAGAAACAAAGTTAAGGATCATGAGAACAGACTTTATGGATAAAAGTTCCATAAAATTTGGAACAAATAAAACCAAAAAAATATCAAATAATTCGATAAAGGTATGTCTTTACCTTTGGATTTTCTAAACTCGCATGCTTAGTATAACTAGCATAACCAACATGTTCGGTAGCACTAAACTCCCATGTTTATTATAAGTAGTATGTTCAATATCACCAAACTCGTATGTTTATTATAACTAGCATGTTCAATAGAACTAAACTCACATGTTTATTATAAATAGCATGTCATTAACACTAAACTCACATGTTTATTATAACTACCATGTTTTTAATAGCACTGGAAATGCATGTTCAGTAACACAAAACTCACATTGTGTGTTATGTTTGACATGAATCAATAGACAAAGCCATTATAACAGGCGATGATCATGCTATGAAGTATGTTGTTTGTGAATATGCAGACGACGTTATCCAAAATAGTTTTATTCCTAAAAGTGAAGATATATGTCAAATTACAAGATCTTAAATATCTTATTATCTCCTAAATGATGTAAACACAAATGTTCATTGGTAGCTCTCTTAATTTACTATTTTCTTATGTACTATTTTATAAGTAACATATTTTGTAATTAATTTATTTTAAATAAAGAAACATAACCGTGAGTAACCGTAGACTCACATTGTGTGTAACAATGGACTCGCATGGTTCATAACACTACACTCGCATAATACCTAGCACTAGACTCGCATGGTTAGTATCCCTAGACTCGTATGGTTTGTAATACTACTCTCACATGGAATCCCATTGTGTGACCCTAAACTCATATGGTGAGTTCCATTGCACTCATATGTCTATTATCATAAGAAACTAAATATATTTATAGGAATGTATCGCATGTTCATATCCTTGGACTGGTCTTGATGGTATAATTCATTTTCTTTCACCCAATTATTTAACTAAAATGCACTAGTCACACATGGTAATTAATAAAGAAAAAATCGTCAACTACAAACGAATCTAGTCATATCAGTATTTAAGCATGTTAATAATTTATATTGGCTAACTTATTGTTCGATATGAAAAAATAGATAATTATTGATAACTAAAATTGAGGATGTTAAAATATGGTCGGAGGGTATTTAAGGTAAGTGTTTAGATACTATATTATATTTTGGATAGAGAGTAGAGAGATACTAGAGGCGCTAGCTACTAATAAATATAGAAAATCAACCAACCATTAAATGTTGTTTTTAGTCTATATATAAGGAAATTCGGGCCATGTGCCAAGTGGGTCGGGTCATGTGTTTGGGTCAGTTGCATGAGCCCGCAGGCCCAAAAAAATATGAAGCTGATACACAACATAGTCATCAAGCACTCAACTTACTCAACATGATTTTTATTATAAGTATAAAATACCCCTTAAGATAAATCTGATCCCGACTTCTAACGAAATCTGACCCTACTATTTAGCCCTCTTAGCTCTCTCAAAAGAATTTTAGGATAGCTAATATATCGAAACTGTCACGAACAATATCTGATGGGTCTATTTAGGAATAGTTAGTTTCCAAAGGTCACAACTTTTAACTATGAACTTTATAAAACATGTGACAAATTTTTATTGGCCCCACAATCTTGTTTAACACTAGGTAAAACCATCCAATCAAAGAAGAGAAATTATTACACTTCTCTATAGCCCCATAACTACTTCTATCTATATATATATATTTCATTTTTATTGTTGATATTTCTAGTGTTTTTCTTAAGCCTTCAGGTTTTTCAGATGAAATTTCTCTTTCTCCCTCCACATTAGCCACCGTAAATCACCATTTTCGACGCTTTTTAGGGTTTGTATGTTTACAGCCACAAATACTTTAATTAAAGGTGATTATCTTAATTTATCCAAATTAGAATAAAAGAGAAAGAAAACAAGAGATGTTATTGGGTTACCCACCTCTTCAGGTAAAGTTGTTACAACTCAATCTAAAGAATATGGGGGGTTTATCTTTACAATAAACATCACAACCCTTTAGAACCCACCTCAAAAACCTAGTCGTTCACGTCATCTTAGTAATTCTCATCAATTAATTAAGTCATCCCAAACCTGAGGGGCCACCAGTCGTTGAACTCCCTCAACTTTCATAGCTATAGGGTCAGACATTGATGAGAGTACTCCGCGCAGAGTTACAAGACCTTCTAAAGCAAAAACTAAGTCTTCTACACCAAATGACCAGACCAAATCGGTCACATTTACTGACAACCCCTCTTCGCAGGTTTCGATCATAGAAGGATAAACCATTGTTACTGAACTCCCATCGGGTTCAAATATACATGAAAATACTATAAGTGTAGCAGCTGAGTCTTCTCGATTCGAGGAACAATATCGTAGTGCTCAGCCTAGTAGACCTTCAGAATAAAGACCACAAGTCATGGAAAAAACATGGAATATAATGGTAAAGATACCCACCTTGAGACGTCTGATCAGAAAAGGGAAACTCTGAAGTCAACAAGGGAAACAAATCCAAAGGCCCTATAAGTTGGTGATAACGAAGACAAAGATAAAATCCCCTCAAATGAATCTGAGCCGCTTCCTCAGTCTCTCATCAAATGAGTTGGGCTTAATTTCACTAAGGTTAGTGTCATATATCTTTTGGTATTATTAAAAATATCTTATGTCTATTTAAATGAATCCGAACTGAAGGGGATTCGAGCTAAATGGCGATTCCATGATTAAGTTAGGATTAGGCTTCCCCATTCGGAGAAACTTTAATAGATTGTAGGGCCAGTGAGTTGGTGATTTATAATAATGTGCTCAAATAGGGCCTTTGGTTTCTCTTGGACCCTAAAATAGGGAGCTATTTCATTTTGGTCAACTTGTGCCCAAACCAAGCTAGCCATAATCCTTGTTTGCATTGTTAACGTGCATGATAACCTCAAGTCTATCAAAGATTCTGATGCCCTTGGAACAATTTTCTACTGTGGCGGGTTTGTCTCACAATGATTATATTCTCCTTTATTATTTGAATATTAGGAATAATTATAAGGTAGTAGATGACCTCTTGGAGGCAGACATGATCTTGTAAAATCCAATTCCTCTTCATCTGCGATCTTTGGGAAATGGAAATAAAATTATCTATAAAGAGAATCTGAGCTTGATCATAAGATATTGGAAGAGTTTACGTAAGTCTTTCCATATTTTCTTTATACTTATATTACTTCATCTGATTTTTGTTTTACCTTTGATCTTTTTTATTCTAACTACTTTGAAGCCCTTCTTATAACACTTGAAGGCTGCAAAAGTGACCTTTGGGAGGTTGAGCCAATGGGGTAATGAAAAATGGTTCAATAAGTTCTAAATTGCTTCACCCGGGATAATTTTGTGAGGTCCCATCTTTGGGGGACCAATACAATTCGGGGAACTCTCATAGGAGAAGTTTACTACTCATAATCCAGCTATCAAAATACTTAAAAAAACTGAGGCAGGTGATGACAAATAAATTTTTCCTGCCAGGAACAAAGCTCTTAGTCATCGAAACAAGATCAAGAAGAACAATAATGGTTTGTCACAAATCATTCATGAAATAAGAGATGTGGGGTAAGTTGATGAGATATATGCAGCCTTATTATAATTTGTTGATGCTACTGTTGAATGAAGTAAAGTGCCATTGGAATCTCATACTCTTAAGAAGAAGAAAGGCCATAAAAAGAATAAATATGGTAGTGACAAAAAAGAGAAGAAGCAGAAGAAAGCTTCGGCTGATTTGGAGATTATACTTCGTCCAGAAGTTCATCATCCAACCATCCTAGTTGATGTTCCTCCTCCTAAAACTACAATATATGATCCCCCTTCTCCATTGTTTCCCCGGACTGATAGGCCAGATTTTGGAGATGGTGATCAAAATGGAAGACATAAGGAACTTTGATGATGTTTTTTAATATGCTTTCTCGAGTCTACTAGTACTGTAACTGCTATGGTATATATCGGGTTCCCTTCAAAGTTTCGAAGGAGAACGATGAGCTTGGGTATAAATTTTTGGGCTATGCGAGGCCAATCATTGATTTGGAGAGACAAGTGAGGTCCCGGGTTGAAGAAATCACTTCCCTTCAGACTGGAAACAGAGTTTGAAGAATTCCGTTGAGGAAGAAAATTGTAAGGTTGAACATCTAAATGGAGAAATGAAAACCGTTAAAGAGAAGCTAGTTCAAGCAAAATCTGATTGTGATAAGCTGAAATCTGATTATAAAGGTCTACAGTCATCTACAATCGAGGAGATCACCTCTTTAAAGAATCAGCAATCCAATGACAAAGCTACCATTCAACGTTTTTCAGGTGAAAAGAAAAATCTTGAAGATCTTCTCAAGGATAAAGAAGGTGAAATTACCTCTCTCAAGGGAAAGTTTGTTCAAGTTATAACCGATGTTGAGGATGCATATGCTAAAAAAGTAGTGAAGTCTTTGCAAGAGATGGATTAATAAATTAAATTGAATATCGTGTTGCTATTTGATAAGAGGTTCCCCAAATTGGATGTTCCATACTTAATCTTATCATACACAGTTTATGGTCCTTCACTGTTTGGAGCCAACGTTTCAAACTTCCTATCTTTGGTGTGCAAAAACACTTCTTTTTATAAAAAAATTCCCCCCACTTAGAAATTTCTTCTTCTTATTTTATATGCATACCTACTCATCATCAAACCTTGGTAGTGAATGGATCTCAAATGGGTTTTTATTCTATTTTCTTCAATCATATCTAATTGAGCTCTTATTTCAGTTTCATTATCTTTTTCGGTATAATTTTGAACCCTGAAACGAGGAAGAGTAGCTTTTATTGGTGCAATTACATCCATATTATAAATTAAGGAAAATGGAGACTCTTGTGTGGCATTGTGGGGAGTGGTTCGGTAGGCCCATAGTACCTTTTGTAAATAATTAGTCCATTTTCCAGTTGCTCCTTCTAAGTGTAATTTAAGTCCCGTTAAGATATTTATGTTTGCCACCTTTATCAGTGCATCAAATCATGGGTGAAAGGGTGAAAAAAAAAGCAATGCTGAATTCTTCTCGATGAGCAAAACATTTCTATATCCTTGTTATCAAACTAAGGGTTGTTGTCTGTTGTAATGCATCTAGGAATACCAAACCTACAATAAATATTGAATATGATAAATTTAATTACTCTTTTGGAAGTCATCCGGAGAGGGATGCAACTTATATCCACTTTGAAAATAATAAATTACCAAAATAATAGTTCGACACCCTCCAGATACCATCAGAAGGGGTTGAACTAAATCAAGTGCCCATTTGTCAAAGGGTACTGTTTCAAATATTGGCATTATCTGAACTGTTGGTACATGTATTTTATTTCCATACCTTTTACATGGATCACATCTTCTAACTAACTCTTTAGAATCTTCTTTAATAGATGGACAATAACACCCTACCAATAAGACCCTTCGAGTCAAACACTTATATCCACAATAGGTTGATCATTCCCCATCATGTAATTCTTGATAAAACTTCTTGAGACTCATCAGATCCGAGACAACGTAATAAAAGCTTACTGAAATATTTTTTATACAAGATCCCTCTTAAAGTTAAAAACTCATGTGCTTTGAACTTTAACTTCTTGGCTAGTCTTTTATCTTCAGGTAGGATTCCATTAGTAACAAACTCTTAGATTTCATATCTCAAATATTGACCTACTATGGCTGATATTTGGAAATTATCTCGAGCATCGATTCATATTTCAAGAGTTGTTGCTATAGAGGGACATTCTTGAACAAGAATCCAAGTGTACACTTCAGAATATGCAATAGTGGCTAGAGAATCAGCCATCGAATTTTCCGATCTTGGCACATGTTCTTATTTAGCATATTTAAAACCATTAGAAACTTATTTTAACACCATTAATTATTTCACCAACTGATCTTTTTTGGTTTCATATTGCTCTTGTTCTTGATGAATTATTAACCGTGAGTCACTCAACCAACATATTCTTTTGGCACCACGTATCTGAGCTAACCTTAGACATGTTATAGTTTCTTTATCTTCTAATTCTTTATTCGATGCCTTAAAACCAAAATATATAGCTTGGTACACTGAGCCCCCAAAGGGGGAAATCAACCAAATTCGAGCCCCACATCTTATTGTTGGATCCACCATATGCTCTTTCTTAGCTGTGTTAACTTAGGATTCCTTATAAGGTCTTTCGGAGTGGAATTCAACCACAAAATCAGCTACAACTTGAGCTTTGATTGCTATTCTAGGAGAAAATTCAATACCATAATTCCCCAATTTGATAGACCACTTAGTCATTCGAACCATGATAGAATGTGTATGGAAATAAGGCCTTATTTTTCTGGCCGCTATTGCCAAAGTTAAAGCTAAACTTTCCAATTTAAGGTATTTTTTCTTAACATCCAACAAACTCTTACAAATGTACTAAAAATGGCGAGAATATTTATCAAATTTTCAAAATAAAATTGCACTCAAAATATTATCCGACACTACAAGGTACATGTAGAGTCTTTCTCTAACAATGGGTTTCAATGGAGTTTTTGGTGAAGATAAATATCATTTGATTTTGGGAATGTCTTATCACAATTTAGGGACCAATTGAAAAATTATTGACACTTATCCAATGATCTTGAAATAATCGTATTCAAAGCTGCCAATCTCTCAGTCAACACCTAAACTTCTTTAGTGGTCCAAGCAGGATCCATGGCGAATAAAGCATTCAATTGATCTGGTTAAACTTGGATCCCTTTCTCACTGATGATGTAGCCAATAGATTTATCAGACCAGACACCAAATATACTCTTCTCAAGATTCAATTTTAAGTTGATGACTTCCACATTTCTTATAATCTAACTGAGAAAGGCTTTATTGACCAATCGTTGGGAAGTGGCTACAATATTCTTTAACCCAAAAGTCATTACCTTGTAACAATAAAGCCCCCTTGTCAGTCATTAATGTGGTATGTAATGATCATTCAAATCAATTTGTATTTGATTGTACCAAGAGAAAGAACAATAAAGGATAATAATTTATTCCCAAAATGGAATCTCACCAACCGATCTATTCGAGAAATAAGAAATGGATCTTTGGAGCATGCTCTGTTGAGATCTGTAAAATCAATGCACATCCGCCACTTGTCGTTCTTCTTTTTGACAAGTACCGTATTTTCAGTCCAAAGTGGATACAAGGATTCTCGAATGTGCCCCACCTTGGTTAATCGACTGACTTTTTGGACTATGACTTCATAATTTTATTTGAAGAAAGCTCTCCTTCTTTAGATTACCAGACATGGATCGGATGAGACAGATAGTTCTGGAAATCCAGTAATATCGTAAGTGCACAAAAAATACATGTAAAGTTTTAAATAACAACGATAACAATCTTTCATTTACTTGTGATAGCACTTTGGTTCTAATTCTGACATTCTTTCAATCTCAACTACTAGGATAACATCACTATGAGTCTTCCTTATATAATCTATCTTGTATGGATCTAAAGATGACTCTAGTAATTGTTATTCCCTTTAAGTTCTTAGATTTTCCAATGATTTTGGAGCAAGGGTGGTGACATAGCATTCCATGGCCACCATTTGGCTACTTTGCACCACCCCTACTTAATTTTCAACAATATATTTCAAACCCTGGTCAACCGTTGATGCTATTGCATGCATCTTTGACAACCAAGACCTATCAAAGATTGCATTGTATGAGGTTGGATAATCTACTACCACAAACAAAACCCTCACCACTTTGTTAAATGGTTCTTTGCCTAATAATGCTTCGCCTTCGAATTCTATAATTACTTCAGCAGTGTTTCCTAGTAAACCCAACTATAGTCTTGTTTAACCGTTGAATAACCAAACGATTTTTTAATCTATAAATAAGTGGATAGAATTAAAACATTTGTCGAGCTACCCGTGTTAATCAAAATTCTTCGGATTTGAGTGCCCTCCATAGATGCCCATATTACCACAACATCCTCATGTGGGCTTGGAACCCCCATCAAGTCGTCTTTGTCAAATTTTATAAAAGAAGCAGGGCTCGGATAAAGGTGTGTAGATATTTTCCCTTCAATTGTATGGTCAAACTTACCACATGTCTTTTTCTAGAAGAGCTTGATCGTGTTATCACTGTATCTCCTCCAAAAATAGTTAACGGCTCGAAGAAATGACACAGTTTGGACAGTTTTCCAACATTTTTTGTCACCATATTGATTCGATTCTGATCTGGATCAGAATCCAAGTACTCTCTGAATCCAGATGGAACCATTCACCAATTACCACCATACTCTATTGTTTAGATACTTCTGTATTTTTCCTTCCAATATTGGGTGATGCAGCTTGAACCCCAGTTGTACTAGGTTGTGTTTTAGTGCTCGATTGGCTGTTACCCCTTGTGACTTTATAAAAGTGGTAAGTTTCCCATTTTAGATCAACGTTTATATCTCTATTTTTAGGGAAATACAATCTTTAGAACTGTGTATTTTGATTTTCTCTTGGAGTTTTGATGAGTGCCGGCCTTCGGAATTGTAAATCATTCTTGGCCCTTTCATAGATTGTGGCTACAGTTTTGATTACTTTAGCATAATAATCAAGTTGGACCCATAGATTTCCCCTTAGTCTTTATTGTTGACCCTGATTTGACTGACTCTGTCTGGGTCGATGAGAACCTTGTCATGGTTACTAGATTATATGACAGAGGTTAAGGGTACAGACTTATACAATTGAGGTTGCCCCGAATTTTTGGTTTCTTCCACTATAATTTGTTGTCCAACTTGTTTAACAATCCTTCCCAGGTGTAAGATTTTTTCCAAGGCATTAAATCAGCCAACTCTTCAACCAATAATCCCTCCCGGAGTGAAGTTATGGCCACTTGTTCGAAACAATCAGCGAACCCATTTTTAATATTCATAAAACGCCTAATGTAATCCTTTATCATTCATTCATATTTTTATAGCTTACAATAAATTATTGTGTCACCATTCCTTTTGAGCTATTTAATTTCTGAACTGTCTCCGGAATACGACCCAAAACATATTAAAATTTTTTATCGATCCTCAGCGCAATCTGTTATACCATTTTCAAGGCATTAGCCTTAAATGTTTGGGAGAAAGCTCTCCATAGTAACTTATCGTCATCATTAAAACTCCTCATAATTTGTTTTAAATAGTTCTAGATAATTATCAAGATCCTAACTCCATCATACTTTTCCATATTTGAACTGTCAAAATGCCTAAGCAGATGTCCGGATAGAATTTTTGAAGATAATGGTTACTGCCTCCAATTATGGCCTTAGCTGAACATGTGATCCTCATTGGGAGTGGAAAAATAGCAGGTTTAGACAGTACTGCAAATTGATCACTTAGCAAGTGATCTATGCTATGGTCGACTGACCCTTTAATTTTTCGTTGGTAATACATTTTTTCCCTTACCCTTCCAATCCATTTTCCTTATTGATGAATCTTGTTTACTTGACTTTTGATATTTTTTTAAAATTCTTCTGAGCTAGCTTTTATTTATTCTTTTTACATCTATGATCACTACTCGAAGATGAAAAGAAAACTTCTGAGTCTGATTATATTGTGGATCCCTCAACCGCATTTAATGTGCTTGCACAAAGTTTAGCTTGATTTTATTTTTTCGATTCTTGGTGGGATTTAGAAAATTAATCATCTGAACCTCTCTTGAGATTACTATCTGGGTCATCAGGTTTGGGGTGTTCTGGATTATTTTTACTCAAATCTTTCTCAATCTTCCTTTGGAATTTTAGTGCATCCATCTTTGCCCGAAGTTGATCACGCTCCTCTTGCATAAAGATTCTTTCATCATTGCTTGTGATCCTTCATTTTTAAGAAGAAAAGTTATTTACATATCTAGTTTCATGTCTCAAATAAATCTGGAGGTCGATAATGGGTTAAAGTTTTTTCCTATATATACACTCTACATAAATAAAACTCACAAACTATTCAAATTTCCTTCACTGGGTTGTATAAATATATAAAGCTCACAAGCTCTTTGAATTTCAAAATCATTACACCTTTCCTCCCCTTTGAAGATAAGTATGGCTACTCATCCTCTTTAGATGATGGACTATCTGACTCTTCTAAGCACTTTTCATCGTATAAGATGACAACCAACTCTGAATAATCCTTTGAGTCTTTTGGAAAAGAGTCAATTTTATCATTTTCGGATGCATATTACTCGATAAACTATGGTTTATTATTCGAACATGAGTCAGACCCTAATGATCGTCCACCAAAAAACTAAAAGGGAAGTTAAATAAAGGAGGATGAGGCGTATTAGGACAAAGAATATGAAGACATCAAGAAAGAAGAAGAGGAAAATATTAAAGACGAGGAGGAAGATGAAGACGAAGAAGATTCTGACAAAGACGATTTTTTTTCTGATGACCAACCTAAACTATCCTCTCTTTTTTGTGAGGGTTGAAATTATGAACAGTTTTAGGGCTTCTTTTTTTGTTGATCCCTAGAAAATTGTAATTTCTATTTCATAAATATAATAAGGTTTATGATCTCATCTCAATTTCAAGTATATTAAATATACGAGCTCTTGTATATATTGATGGGCTCAAACCTTTTTAGAAGGAAACTACTATGAAAACCGAATGGGCAGTTTGGGTATATCTTGAACCTTGCAAATTAAGAACAATCTGACCAGTCAATGCATGACATAGTTGTGTGCTAATATTAGACCGGATCCAGGGCCCGAACCATAATGGGAGACGATTGTGCCTCAATTACAAATTCAAAACCAGTAAAAAGAAACCAGTTCAGATGAATACGAATGTATAAAATACTCTACATTCGGAGGTGGAAGGAGTGAAATAAAATAATGAACAAACTACTGCGTCTCATGTCAATCATAATGGCAATAAAAAACAATCCATGCACGAAGAACGTGATCAGCTAATGGCTGAAATTGAGGCTTTAAAGGCCCAGAAATATGAAGAAAAAGGAATTAAAGACAAATGTTGTGTGTCAGTGCTCCACCCTACTGATGATCCTTGTGAAAATGAGCAGTCCATAAAGACTCGTCTCAGCTCCAAGAAAATGCATCGATCTAAACATATGGAGAGTTCCACGTTGGAGTCTTCTAGCACTTCATCTAATGATTCGGAGCTTGAGTAGTCTGTCTCATCCAGTAGTGATGAAGGACGATTGAAGAATAATCTATGGCTGACCAAGAAGTATTCAAGAAAAAAGGATAGGCATGGCAGGCTCAAAAAATATTAGGGAAAAATGAAGGGTTCAGTTGATCAGCATATAGACCGTTTGCTGATTGATCCATTTGCCTTCTAATCCAAACCCTATATTTTTGCTACTCAGAATTGAGGATACAGTATTAAGTCCTAGCTAAAATTGGAGTAATCACTTTTGTCTTCAACAATACTCTCCGGACATCTTCTTAAAAGATTTGATAGTTCTTAGATGGAAAAGTATGATGGAAGCAAAGATCCAGAAAATAATCTTGAACAATTTAAAAACTTCATGATAAACATTGATGATGATGAAAAGCTACTATGTATGGCGTTCTCTCAAACCTTTAAGGTAAGTGCCCTCAAATGGTATAATAGTCTCCCTCAGGGATCTATAATTTTTTAATATATTTTGGGTTACGTTCCGGAATCAATTTGTTGGAAGGAGCTTAAAGGTAATGCTGACACAATTATCCATTGTGCCTAAGAACCGAACGTATCATTGAAAGAATGTATTAGTAGGTATGTAAATACAAAAAAATGGGCTGGCTGACTTCTTTGAACAAGTTGCAATTCTCTCTCTGAGACAGGGTTTGAGTCCGGGTAATTTGGTTGATTCTGTGACCCGGAAGAAAGCTATGACTTTTGGGGACTGTTGAATCAATTTGGGATACAGATTAATGTTGAGGAGACTAAGAATTCTAGAATGCCTCGCCAGAACATATCCACCACTACAACATCAACACCTCAAACAACTACCCACTCCAGTTACAGATCAAAGGAAATTGGGCAGGGGTCTCATAGGCCCAGACAGAATCAATCCAACCAAAACCAGGAGGTTAGGAGTAAAAGGGGGCCTTTGGTTCAACCTTAATGGTTTACTAAATTGGGAGAAAGTTGGCTACGATATATGTAAAACTAAAAATGATGTACACGTTATAAGGCCGACCGCATTATAGTCTCCTAGGGAAAACCAAGTACCCGTTTCTGCAAATATCATAACGACGTGGGGCATGATACCCATGATTGCATAGCATTAAAACAAGAGGTGCAGAATCTCATTGAAAGAGGTAAATTGGGTGCTTAAGTTAAAAAACAAGGGGGCATCATGCCAAATAATACACCATCGAACAACAATACTCCACAAACTACTCCTTCGGTAGCCCCTAGAACATTGAGACGGGAGGATACCATGGTAATTATTGAAAGGTTTGATGTGGATTATGAGTACCTTGGAGTCTTTAATGGATTATGATATCTAATCGCAATCAAGTAGGGTGATAATGGAAAAGACTGCAGTGTTTTCGATTTGGTTAAATATTTTGAGTCTTTAACCATATTTGGGGGAGATACTATGACCCCACCTTCAAGTTGTTCAAGAAAAAGGTATGTCAACAGCTTGACTACTAAATTGGATGGGAGAATGTCCACACATCTATACCAAACTCTAGCTCTTTTCATAGCTTGACACATGACGTTTGGCAAACATATTGTTTTTTAAATACTTATAAACAGACGAAATATCCCTCAGTTATACAATGTTCGAACAATACAATTATGATATTCATTGGGAGTTCGATAGATGTCATTGGAGAATCTGAGGAGGAAGTATTGTTGGATAAATGACCTATTAGGAAAACGGTGAAGGTATTGTTTGTTGTGGTTGACTACCTAACATCTTACAATGATATCTTTGAGAGATCTTGGTGCTCTCTTGGAAGTATGGTGTATCCTCTAATGTCCATCAATGCTTGAAGTACGTTGTGGGTGCACAAGTGGGTGTTGTCCGAAGTAGTCAGAAGGTAGCTAGAGAATGCTATGTAATATCTATTGCCTCGAAGTCTTTGGAGGCTGTCAAAGTTAACAAAGAATAGCAGCTATTGGAGCCTTCCAGCGATGAGAATAAAATTTATGATCTAATGGAGGCTCCTAGTGTTATAAGACCTATTGAAGAAGTTGAAGTCCATTTCCTAGCCAAGAGAAAAAATGTTAAGATTGGTACTAAGTTGCCAATAAGTTTGAAACAAAGACTATTGTATTTCTTATCGAAAAATTTACATGTGTTTGCATGGTGAAATGATGATGTAACGGGGGTACTCGTTGAGGTAATTTGTCATAAATTGTCAGTCTGAGTTGATGCTAGACCAGTGGTACAAATAAGAAGGTCCTTTTCTAAAGAAAAAGCAGATGTAATTGTGCAATAACTTGATTGGTTGACCAAAATGGGCCATATCAAAGAATCTCAGTACCCATTGTGGACTGCCAACCCTGTTTTGGTCAAGAAAAAGAATGACAAGTGGCGCATGTGTATTGACTTCACTGATCTTAATAAGGCATGTCCCACAGATCCTTATCCCATTCCTCTGATAGATCAGTTAGTGGACTCTACCTCTGAGAACAAGCTATTGTCCTTCATAGATGCATTTTTAGGGTACAATCAGATATAAGTAGATCCAAATGATCAAGACCACACAACCTTTAAAACGGATAGAGGACTTCATTACTGCATTGTGATGCCATTTGAATTGAAAAATATTGGGGCCACTTATCAAAGGTTAGTAAATAAAGCCTTCGCCAGTCAAATTGGCAGGAATATGGAAGTATATATAGCTGACGTGATGGTGAAGAGGCTCAAGAAATATGCATACATATCTAAACTTCAAGAAACTTTTTCTAACTTAGAATCCATCAAGTTGAAATTGAACCCGAAGAAATTTGTTTTCGGGGTCCGATCCGAAATATTCGTGGGTTATGTTATAAGTGAAAAAAGGATTCAGCCTGATCGTGATCAACTCAATTATCTATTGGCTATGGATCCTCCTCGAAGAACTAAATAAGTTCAAATACTAACCACATGGTTGGCTACGTTATATAGGTTCATTTCAAGATCATCAGACAAGTGTGCTCAATTTTACCAAGTGTTAAGGAATGTCAAAGACTTTAATTGGTCTCCTCAATGTGAGCACCCCTTTTTTAAAATCAAGAAACATGCATCTTCACGTAAGACGTTGTTCAAACCTATTCAAGGGGAGAAACGTTATATATACTTATTTATGTCGGAGTATATAGTAAATGCTATGTTAGTAATAGAGGTGGATAGTTACCCCCGTTCGGTGTATTACAAAAGTAAAAGTCTATTGGAAGTTGAAACGAGATATCTAAATGCCTCTGATTTAGGCTTTGATACTGGTGATAGCAGCCAAAAAAATGAGGCTTTATGGTAGCACCAAGCTACGAGATGGAACATGCGGCGGAAAATACAGAGAAAGAAGGACAAAAAATAGAAAGATAGATAGCTTTAACCTTAAGTCAGAGTAAAATAGACTTTAAAGAAAATCAAATTGTATTAAAAAATGTTTGAGACAAAACTAGGGTTTGAGAGCCTTTTATAAAAGTGCTTGAAACCCTAGCCCAAAATTACAGCTATTTCCTTATGCAACAAAATAAAGTCCAGTCTAATTTCAAAGCGATTGGAGTTGGTTAAGTATTTTAATAAAATCTAACAAAAATAAAAAAATGTAGAAAATTTCCTAAAACAACAAAACGAGAGTTTAAACGATGGAATTTAGGGCCTGGACTTCATCACTATGTGATGCTTTCGGAAATCGTTAGGCTTCTCGACACGTTCGATTTGAGTGGTCGCAGCGCGTAATTCTGATACCTAGGACTCAAATAAAGCTCGTTTCCTTTTTTCCAAAAGAGCGATATAGCCATGGGCTCGTGCAACTAGATCATCCTCTCCTTCTTCGGAAGAATTCACCCACGAATTCTGAGCTTCATCATCATCATCAGTATTGGTAAATGGTATCATGTGCTTCACGTTGAAAACATTATGGGTCTTCATGTGGCTGGGTAGCTTCAATAATTTCAAACAGACCCACCTTCCTTTTACTCGTGCGCATGATAACGATCCCTGGTCAAAACAACCCATACAAAATCCCGCATTGTAAACTCCACGAGTCGGTGCTTTTTATCTGCGACAACGTTGTACTTCTGTGTTGTATCCTCCAGGTATTTGCGGGTGTTCTCATGGATCTCCTATAGATCAGAAATGACGTTATCGACCTTAGCTGGAACCTTATCAAGCATTGGGAAAGCTAAATCCACAGGACCCTATGGGTTATAACCATAGACTACTACGAAGGGATTATACCCAGTACTGCACTTGTGGTGCCTGCTGTAGACGAACTCAACATGATAAAGGCGGGAATACCATGCTTTCAAGTTCTCAGAGACCTTTGTGCGTAACATGTTACCTAACGTTCGATTAGTTACCTCAGTTTGGTCGACTGTCTGTGGGTGATACGCGCTGCTAAAAGTCAGCTTCGTATTTGTGAGGTGCCACAAACTCCTCCAAAAATGCCCAAAAACCTGCGTATCGTGATCAGAAACAATATTCAAGGGTAAACCATGTAAGCGGTAGACCTCACGAAAGTATAATTTAGAAATATTCACAACATATGTGGTTTTCTTACAAGCAATGAAGTAGGTCATCTTGGAAAACCTGTCAACCACTACAAAAATGGAATCGTTATCTCTCTGTGTTCTTGGCAACCTAGAGACAAAATCCATGCCGAGGCTTCGCCATAGTCCTTCTGCTCTTGGGAGTGGTAGTTATAGACATGCGTTAGAGGATATACCTTTTGCCACCTGGAAAACCCAACAACCATCTACAAAACGAACAACATCTCTCCTCAAATTCGGCCATAAGAACTGACTGGATACAGAGTGAAGGGTTTGATCTCTACTCCCATGCCCCTCGTTGTGTCTCTTTTGTACAATCAATAACCACAAACTGCCCTCAGGAACACATAGTAAATTACCTTTGAAGAGGTAATCGTTGCTAACTGCAAAATCTTTTCTCAAACCCGCACTGAGGTCCTCTACAATAGGACCAAAATATGGATCGATAGCCAGTAGATCTTTCATCAGCTCGAATCCCACAACTTCTCCTTCCGTACGAATCATTATGATGTGTCGGCTCAGTCCGTCAGCTATGCGGTTAACTGCCCCTGAAGTATGCTTAATGGAAAAGGTAAATTGTTGAGTAAATACTGCCCAACGTGCATGACGGGAGGATGGTTTCTCCTGACTCTACAGATGCTTCAAAGCATCATGATCGGTGTACATGAAAAATTAATTGTAGTCCAAGTAGGAACTCCAGTGCTTCAAAGCTCGTACAACTGCATAACATTCCTTATCATAGGGACAGTAGTTGAGTTTAGCTCAACTTAACTTCTCGCTGAAGTATGCTACAGGGTGGCCTCGTTGGCTGAGTACAACTCTAATACCCAATCCAGACGCATCAAAATGCAGTTCAAATCCTGTAGAGAAGTCAGGTAAAACCAGAATTGGTGCAATGGTCAGTCTTAATTTGATGTCTTCAAACGCCTTAGCTGGTTCAGGGGTCCAGCCAAATGTCTTGCCCTTCATACACCCTGTAATAGGAGTCATGACAGTGCTGAAGTTAGGTATGAACCGTATGTAAAAGGAGACCAATCCGTGAAAAGAGTAGACTTTAGTGATGGAAGTAGGAATAGGCCAGTCTCGCACGGCTGCCACTTTTGACTAATCCACTAGTAGCCCATCTTTTGACATGATATACCCCATGAAGATGACCGAATCTGTCATAAAACAACATTCATCGAGTCCCCCATAAAACTCCTCTCGCCTCAAAACAACCAACACTTCGCGTAAGTACTGGAGATACAGCTCTTCCGCGGTATTATATAAAAGAATATCATCAAAGTACGCAACAAGAAATTTTTCGATGAGCGGGCGAAATACCTGGTTCATAACCCGCATGAACGTGTTAGGAGCGTTAGAAAGACCGAATGGCATTACCATCCATTCCACCAGACCTTCGCGGCTTTTGAAGGCTGTTTTTTACTCATCCCCCAAACGAATACGAATCGGGTGATATCCGCTCTTCAAATACAGCTTCGTAAATACCGCAGCACTATTTAATTGATCCAGTAAATCCTCAACGCGAGGAATAGGAAACCGATAACTGACTTTAATTTTGTTGATAGCCCGACTAAATACACGTATTCTCATTGAGCCATCTTTCTTTGGTGTTAACAGTATAGGAACCGCACAAGGACTAAAACTCTCACGGATGTGGCATTTTGTCATCAATTCTTCCACCTGTCTATGGAGCTCTTCATGCTATTTTGGGCTCATCCGATAATACAGTCGGTTTGGTAGGATAGCACTCGGTACAAGGTCAATCTGGTGTTGGATATCTCTTGATGGAGGAAGACCTGTAGGTAGAGTATTGGGAAAGACAACAACAAACTCTGCTAATAGCGGTCAAACTCGCTCAGATATACCGCAAATTGATCAGTACTAAATTCTTTAACCATCAAAAGATAGACAATCCCTGTTTCATGAACATGTTCTATAAACGTTTTTCGAGCTAGAAAGTTCTTACATGACTCCTTTGATACTGCAAGGGGAGGTTTTGGGGAGACCTTTATAGTTGGTGTTAATATGAACCTGATATTATTCTATATGAAACTGTAGCGGTTTCTCCTACCATCATATGTGACACTTCTATCATATTTCCAGGGTCGGCCTAGCAACAAGTGCCACGCATCCATCCCAATGACAGCGCACCATGATTTATCCCTATAATTACCAACAGAAAAAGATACGAGACATCTTCTAGAGATATTTACCTCACTACCTTTCTTTAACCAGGCAAACTTATAGGGGTTTGGGTGGTCTTATGTTTTCAGGGCCAGCTTCTGCACAGCTTCTTCAGAGATAACATTTTTGGAGCTCCCTGAATCAATAACAATTTCGCATACCTTTCCCCAATAGTACAAGTCGACAGATGCGCCTTAAAACCAACGCCTGACCAATATCTTATCCTATAACCTGGTCCTCTAGAACCTCATCAATATCATCCTCTAGTTCCTCATCAAACCGCGCGTCACCCTCCAGGTAAAATTAGCAGTGTCAGCAAACAGACCCCTCGATTATTTTGGCTGTTGTCGTAATGTTGGGCACTGTAACGCAACATGCCCTAGTTCATGAAAATGGTATCATCGGACCTGTGAGGAAGTAACTGTGCAACTAGGGACCTTCGAATTAGCAATTTTACGCATAGGAGCAACAGTTGGTACTCCTGGGTTAGGGCTTGGAACCATCCTTTTTTGAAACACCAATGGAGGTGTTCTGACAGTATCTCCTCCATAAGGCCTTCGTGAAAGGGATTTCTCCAGATATAGTGTGCACTGATGTGCTTCAGACATACTCGCAGGGTCGTACATGTTCAGCTGGTCCTGAAACTGTTGTCTCATCCTCCTTATATGGCGAGATACTAGATGATCTGCTGAATCAGCAATAACGGCATTGTTTTTTAGCTTTAAAAAATCGTTAGTGTATTCGTCAACAGTCATTGACTCTTGTTTAAGGTTTTTGAACTGCTGATACCCTCACGTGCTTCACAAACTTAGCCCAAGTTTTTATTTTTGGCTTACTTTTCCTTTCTCTAGTTTGCTTAATCTGTTGCCACGAGGATGCAGCTCGGCCTCAGAAACTTATTTGCAACCAATTATACCTGGTTTGCATCCGGAACCTCCTTGAAATCAAAGACTTCTTCAACTGAGGAAATCCAATCTAAAAACTCCTCCGGTTCGAGACCCCTTTGGAACTCTGGGATCTCTAATGTGAATCCAGATTCCCACCGGTTGTTGGCATTTAAATCAGAATCTCTCGTTGGCTGCTGCTAAAAGACTTGGTCACGACAGTCTTGTGGGGAATATTGATGCATACCTTATTCACACCGAGGAGCAACGGATCCCACTTGCGGCCGATCTCTCTCTCAGATCCCGACGGATGGTTGTTCAAACCTGGAGCTCAAAATCTGTTGGTTTGGTTGTTCAACAGCCTGTGTAGTGCTTCATTTACGTCTCTTATCTGATTTCCCAACGAGTGCATATGTTCACCAACCTGGGATTGGAATTGACTGTATTCATCACGGTCGACCGATACGGTGATCGGAAGAGTGGACTTCCCCCTAAAAGATCGTTTTGGCGGCATACCTTTGTTACCCACGCCGTAGGAACTCTGAATCTGATACCAATATGCTAACTCCAAGCTATGAGATGGAACAGGCGGCGAAAAATACAGAGAAGAAGGATGAAAAACAGAAAGATAGATAGTTCTAACCCTAAGTCAGAGTAAAAGAGACTTTTACGAAAATCAAATTCTATTAAAAAAAAGTGTGAGACAAAACTAGGGTTTGAGAGGCTTTTATAAAAGTGCTCGAAACCCTAGCCCAAAATTACATCTATTTCCTTATGCAATAAAATAAAGCATAGTCCAATTTCAAAGCCATTGCAGTTGGTTAAGTATTTTATTAAAATCCAACAAAAATAGGAAAATGTAAAAAATTTACTAAAACAATAAAACGAGGTTTTAAACGATGCAATTTAGGGCATGGACTTCATTATGTTGTGATGTTTTTGGAAATCGTTAGGCTTCTCGACGCGTTGGATTTGTGGTCGCAGGGCCTAATTCTGATATATGGGCCCTAAATAAAGCTCGTTTCTATTTGTCCAAAAGGGCTATATAGCCATGAGCTCGTGCAACTACATCACTTTACTTCCAAGCACATTCAATTATTGTCCGAACATATTTTACTTCGAAAAATGTTGTACAAAAGGCTGATATATCAAGCAGAATGACCAAGTGATCAGTTGAGCTGGGTGATTACGATATTGATTTTGCGCCTCGAATTGCAGTCAAGCTCAAGGTGTGGCTGATTTCTTAGTGGAGTTTCATACTGAAAGGCCTTGTCAGCAAGGAAAAGCAAACCAGTCTAAGAAAGAATGGGTAATCCGAACAGATGGTTGGTTTAATACTACGGGAAATTGCTACAAGCTTTAAAGGTATCCAATACGAACATGCCCCTAGATCTGAGAATACGATGGTTGAGTCTTGAATGACCATGGCCTATTCTGAAGCCTACTAAAGGATTCTGATGTAAGAGTGCCCCTCAATAGATTCAAATCAATAGAAGGGTAAAGGGGATGAAGAGAATATGAAAATATTTTTCATTCAACCCAAAGACTGGAGGTACGATATTTTTTCAGTTTTTTTTCCGATGAAGCTTTACCTCCGGAAAAAGTGTTGGCTAAAAATATTAAGTATAAGGCTCGTGGTTTCTTGGTATTTAGAGAAGTTATTTATAATAAATCTTTCATTAGACCCCTCATGCATTGCTTCAGATTTGAAGAATCCCAAAAATCCAAATTGCACGATGGAGAAGGCTCTGCACATTGTGGCTATAAGGGTCGAAGCAGTAGGAATCCCTAAGATTTGATTGAAAAAAAAGGGTCAATGCATATTTAAGAACGTCACACTATCATGGTTTAATGAAAAGCATATTTGCATCTAAGGTTAAAATAAGAGATTTCCGGTTGGGAGACAAAGTCTTAAGAAAGGTATTTTTGCATATTAAAGAAAGACAGTTTGGGAAGCTGGCTCCGAAATGGGAAGGCCCTTATATGGTATGTGAAAGAGTCAAGCTATGAAGATATGGAATTTAAGACAAGCAGGGTGGAGTTTTGAAGCATCCATGGAACATTGAACATCTCAAGTTATATTTAGAATAAAACTTTCTTGTAAATATTTACCTTCTCATACGTCAGTGTAAATATTAGGGCGCATACTCTTTCCTACCCTGGTGGCGCATGGAGGTTTTAATGAGGTGTCCGGTTTTTAAATCAATGGTATCTGATACCTTCTTCAAACATTTTGTGAGTAATATGAGGAGATCAGATAAATTGAATACTCATTAAACACCCCAACTCTCAAATGAATTATCTCTGGAGTCTTGTTGTCGTTTAGAGATTTTTTCTCTTCTTCTTTGCCTGAGAGAGCTTTCGCTAGCTTCCCCTTCTCTTCGGTAAAAGCAACAATCGTGTTAGTGCTGGTGGTTTGTTATTCCTTCAAGGCTTTTGATCTCACTAAAGAAATTGGTTTCCAAGGTGGAATTATTGTTCTAATCTCCTATTGAGCATTCTTTGACTGACGCAGTTCGGTAGCAAAGTCCTCCTTCTCTTTGTTTAAGGCTTCTATTCTTTGCAGAGCAGTGGAGAGATCGATCGTCAAATTCTGGTTTACTTTGGTAAGAGTACAAATGTTCTCAGCTTACTCTCTGACCTGCTTCTCCAAGTCTACTATTGGCCTGATAAATCCTAAAATTGCATGACCTAAGGTGTCATGTTCGCTTTATACCTCAAAATATTCGCCATTATAAGTGACACTATTGGGAATAGTGGGCTGAGGGAAGGATCTAACAAAATAATCCTTGTCCAGGTCACTGAAGTACATGTTGCGAAACTCGTGAAGGTTGACCTCTCCTTCATTAGATGGCTTGTTAGTCATGGGAAACATTAGAGAAAGAGGGTCACCAGGTGCCTCTACCTGTAGAGGAGCGTTAGGTGGCAGTATAGGGTTGTCAACCAGAGGCCGAAGAATTACCTCTAACCCTAGGTTTCTCTTGTTCTTCTTCTTTGCTCTTCGGTCAGCGCCTTCGTTGAGCCTTTGATGACCTCTCTTCCTCGCTTGAAGGGACTGATCTGATTCTCCAGTTTCCATGACTGTTGCTACCACAGATTCCAACAAGACAGTATTTATCCCTTCAGGATTCTCCGAACTAACTGTTTTGGGGTTCTGGGGAGGTGGATCAGCTCCAGTCTTTTTCTTCTTCTTGATCTTGTGTAGATGACTAAGACCTTTACTTCAGGTTGGTAAGTACATTTTTCCATCATTTGGCTTTATCCTTCTCAGTATAACATCTGCTGGAGGGGGTAGTTAGTTGTTGCCAGGTAAGGTCTCTGCTTCTGGTGGTGTTTCACAGATGAGATCTCAACATGTTTCCCGAAGTGACACAGTTATGGAAGCCAAACCCCCATGTTTTTTATGCCCATTGGTTCCATTTGGCCAAGGTAGCTTTTCCAACCTCCAAGTGCTTAGGAAACATCTTAAAACTATAAAATAAAAAAACAATCAGTTTGGTCTAAACAATAAAGAGTTAAATATAACTAAAAGAATAAAAAGAGTGTTACCTGAGCTCCTCCAATACCTAGCCAGTTGACTCAGATTTGTTTGATAGTTGATCTTTTTGTGATTTTCCTAGGCTCCGCTAATGAACAAAAAGTGGGTCCTCCATGGTTTCTCAGCCTCTAGCATGTCATTCACGACATTGTAATCATTCCCCATGTTGTAGTGATAAAAGAGGATCTGGTGATTCCTACACAAACCAACAACTACAGCATATTGCTCCATGGGCAATGAAACCATGGATAGCAAGGAAGCAATGATACTGGCCAAAAGGGTATATCAGGCGTTCAGACTCAGCTGGCTAGGGAAAAGCTTAATCAGATAGAAGTATCGAACTACTTCCAGGTCCAACGGAAAGTGAAGTCCCTACTTTAGGACTTCGGTATACACCATCAGTTCGTTTTTTTACAGTTTAAAGGAGTATCCGGTATAACTGGGATCCTAAACTTAATAGATTCTAGGACGCCCTACTTTACCCGTATCTGATCTAGCTCAGCGGTGTGTGTACAACTAGTTAATTTTTTGAAAGTCCAACAAATACTTCACATTGACTTTACAAAGATTTGGCCCAACTTTCCCTTCTAAACCCTTCGGGAGTGATTCAGTGTTAGGAATTCCTGTTTTTTTCCTGTTGGACCGAACTGGTATAGTATTCTCAGTCTGTCCAGATGTTTCTAGTGGGGTATCCTCCCCATTATCCTCTATAACTTTCTCAATTATAGTTAACCGTTGTTCAGTCAACTTAGCACTAGTGGCCTCTTTTTCAACTTGAGGGCCTCGTCATAGAGGGACTTAATGTCCGGATTTACTAGGGTTGGGGCAATAGGTTTTAATGCATGCGAACTGATATTTTTGGATAAAGACGGGGTGATTTTGGATTTGGATAGTTGAGTAAGTCTCTGAGGGGTGACCTCTTCTGTATCTTATCTCATGGCTATGAAAGATGAGGGTTTCCTAACACCATAAACGGTTTTTCTCTTAGGAGAAGAATCTAAAGATGTTTGAACTTAAGCTTTAGATTATATAGTAGATACTGTAGGAATAAAAGAGGGTTTTCAAGTTACTGATGTTCGAGATGATGATGTGCTCTTATCAGATTCTAGTACCACTGGGCTAAGCACTCCACCAGGAGAAACATAGAGTCCGACTGTGATCCTTGCCTCATGTCTTACCTCTTTTCTTGCCTCTTTAAGTCTGATAGGTTTAGCCAACCCCTTTAATAAAAGATGTTCTAGCAGTGAACATATAACCTTTTAAAGACAGAGTAAAATCTAAAACTGAAGCTTTCTATCTCTGGAAAATGGTTATGGTTATGAGAAACAAAATAGTAAAACAAGTTTAAATATAGATAAAGTCACTTGAGTATTTGTTTTGGGGAAGATGAAACGGTTCGAATAATAATTAGGGGTTATTAAGTCTACCATAATTAACTATTGAAAATAGGAACAACTCCCAAGAAAGAAAAATGGCTGAGAGGTTCAATCAAAATGTGACACGTGTCGGATTTCAGATTTCCAGTCGTTGGTTCTTCATTTACAAAAAGAAACCCCTTCAGATCCGGTCAGGGTCTTTTTTTCTCTATCACCCATTTTTATAACTCCTTCGGATTCGATCCAGGTCATTTCATGAATAAGTTAGCTCTTCCAAAATATGTTTGAAAGAACTAAAGGGGCTACTAATATGGTCGGATTTTTTTGGAAGGACACTGCTGTGAAAACCGAAGGGGAAGTTCGGGTATATCTTGAACCACGCAAATGAAGAACAATCCGCCCAGTCAATGCATGACTCAGTTGTGTGCTAATGCTAAACCGGATCCAAGGTCCGACCCATAAGTTCGATGGGTCAGAGACTTAGTATAAATACTCCAACCAACTTCATTTAATAGGTTGAACGTTTTCCAAAATATTAAATACAAGCATACACCTTCTTTATCTCACTACTCACTACCTAGTAAATAATATTCAACTTACAAAATCTCTAACATAACCCTCCAACCATAAATTATCCCCACCATATATAAAAATGTGAGTTCGAGTACATTAAAAGTGTGATTTATTGTATATTAGAACATCATATGTACTTAAACTAAACTATAGCAGACATATTAGACCTAAAAATGAAGTGGTCACGCATGGTAGTTGACAAAGAAAAAGTCACCATATCAGTATTTGAGCATACTTATTATTTTCTTTGGTTAACTTATTTTTTTATTTGACAAAAATAAATATAATGATAACTATATCAATAGGTACAAAACATATATCGAGAATGAGTTAGAGTCTTTTCCTATATATACGCTCTACAAAACATATATTATTAACTCTTCAAATTTCAAAACCATGACGTCTTCCATGTCTTCCAAAGATGACTATGGCTACTCATCATACTCAGATGATGGCCTCTCTAACTCTTATGAGAAGTTTTTGCCGTATAATATGACAACCACCTCTGAATACTCCTCAAATTCTTCTAAAAATGAGTCAATATTCTCCTTCTTGGATGCATATTACTCACTAGACTCTAGTTTATTCCATCTAGATGAGTCAGACCCCGACGATCTTCCACCAAAATACGAAAGAAATTCTAGATAGATTAGGAAGAAAAGGTCGATGACGAAGAAGGTGGAGACATAGAAGAAGAAGACTAGGAAAATAATGACGATGAGGAGGATGAAGACGAACAAGAGTCTGATGAAGAACACTCTTGTTCTAATATTTGATTTTTTTTTTATGTTTTGTTGTTTTCTCGCGCCGTAAAATAACCAACCCTAAACTATCGTATTTTTTTTGTTAAGGTTGAAAGTACGAACAATGTTAGGGTTGCATTTTTTTATTTCAGGCAAATTATAATATATATTTCACTAATATAACAAGGTTTATGATCTCATCTCGATTTCAAGTATGTGAAATATGCGAGTTCTTGTCCAATAACCATGCGAGTTCCGGTATATTAAACATGCGATTTATTATATATTAGTCCATCATATCTACTTAAACTAAAATATAGTACAAATATTAGACATGAAAAAAATGCAATTGTCACGCATGGTAATTAATAAAGAAAAATTACCATCTTCCAACCAATCTAGTGATATCAGTATTTAAGAACGTTAATGATTTCCATTGGCCAACTTATTTTTTTATTTGAAAAAAGTAGATACCTAATGATAACTAAAGAAATAATACAGCACGCATATCGAGAATGGTTTATGGTTTTAAATATAAATACGCTTGACAAAAGTAAAACTCACAAACTTTTAAATTTCCTTCACTAAGGTTGCATAAAAAACTAAAACTCACAAACTCTTCAAATTTCAAAACCATGGCGCCTTCCCTCTCCTCAAAAGATGCGTATGGCTTCTCATCCTACTAAGATGATGGTCTCTCTGAATCTTATGATCACTTCTCACAGTACAAGATAACAACCACCTCCTAATACTCCTAGGAGTCTTTTGAAAACGAGTTGATATTATCCGTCACTGGTGCATATTACTCACCAGAATCTGGTTCATTGTTTGGAGATAAGTCAGACCTCACTAATCTTCTACAAAAAAAGAGAAATAAAAACTAAATAGAGGAAGATGAGGAGGATGATGCCGAAAAATATGAAGACACAAATGAAGAAGAAGAAGAAGAAGAGACTGAAGATGAGGAGGAGGATGAGAAGGAGGATGAAAATGAATAAGAGTCTAATGTTTGAATCTTTTTTATGTTTTTGTTGTATTCTCAAGCCATAAAGTAAACAACCCTAAACTATCCTATTTTTTTTGTCTAAAAACATAGCAGGCCTTCTATATTTGTCAATTATATCACGTCAGTCCCCTATTTTAATTTTGAATAAACAGGTCCCTTACGTATTATAAACGTAACAAACAGATCATTTTCTGAAAATTTGAGAGATCGTTTATTACAAGTGTGAGGACCTTTCATTACATAAAATGATTTGTTTGTTACGTTTTTAAAACGTAGGGTGATATGGAAGTAGGATTTTGAGGAGTAAGTTGTAAATAAGAATTTAAATATAAGTAATATAGGTTTTGCCCCTAAATTGTAATTAATGTAAGTTCTAGAGATTATTTGTAACTATATACAATTATTAAAGACTAAACATCAATTAGTCATCTTTTGTAACAAATTTCATTTTGAGACTAAGTCTTGGCTCCTCTATATAAAGGGCAAGGCTACTCTAATAAAGGGGTTGAACACTTTTTCTTTGGAACTCATCTGTACTTGAACTTTCTCTCTCTAAAAACTCTATAACCATTTCTCTCTCTAGAATTCTCTGTTAACAAGTTAATAAAGCGAAATATTAACTCATCAATTTGGCAACATCACTAGGGACTAAATAAGAAAAATTAGTGGCTTATTATGTTCGAAATAAATAGAATCTTGTTGAATTTTCTGTTCAAAATTGATACGATGAATCCTGAGAACAATCCTACGCTTCGATCAGCGATAAAAACTTTGAAAGATGATTTACAGAGGGATGGAAATAGAACTGATAGATCATCTCCGATCCAAGCTCAATCTGATATTGAGGTCTGAATGAACCAGCTTTTGGACAAGATTAATGCTTTATATGAAAAGTATGAAGAAAAAGAACAAGAGATACACTTGGCGAAGCTTAAATTCGAGGTTAGACAAGAAACAGAAAAGACTGAGATGGGAGGTCAGTCAGATTGATATTTTGATGATCGACGGGCTAAATCTAAGTACAAAAAACCATGTTTTGTGTCTTCTAAAGAGCAATATTCGTCTCGAAAAGAGAAAAAAGATATGCAGAAATATGTGACCTCAAGTGACGACGAGGTAGAAAGTTCAGATTCCGGCTTTAAAAGATACAGAGCTTCTTCGAAAGGGGAATCAGACAGAGATCAGTCGAGGAAACATAAACAGGAGAGTAAATCTAAAAGGGATATTGTTCCTTGTTCTACATGGTACGAAGGAAACACCTCAAATCAATATGCTGAAACTGATCGCAATTTATATATTACAATGGGAATAAATGATCAGTTTGTGTAAGGGATTGTGGAGATATTCTCCGTTGACAAGTGAAATTCGCTCCATGACGCTTCCGAAGCGTTTTGATATTTCAAAGGTAGAGAAGTTCGATGGGATGCAGGATCCCGATGATCACATCGAACAATTCAAGAACTATATGATGAACTTCAAAGATGAAGACCGGTTGGTGTGTCGTGCATTTTCACAGACTTTCAAGAGAACAGATCTAAAATGGTACAAAAGGATTTTGATGGGGTCCATTTCAAATTTTAGAGATTTTTATACTGCATTCTGAAGGCAGTTGATTGGAAGCAAACAGATGAGAGCAAATGGTGATACCATTATTTAGTTAAAGCAGGCACCTGGGGAAAAGTTGAAGGGTTATACAAAGAGATTTGTTTTGACAAAAGCTAGTTTGGATAACTGTGAGGAAAATGTGGCGATAACAGCTTTTCGACAAGGGACCTGGCTAATGAGACGACGAAGAGAAGAGCCTTAACTTTTGGAGCTTTGATGGCTCAAATTGAGGATCCGATTAAAGTGGAGGAGTTGACTATAGTCCAAGGCAGACCAGTCAGCACTCCGAAGAATTTGGGACAAGCAACCAATAATCAGGGGCAGCCTTCGAATGGAAAGGGAAATGATAATCAGCATTCGAGACAAAAGAACAACAATTTGCCTCCTCAGAGTGGTGGTTATTCAAATCACACTCCATCTAACAACTACAACAGGCCTAGACCAAATACTGGGTCAAACCAGAATATTATACTGATCTGACAGAGAATGTTTCCGTGATCTGGGATAAGACCAAGAGCTTCGTAAATTTTAGGAAGCCAGTACCAATTAGCAGGCCAAGGGAGGAAAAGAATAACAAGTGTTGCAGATATCATGAGAATATTGGGCATGATACAAATGATTGCATTGCTTTGAAGAAAGATATTCAATTTTTGATTGAAAATGGGAAGCCCCTGACTCATGTGAAGTCGCAAGGGAGCGCATCAAAAAACAATGGTTCATCAACTTTGAAGGCTGCACCACCAGCCAAGAATTTGATATTTTGGATTCACAGGCCAAGGCTTTTGATGATTCTTCTGAGTATGTTGAAAACGATCCGAACATATTGCTTTTGATGACGGTCAAAGAGCCCATAGAAACGGGACGTGTGTGGGAGCTGTGCAAGTTTTTTGAATCGTTATCCATTTTCGGAGGCAATTCAATGACTGGTAATTCAGATAGTTCGAGGAAGAGGCATGTTGTCAACTTGACAACTCAAATTGAAGGGAAACTATTTACGCACTTGTATGGAAAGAAAGATATTCATTATTTTGTTTGATGAAGATGATCTCCGAGGAACTGTAGGACCACATGAAGATGTTGTGGTTATTGGAGCAGAGGTGGCTGGCGTCGAAATTCGACGTGTGTTGATTGACATTGGCAGTTCTGCTAATGTCCTTTTAATTCCATGTCTGATAGAATGACAAATCCACCTCGGATTTTTCAATTGGATCGAACGATTATTGGATTCACGAGTGTGACAGCTCGTGTTGTTGGAGAATTCGAGGGTGAAGTGAGCTTGGGAAAATGACCATATAAGAAAAAGGTCCATGTAATTTTTGTGGTGGTGGACTGTCCCACAAGTTATAATGTTATTTTTAGAAGATGATGGGTTTCAAGAATGTATGGGGTTGTGTCTACAGATCATCAGTGTTTTAAATATGTGGTTGGAGATAGATTTGGGGTCGTTCGAAGTGATCAGAAGGTTGTGAGGGAATATTATGCCACTGCACTTCGGATCTGAGGGTCCAGTAGTGGAGACTTAATGCGTGAATAGCAGTTAGAAGGGGTACCCTCGGATTTGGAAGAAAGGGTTGACGGTCTGAGGGAAACCCCAAGGTCTTTAACAGTGAGTGAAGAGATAGAGGAGTTTACTTTTTCAGAAGGGAAGGTACTTCGAATTGGAATTTTATTGACCCCGCTTCTACGTCAACAACTGCTGGATTGTTTATCCCAAAATTTGGATGTGTTTTCTTGGAGGACAGAGGATGTAACAGGAGTACCCATTGAGGTAATTCGTCACAGTTTGGCTATAGATCTGAAGGTCAAGCCAATTATTCAGAAAAGAAGAGCGTTTTCCTTGGAAAAGCATAAGTGATTGTTGCTGAACTGGATCGATTATCTAAGGTCGGACACATAAGGGAGTCACAATATCCTATGTGGAAAATCCGGTACTAGTCAAAAAGAAGAATAGAAAATGGAGAATGTGTGTGGATTTTACATATTTGAATAGAGCTTGTCCTAAAGATCAGTTTCCTATTCCTCGAATAGATCAGTTGATTTACTCTATCTCAGGAAACAAAATTTTAACTTTTATGGATGCTTTTGCAGGATATAATCAGATCCAAATGGATCCAAAAGATCAAGAATGCACAACTTTTATAACTGATAGGGGCATGCACTGTTATAGGATGAATAAAGCTTTTCCTACTCAGATCGGAAGAAGTATGGAGCTATATATAGATGACGTGGTAGTAAACAATTCCAAGGATGAAGTGCATCTTGATGATTTAGATGAAGCTTTTTCTGAATTTAAGGGAATTAGGTTGAAATTAAATCCTAAGAAGTGCACCTTCGGAGTTCGATCGGGGAAGTTTTTGAGTTTTGTCATCAGTGAAAAGGGAATAGAACTTGGCCCAGAACAATTGAAAGCTTTGATAACTATGAATTCTACCCGGTCTATAAAAAAAGTGCAGATTCTGACAGGAAGGTTAGCAGCACTTAATCGGTTTATTTCTAGATTTTCTAACAAATGGTTTCCTTTCTTTCAAGTGTTACGAGAACCCAAAAGGTTTGAATGGACATCGGAATGTGAAGCAGCTTTCACAAATATTAAAAATTTGTTGTCATCACTAGAGATTTTGTCAAAGCTTCGAAATGGGGAGAAACTATTTTTGTACATCGCGGTATCGGATTTTGCACTGAGCACAGTGTTAATTAGTTGAGGATTCAGGAGTTCTGAAGCCGGTGTATTACATTAGTAAAAGTTTGGTGGCAGCAGAAAAGAGATATATAAAATTAGAAAAATTGGCATTAGCGCTAGTGATTGCTGCTAGGAAGATGCATCCATATTTTCAAGCTCATACTATTGAAGTCCGAACCTCACTCCCTTTAAAGAATATTTTACAACGACTTGTACTTCAGGGAGAATGACGAAGTGGTCAGTGGAGTTGGGGGACTATGACATTTTATTTACACTTCGGACAGCAATAAAGGCGCAAGCATTGGCAGTTTGTTTTGGTGAATTCTAATTCAACCGATCGAATGAGGAAGAAAACAAAGAGGATACTTTAGTAATTTTGAGGTGGGTTGTCCGAACAGATGCATGATCTAGTGTTTTAGGGTTCAGTGCTGGAGTTCAGTTAATAGATCCGACGGAAGAGACAATGATTCAATCTATTAAATTTGGTTTTCATACTTCAAACAATGAAGCTGAATACAAAGCTTCTTTAGTAGGTTTAAGATTGGAAAACATTTGTGGGGAAACTTCAGTGCGCTTGGAAACGGATTCTGAATTGTTAGCAAATCAGGTATATGGATTTTACGAAGCAAGAAAAGATCGTTTGATTTTGTATCTTTGGGAACTTCAGAATTTAATGCTTATGTTTGAAAACGTTGTTGTGAAATATATTGGGCGAGGGAGTAACATGGTGGCTGATTCTTTAGCAAATATTGCTTACAAGGAAGAATATCCTTGGATTTTGCTACAATAAAATCCTTCAATTGCTACTCAATCTAGCAATGTGATTGTGTAGAGGAATTTTTTACGACTGATGAAATCCGAGGCAATTGGCGATCAGATATTCTTAGCTTTATGACTCAAGGAATACTACCAAATGATTCACTATTGGCCAAAACGTTGAGAGGTGAAGCCTTCAAATCTATAGTATTGGATGGAATATTATATAAAAAGGCATTCGACAAGCCATTGTTACGATGTTTAAGTAAACAAGAATCACAAGAAGTATTATCAAAGTTGCATGATGGTGAAGGGTCAGCTCATTGCAGGTTCAAAATGAATATGGCTTCATTTTGTACTTCTAAAGGTATTCAGCAATGCTTTTCAACGCCATTTCATCCTTAAGCTAATGGGTAAGTGGAAGTGACAAACAGAACAATTTTAGAATGCTTGAAGAAGAATTTGACGGGGGCAGCACGAAAATGGAAAAACTATTTGCAAGAGGTACTTTGGGCTTATCGAACAACTCTTAGAAAGGCTACAAAAGAGACTCTTTTTGCTTTGGCATATGGAATGGATGCAGTCAGCACTGTAGAATCTACGATGTCATCTTTTAGAGTAGCTCAATATTCTGAAAGGTCTAATGATGAAGTTCGAATAGAGAATTTGGATCTGATTGAGGAAAAAAAAGTTCGAGCTCATTTGAATGTAATTCACTATCAAACTCTTATGACAAATAGATATGATTCGAAGGTGAAGAGAAGACATTTTAAATAAGGTGATCAGGTATTGAGAAACGTTTTCTTGCACACAAAAGAGAAGAACCTCGGTAAAATGGCTCCGAACTGGGAAGGGCCTTATGTGGTTGTTGAAAGAATAAAGTCGGGGTCATATCGTCTTTGTGATTTCAAGTGGATCGTGCTTCAACATCCGTGGAATATCCAACACTTGAAGCTTTATTGGGAGGAGATATATTTTTGGACTTTAGAATTTTCATTTTTGAATGGCGCATTCTTTCCTATCATGTTGGCCCAGGAAGGTTCTAACGAGGCGTCTTATACATATTCAATATTATCAATGAAGTTTGTTCTTTGCCAATGGTTGTTTACACATATTTGAATAATATCTTAAAAAATCATCAGAGACTTGTCATCTTTGAGATTGGTTAAGAGTAGAATGTTCCAAAGTGTTTATAAAAGTTTTCGAAGAAACAACCATGTTTAATAATCAAATTACATTTTTATTTCGAAGTGAAAGCTTAACAGCACATTGAGAATTTTTCGAAGAGCTATCAAAGCTTAACTACACATTAAGAATGTTTCAAAGAAGCTACTATATTCACCAATTTCATTAAGGTATTTGAGGTGGTGAGTTCACAGTTTATAATTATATTTGTTTTTGAAATTTAGCATCGAATAAAACGTGAAGAGATTATAAAATAAATAAATCGTTTTCCAATTAGATTAATTCGTTGAGGTACAAAAAGCAATTTTTTAACTTGACAAACATAAAAAATATGATAAAGTTAATGAGATGACTCTTCCCCTTCGCATGATTCTTCTTCATCTGCATCTTCCGATGACGAATCGTGGATAGGATCGAAAGCTTCACTTGGACGTTTCTCCATAGGAATGTTGTTCCAAAAACTTATGAGGTCGATTTTTGGATAAGTAGCATGAAGTTCTCGAAGAATTAGAATGGTTGCATCTTATTTTCCGATGTTAATACCATTTAACATATCTTTTCAAAGTTCAGCCTCGGCAACAGCTACATCATCAATTTTTTCCACTTCGAAATCCCTCTTCAGTTTAGCTATCTCCTCGATCAGTTCTTCATTTTTTTGTCTCACAAAGAGTAAGAGAATTTCGTAGCTCATTGGAGTTGGATTTTTTAGTGTCCAGTTCAGTAGCATGACCAGTCTTGAGTTTATTCACTTCCTTCTCATGAGAGTTCTTCAGAAATTTTGTATCAACTATGTGTGTGATTCGCAGATGATTATTCATGCAGAGAGCACCTTATATGTGTTCAGACCTTGCTACTTCGTACATGTGAAATTGATCAACCACTTTGCCATGCAAGTCTTCTCTAAATATTTTCTCAGCCTCGTAAGCCACTTTGTAACAAACTATATATTTAGCCAATTGCTTTGGATTGTTTTGAGAAGCTTCGACTTGAGAAGCAAATTCCTTTGCTGCGACATCAAGATCGATAAATGGTTGAAGTGCAACAACGATTGCAAGATTTCGAGGAAATTCTGTTTCTGAGGAGCTAGGATGTTGAATCATATCTAGAGTAGTGATGGGAGCAAAATGACAGATAAATTATGGCGACACCTCGGCTGGTGTTGGTCTCCCAAAGTTAAGCATGTGATTTTAGATGACTTGAAGAACATGATCATCTTTACCAGTAAACGCATCAGTGTTCTCAAAATTAATGAATGGTTCAGGATTGAAGCTTGCAGTACCCTGATTTTCATTGGTAGTACTATCTTCGATGATAATCACAGGGTTGTCTTTGGTTGGTTGTTCCTCGACCAAAGAGTTTTGTGGGTTTTGTTGGTTTCTTGCAGCAATGTTTTCATCTTCGTCAACCAATGTATACGAACTGATTCTCATTTGTTTCTTTTTCTTTCCATGGGAACCAGAAGAAGCTTTCTTTTTCTTTGAAGATGGTACTTGATCTTTTCCCTCTTCGATAGGTGAGAGAGTTTGTTCTACAGTTTTTCTTTTTCCAGGCTTCGGTTTCGATGGAGTTGAAGGGCTAGCAACAGAAGTGCTAGCTGTCTTTTTACCTTTCTTTTCTTTGATCGTTTTTTCCTTCTTCTTTTTTGGCAAATTACTCTCGGATCTGTTGCGGATATGAAGGAAGACTTTACGACCGGGTTGAACTATTCGTTTGCAGGCTATCTCCGGATCGGGCTCTGACATCAAATTTTGAGGTGGCAAGGCACCCTCTGACATTGGGAACATGTGGCAACTAAGGAAATTGATGTGCTACAAGGCAGTGTGAAACGCATTATTCCATTCATTTTCAACCCAAGGAGCAAGTTTTTGGAAAATCTCCTTAGCAGCTGGTCGATGTGATAAATAGCACCTCGAAATTTCTGAAATGATTGTGCAAGTAAAAAATTAATGAAAAAAGGAAAAACTTAAAACTGATTTCAGAATAAAAATTTCAAAGTGCTTACGATTGCTTCTCTAGACGAGATTCAACTTTGAAGGATTGGCATCAGAAATTGATTTTCTATTTTCCTACGCTCCTGATATAAAAACGAATTTCTGCTTCCAGAATTTGTCAGCTTCTAAGAGGTCATCGATGATTTTGAAGTCATCCATCAGGGTGAGGTAGTAAAAGGGAAGCTTCAGACCTTTTGAAAATTGAGTTAAGGAGATGAAGTCATTGATGCTGATTGGAATATGAGACAGACGAGATGCCATAATCATTGACATAAAGGTGAACCATTTATTTGGTGTCACTTGGGTAGGACATAAGCTGAGGAGTTTGAAATATTCCACGATCATAGGATACAGTGGAAACCGAAGACCCCGACTGATGATTTTGGGGTAGACAATTAGCTCGTCATCTTTGCAGTCCAAGGGAGTTTATCCCTTATTAGATAGTCGAAGAGTTATGTTATATCCCATTCCCCATTGCTTTTTTAGAGCCGAAGCTTGGCTATCCTTGTAGTATATATAGCGAACGTTTTTATGAGCAATGATGTATTTGCCTTCAAGATTCCTCAAGTTTCTCCCAATATTTGTTCTTTCTTCTTCGGAAACAAAGAAACTGTATGCTTCTCCCTAAGGTTCATGGGTAGTTGTGGAGTTCCCGTCATCAGATTCAGCCTCGAGATCGGTTTTGGTAGCCTCAGAATCAGCGTTGTTGGCCTTTGATGTTTCTCCTCGAGGATGTTAAGATGTTGGGTTAACAGCTTCTAGTAAAGGAGTACCTGTTTGAGGAGCTTCTTCAGTTATTCCTCTCTGAGGAAAAGCTTCAGCGTCTGGATTCGAAGGGGGAGGAGTTGCGATAATTTCTGATTCGTCTCCCATAACGATAAAATTTCTTTTTCTTTTGGTTATTGAAGAATGATTCGAATACGAGATTTTTTACTTTTGTTTTAAATGAGATTCCGAACTAATCAAAGGATAAATATTGCTTTGAGATGAAGAGGCTCGAGGTGTTTTAAGGCCTTGGATTTTGGATGAGGAGCGTTCTTCGATTATTGGAGAAGGAGAAAGAGCAAGAACTTTGGTTGGATCGAAATTACCGTAATAAATTGTTTTAGTGGTTGTTCCAACTGGAAGGCTATTGATTAATCCTGTAGCCCTATATTATTCAGCCCATTGAGTAATGTAGAAGTAGTCATATGATCCGAAGACTAAGTGGCTATCAGATTCTTGAGATTCTGGAGATTCTGGTGTTTTGGGTATGATAGCCTTAGATTTTTTGGTTTTGGGATTTTTTTCTCATAAACTAGATGAAGGTTCATCGGAGAAGATGGAGGTTGATCGGAAAGTTAGGTTTTTTCTGATGAACACGATGAAGGTAGCCAACTGCTGTGACTTCTCTCTAAAATGATTTGTGTAGTGAGAATGAAAAAATGAGGATGATGTTTGAATTTATACAAAGAAATGAAGACGTGTGAAGTTTGAAAGGCTTTGATGATATAGGGCAGAATACAAAGCGGTAAGATGAGTAGATGCTCGGCATTTGTCAGGCTATATTTCTAGTTATGGATCTAAAAAATATAGGGTTATAATGAATTGAACGGTTATATGAAACAGTTACTTTTATATATTGTTTGGATAAAAGTCGATGAGCATTTTTGAAAGTGTCACTTTCGCAGGGATTCGAGGATGTTTTATTTCGAAGAGGTTTGCTAGCAATTTTATTTCCAGTGTTTCAAAAATAGTTTCTGTCTTCGAATGATTGCTACTAGTTGACGCTTCGAATGATTGCTCTTCATGCACGCTTCGAATGATTGCTCTTCATGTACGCTTCGAATGATTGTTTTTAGTGTTCGCTTCGGATGATTTCTTTGAGTTTATATTATAACGACTTACATGACATGTGGAAGAATTCGAAGGTATTTTAGTTCTCATTCATTTAATGACATGAGAACTAGGGAGGCTTCTAATATGGAAGTAGGATTTTGAGGACTAAGTTGTAAATAATGTAAATTTAAGGATTTAATTATAAGTAATGTAAGTTTTGTCCTTAAATAATTAATGTAAGATTTAGAGAGTATTTGTAACTATGTACAATTATTAAGGACTAAACAGCAATTAATCCTCTTTTGTAACAGATTTCAGATTGAGACTAAGTCTTGGCTCCTCTATATAAAGGGCAAGGATACTCTAATAAAGGGGTTGAACACTTTGTCTTTGGAACTCATTTGTACTTGAACTTTATATCTCTAAAAACTCTATAGCTATTTCTCTCTCTAGAATTCTCTCTTAACAATTTACTAAAGCGAAATATTAACTCATCATAGGGGATTTGTTTATACAAAAGTAAAGGAAATTGACTGATGTTAGACAATTGACAAACATGGGGGACCTACCATGTTTTTTACCCTTATTCTGTTGTTAGGGTTGAAAGTATGAACAATATTAGGGTTGCATCTTTTGTTGATTCTTGGAAAATTTTAATATCTATTACACTAATATAACAAGGTTTATGATCTCATTTTGGTTTGTTTTGCATGTCTAATATGTCTGCTATAGTTTAGTTTAAGTAGATATGATGGTCTAATATACAAGAAATTGTATAGTGTATAAACCATATTTTGTATGGTTAAATATAAAAAAACTCGCATATATACTTAAAATCAAATGGTTTACAATACAAAAAATCACATATTCAACAAATGAGAAAACTTATGGTTTAATATACAAAAAATAACATGTTTAGTGTATCGGATATTGCATGGTCTATTATAAGACAATTCGCATGTTTAATGTAAGTAGATAATATACAATAAAACCGCATGGTTAGAACTCTCATAATTAATGTACTTGAAATCATATGGTTTAATATACAATAAATCGCATATTCAATAAACATTAATATAGAAGAAATAATATGTCAAATATACATGAAATCGCATGGTAAGACAAGTTGCATATTTAAACATAACTTAAATTGCATGGTCTAGTATACTAGAAATGACATGTATAATATACAAGAAACTCACATGTTTGGTTTAATATACAAAAAACTTGCATTTTCGATATATAAGAAATTTCACGTTTGTAGTTTATAAAATGCTATCAAATATTAATCTTGGTCATGCATAACATGGAAAAAAAATATATGTTATAAACGTCATGTAATTAAAACTACAAAATATGGAAAAATATTTAAACTATTTCCTCACAAGTCATTTTATTATAGCCAAACTTCGAACAATGGTCATACCTCAACTGCTTGGTTGTTATTTCTCTTTTAGACATAATACGATTTTTCTTAGGTCTTCTAGATTTTCTTTTCATGTTGTGAGGCTGAATTTTTTACTTCGGTGAATCATTAGAGCTTGATCCTTCAAAAAAATTGGTTAAAGCAGATATGCTAAAACAGTAAGTTGACCTGTAATTGCAAACAGTGAAGAACTACTCTATTAATGTCATATGACATTGCTGAGTCAGATGTATTGCAGCAAAAACGTGAGAACATGGAAAATGATCTTGTTTACAAACACCACAAAAACATACGAAATCTATAAAATTAACAACATAAAATATTCTGAATAAAATTCAAATGATTTAACTTCTTTTCATACTCATGGCATAATTTACTACTCCGGCTTAGCCCATACGAATAACGTCGTGAAATTTGAGTCATAAGTAACACCCTAATCTTGTAAACTAATTCCAAAATGGTAGACTACACAATTGTGTAATTGAATTGTTACAAGATTCAACCAAAGAAGATGTCATAGCACCATATCGTTTCCCTTTCATAAATGCTTGACCATATTTTTCCAAAGGTAAATTATCAAGAAACTTAATAAATCTCTGACATCCTTCACTAAAACTCATCAATCTATTCATTAAAAATCTTTACAATTGGAACATAAGCACATTGTCTAAACTTATGAATCATCCTAGATTTAAAATTTCTCTTAGAATGACTTAGAGCATACGATAAATTCTAAACAAGACGGAAAATAAAAATAGGCATGCTAGCAGTTTGGATACAAAAGAGAAACAACATTAATAATACCCAAATGATGGTCCGAAATAAAAGTATTTTGACGTTCCAACAAATAAGGTTTCAAACTATCCAAAAACCATAGCCAGTTGTCAGCATCTTCACAACCAACAATACCAAATGCAATAAGAAATATACCTAAAAATGAATAAAATAATATAGCATTATATGTCTCGCATTGTGTTTATTGACTAGAATCTCATTATAAAAATAACTAGACTCGCATGGTGTGTATTGTATTAGAATCATATTGTCATTATAACTAGAATTGCATGGTGCATGTTTCACTAGAAAATGCATTGTAAATATAACTAGACGCACATAATCAGCATCACTACCAAATGAATTTTTACCAACATAAGAATTGCATGGTCGTTAACTAGAGAATCATATTGTTTTTATACCTAAGCTCATAGGTCATCAACATTAGAACCGCAAGGTGGGATATTAACCTATTACCTGAAGGTGTCGCGTGCCCATAAGGTCACAAATGACATGTTACATATATGAAATATAAATAAGAGGGGCATGAAACTTACTGTTGTTACTACTTATTGCTACGCTAGATAGAAATACACTCATATTCTTGTCGATTAAAAATGTTCCATTGACAAATAGAAGCGAACGACATGAGTGAAAACCTTGAAGATAAATATCGAATGTTATGAAACAACGCTTGAATACATTTCTATTGTATATTCCAAAAGGAAGTCGATCGTAATATCATGACTTTTGAATCTTTTGAAGTATCCATTGAGTAAACTAAAAGAACTAGAACTATCTATGAAAACTCCCCCATTGCATTCTTTAAAGCATGTCATAAGAGACGTAAAAATGTCTAACCAGTAGTACTGTTTAACAAATGATTTCATGCTTTCCATTGTCACGAAATTGTATGTCCTAATAGAATCATGAATTTATCTATAAATTGACTCCAATGTCAAATGTCTCTGATGTTGTTTGGAAAAAAAGGTTGCAAATATATCGTTTAACAAATCGCTTAATGATCATGAAGCGGGCGGTGGAATCAAGTGTTGCATAAAGTCTGCATTTATATCATGTTAAGAATTTATTTTTACAATAAGTAGTTATTTTACTTCTTTTACTATGTATGTATTTGAAACAAAAATCATTCTCCAAGGCATAAGAGATATAAAGATAACCTTAGAGCTGCAACACCTTGATCATATAACTGCATCAGCCCAACGAGTAATAACAAGTTTTTTAGGATAAAAAAACTTAAACCATTACTACTTTCTTCATTAATCAATTGATTATTTGAGGCTATTCTATGCTAGTATGTTTACGCATTTCTACAACAACTTTATCAATGAATTATTGTTCTATAAGAAAACTAGAACTTTTTAAATACTCAACATCAAGATATACTACCAAACTCATAAAATCCATGCTATTATTAAATAAATAATTCTTGTTATCACTGACATAGTAGGTAATAATGTACTTACCTCTAACCATCAAATCTCATTTACTTTCAACATAATTTTGAGTACTTTCAAAGTTTTCTAACTCTGTAAGAGGAACAATTGTGGTTTGACCACCATGTTTAAAAATATAGATTCGTGGCTTTGATATTTCTTACCTGTACTGAAGCATTTAGAAACGGTTAGGAGCAAACATAAGAATCGCATAATCGAAATGACTAATATCATATGCATATTATCAAACGTCTCCTATATGCGAGACGTCTGTTTCTTTCAAACATCTCGCATGGTATATACCAAAGGAATCGCATTGTTCACCAAAAATAGTCCATACTAGACTCGCATGTCCGCGTACACATGGATCGCATGTCTGCATGCACGTAAATCGTATTTTTCCCATCAACTCGCATCATCAACAAATACATATCTGGAAACTCTAAAATTGATTCAAGGTATATTTCACACCCTAAACATATATAATAACTAAATGAAGTACATTATACAATTTTTTTATAGCTTATTATAAAAAATTATCTTGTATAATAAATAAAATATATTCAAGATATTATTAAGCATTGGATATTAAATATGGATTATTTATATAAAATGAGTGTTAAATAGTCCTAAACGATTCTTTGGATATTCTATGAGAATATTATTTGGTTATTGATATTTTCGGTAGAGCTGTTATTGGGCCTCCCAACCCGATAACCCGCCCGTGACCGGTCCGATAAAATCGACCAGAGACCGGTCCGAATAATTTAGGGGGCGGGTTGGGGGCCAAAAATTTAGCCCGATTTCTTACCGGTCTGGACCGGTCCGCCCGGTTACCAGACCGATATAGGATGTATATAAAAAAATTCCCTATCCCAAACCCTAACACAGACTCGCAGACCTCTCTCTGTAACTCAGTAAGCTAGTAACGAAGAACATGACCTCTCTCTTCACTTCAGTCTTCCCCTTGACCCCATCTATTGAAGTTCTGGTGATTTCCTACCATCTCACCCCTAAACTCTTCCATTTTCTTCTTCATTAATCGTAGCCTCGAAATCCTGTCACTTTGTAAGGCAATTGTTATTTTTTGTTGTCCTATTTCTGGATTCAAAGTTTTGATTTTTAATAGCGAGCTCTTGTATATCCGAAGCTTTCGTATCCGGGTCAGTAAATCTATTGTGATTGGAAATGGTAAATCAATGGATCTTGTCTGCAATACTAAAACTATGTTAGAAAGATTGGCTCTTGATTCAGGTTCTTAGGTGTAGAGGTTTGGTTTAAATTTCTTATGTTATGCGTTTATTTCCAGATAAAGTTTCGATTTTTAGCACCTGTAAAGACTAATTAGTTCGTCTGTTGATTGTATCGATTTTAATTTCATAGATGAAGGCAGTAGTAATCTACCATGAATTTAGAAATGGAAGCTTGTGTGTGTTGTATGGATGATGTGAATAAGCAAGTCAATCTTTTTAACATAGCAGGATTCTGTCAATCAAACCAAGTGAAACTTTCAGTTGAGTGTAATTTTCGGAGTCTAATATGAGTTTTTCAGGTCCTTCTGTTGGTCCATGGTCATCATCTTTGGTTGATTCTATTTCTTCCTACAATTAATGTTCAAGTCTATCTTACCTTAATGTAGAGCTGTTACCGGTTCGGGTCGGACCGGGTTTCGACTGGATCGAGATCGGCCCGTTAAGCTACCGGGCCGGTCCAGCCCGGACCAAAAAACCAAGGGAGCCAGTTTTGATGACCCGAGACCGACCCGGTAAGGTAACGGACCGGTCTGGCCCGGAACGATATGCCAAAGGAGCCAATTTTATGACCCGAGACCGACCCGGTAAGCTAATGGACCGGTATGGCCCGGAGCGATAGGAAAAAAAACTAGTTTTATTTTAAAACTTAAAGTAGCCGAAAATAAACCAAGAACAAAGCTTATTCTAAAGACTAAATTACTCATCACTTACAGTTAAACATAAAACATAATAAGTTGCATTTGAAAGTAAAAAATGACAAACATAAACAAGAGAATAAACAAGACAAAATCATTATTCCAACACTAAACAAACACATAAAGATCTTGTTACATCCACGGTATAACTTGTTTTGAGCGTGTTCTTGTCCATGTTATAGTGTCCCACGTGATAATGGTTCATCCTGGCAAACAAATAATTTCAGATGAGGTGAGGCAGAGATGGCAAATTCAAATTATCAACAAAATTATCAACAAAATAATATGGCAAATTTTTTAAAGCTAAGAAATTTAAAGAGATTAGCTACATCCATGTCGAATTTTGAATAAGAAAGTCCCAGCTGAAACAAACTAGACATTCTGAAAATGATTAAAAACTTGAAGAAGATACAAAAAAGTTCTCACATGCTGATTTATCAATACTCCTTGTAATATACTGTGAATATCGAAAATGTTTTGCAGACCGCCCAAGTATATCCGTAAAGAGAATACACAAGCTGCTTCACAAAACATATGCATCGAAATACTAGTTTTTTCATCACTCTCATTCACTAGCTTACGCATTTCGCCAGAGTAACAAAAGTAAAAACAGGATGACAATAACAAGGGTGTTACCTCCACCAATCCTCAACACTAATCTCAAATAATCACTCTCTAATTCTAACAAAAAAAGTGGGTTTATGCTTATATCTCTGTCTGTTAAACCATCAGTGACTGTGTAAATTGACCTCTCAAATAAGCAAGACTGTTTCAGTAGTCAGTGACTACTTTTTTAAATCTTAAAAACCCACTTCACAGAATTCAAAAACCCACTTCACAGAAAAAACATAAAAACCCTTTTTAAGGAACTTCCAAGTATAAAAAACGAGTTAAATAAAACATACCGAGTTAAATAAAACGTACCTGTAATCTACGTCGTTGAATTTCCCGACGCAATATCTCCAAATCTGTACTGCATCTGAACTTCCGCCTCCTCAAGCTACCAATTTTTTTACAATATCAGAAAATATACATACAAATAATGAAATAATATTAAGCAGTTAAGTAAATACTTACAATGCTTTGACCTTGTTCCTTTTTCAAGCCGTGAATTTCCTTCACCCAATCACCTCCACAGAGAAGCATTTCTACAGTGCAAATTATGAAATCTCCAATAATTATTTCAAAAGGTTAGTTTCTTAAGACAAAAGTTATAGTAAAGAATCAATTACTACAAAACTAAATTACCTGAAACTGATGTTGGTGATTAAGGCTTTCGCTCGTATCAAGCATAACCTGCTTGCAAACTGAAAAGCCACCGAAGAAAACCCTTAGAGAAACCTGAAAAGCAATAGAGATGTAGAAATTGACATGTCAAAATTTAGTCATAGATTTGCTCTTTCATGTCAGCAATATCAAAAAGAGTAGGCCAGCAAATAAAAAGCTCCAGTAATACTAAAAAGACTAAATGGTCATAGTTCTTTCATGTGAGTGTGATCACATTTCATACTAATTCAGTTTTCCTCATTGTAAATTTTGAACTATTCATATCTCTTCAAACTCCGAAATAAAGAAAAATTAAACACCTACTCTCTCTATGCATGTAAAAACTGAAAGAGTTGAATAAACACAGTCAAATCAAAGCACAACATAGGCCATTAAGGTAGAGCTGTTATTGGGCCTCCCAACCCGATAACCCGCTTGGGACCAGTCCGATAAAATCGACCCGAGACCGGTCCGAATAATTTAGGGGGCGGGTTGGGGGCACAAAATTTAGCCCGATTTTCTTACCGGTCTGGACCGGTCCGCCCGGTTACCAGACCGATATGGGATGTATATAAAAAAAATTCCCTAACCCAAACCCTAACACAGACTCGCAGACCTCTCTCTGTAACTCATTAAGCTAGTAACGAAGAACAAGACCTTTCTCTTCACTTCAGTCTTCCCCTTGACCCCATCTATCGAAGTTCTGGTGATTTCCTACAATCTCACCCCTAAAATCTTCCATTTTCTTCTTCATTAATCGTAGCCTCGAAATCCTGTCACTTTGTAAGGCAATTGTTATTTTTTGTTGTCCTATTTCTGGATTCAAAGTTTTGATTTTTAATAGTGAGTTCTTGTATATCAGAAGCTTTCGTATCCTGGTCAGTAAATCTATTGTGATTGGAAATGGTAAATCAATGGATCTTCTCTGCAATACTAAAACTGTTTTAGAAAGATTGGCTCTTGTTTCAGGTTCTTAGGTGTACAGGTTTGGTTTAAATTTCTTATGTTATACGTTTATTTCCAGATAAAGTTTCGATTTTTAGCACCTGTAAAGACTAATTAGTTCGTCTGTTGATTGTATCGATTTTAATTTCATAGATGAAGGCAGTAGTAATCTACCATGAATTTAGAAATGGAAGCTTGTGTGTGTTGTATGGATGATGTGAAAAAGCAAGTCAATTCTTTTAACATAGCAGGATTCTGTCAATCAAACCAAGTGAAACTTTCAGTTGAGTGTAATTTTCGGAGTCTAATATGAGTTTTTCAGGTCCTTCTGTTGGTTCATGGTCATCATCTTTGGTTGATTCTATTTCTGCCTACAATTAATGTTCAAGTCTATCTTACCTTAATGGCCTATGTTGTGCTTTGATTTGACTGTGTTTATTCAACTCTTTCAGTTTTTACATGCATAGAGAGAGTAGTGTTTAGTTTTTCTTTATTTCGGAGTTTGAAGAGATATGAATAGTTCAAAATTTACAATGAGGAAAACTGAATTAGTATGAAATGTGATCACACTCACATGAAAGAACTATGACCATTTAGTCTTTTTAGTATTACTGGAGCTTTTTATTTGCTGGCCTACTCTTTTTGATATTGCTGACATGAAAGAACAAATCTGTGACTAAATTTTGACATGTCAATTTCTACATCTCTATTGCTTTTCAGGTTTCTCTAAGGGTTTTCTTCGGTGGCTTTTCTGTTTGCAAGCAGGTTATGCTTGATACGAGCGAAAGCCTTAATCACCAATATCAGTTTCAGGTAATTTAGTTTTGTAGTAATTAATTCTTTACTATAACTTTTGTCTTAAGAAACTAACCTTTTGAAATAATTATTGGAGATTTCATAATTTGCACTGTAGAAATGCTTCTCTGTGGAGGTGATTGGGTGAAGAAAATTCACGGCTTGAAAAAGGAACAAGGTCAAAGCATTGTAAGTATTTACTTAACTGCTTAATATTATTTCATTATTTGTATGTATATTTTCTGATATTGTAAAAAAAATTGGTAGCTTGAGGAGGCGGAAGTTCAGATGCAGTACACATTTGGAGATATTGCGTCGGAAAATTCAACGACGTAGATTACAGGTACGTTTTATTTAACTCGGTATGTTTTATTTAACTCGTTTTTTATACTTGGAAGTTCCTTAAAAAGGGTTTTTATGTTTTTTCTGTGAAGTGGGTTTTTGAATTCTGTGAAGTGGGTTTTTAAGATTTAAAAAAGTAGTCACTGACTACCGGAACGGTCTTGCTTATTTGAGAGGTCAATTTACACAGTCACTGATGGTTTAACAGACAGAGATATAAGCATAAACCCACTTTTTTTGTTAGAATTAGAGAGTGATTATTTGAGATTAGTGTTAAGGATTGGTGGAGGTAACACGCTTGTTATTGTTATTCTGTTTTTACTTTTGTTACTCTGGCGAAATGCATAAGCTAGTGAAAGAGAGTGATGAAAAAATTAGTATTTCGATGCATATGTTTTGTGAAGCAGCTTGTGTATTCTCTTTACGGATATACTTTGGCGGTCTGCAAAACATTTTCGATATTCACAGTATATTACAAGGAGTATTGATAAATCAGCATGTGAGAACTTTTTTGTATCTTCTTCAAGTTTTTAATCATTTTCAGAATGTCCAGTTTGTTTCAGCTGAGACTTTCTTATTCAAAATTCGACATGGATGTAGCTAATCTCTTTAAATTTATTTGCTTTAAAAATTTTGCCATATTATTTTGTTGATAATTTGAATTTGCCATCTCTGCCTCACCTCATCTGAATTTATTTGTTTGCCAGGATGAACCATTATCACGTGGGACACTATAACATGGACAAGAACACGCTCAAAACAAGTTATATCGTGGATGTAACAAGATGTTTATGTGTTTGTTTAGTGTTGGAATAATGATTTTGTCTTGTTTATTCTCTTGTTTATGTTTGTCATTTTTTACTTTCAAATGCAACTTATTATGTTTTATGTTTAACTGTAAGTGATGAGTAATTTAGTCTTTAGAATAAGCTTTGTTCTTGGTTTATTTTCGGCTACTTTAAGTTTTAAAATAAAACTAGGTTTTTTTTGCCTATCGGTCCGGGCCAGACCGGTTCGGGCCATACCAGTCCGGGCCATACCGATCCATTAGCTTACCGAGTCGGTCTCGGGTCATAAAATTGGCTCCTTTAGCATATCGGTCCGGACCAGACCGGTCCGTTACCTTACCGGATCGGTCTCGGGTCATCAAAACTGGCTCCCTTGGTTTTTCGGTCCGGACGGGACCGGCCCGGTAACTTAACGGACCGGTCTCGATCCAGTCGAAACCCGGTCCGACCAGACCCGGTAACAGCTCTAATCTTCAGTGACATTTCCTTTTAGTATAGTCATTTAAATATCTGGATAATTTTTGGCAGTATTAATGAAACGTTAACATTTTACAATTTTTAACAAAATTGTATGATTGGATTACTAAATAATATATGTGATAATAAAAAAGTATTAAATGATAAATCTAAAAGGACTTTGATAGCAATTGGTAATAAATGAATAAATTAGCAAATGACAAATAAGTTTGAATTTAGATATATATTGGTAATATAGGCTTGTCCACGTTTAATGTTCTTCCCCACATACGAGGCAATTATTAACCACCACAAAAATAGGAGCTGGATGCACCACACGCTGAATCTGACGCACGTTTTAAAACCTTCCGCAATATGACTACGACGTGTCACCTCTTTAATTTGTTAAATTTGGCTAATCGCATGTGAATCAATCTAGGTATATGGAAACTTTGGCGAACTTAGCTTTAGAAGACAATTAATTACATATTAAAACGTTAATGTTGGAATTTATATATCTTTTTATTGTTGTTTTGGACATGCGTACTAAGGACGAAGTTTATTTTTAACAATATTTTATCTATTTTTATAGACGAAAGTATCCATAAATATCTAGTCAATTTTGAAATATTAAAATGGTATTTGTTTTTAGACTAGTTTCATAAAATATTTAGAGTCATATTTTGGACAAAAATACCCTCTAGGTATAAAAAGGACCATTTTGGTTGGAACCCACTTGTTTAGTCTCATGAACCTGACTTTTGGGTTATCATTTCCTCAAATTCCACTTTTCTAATTTTGAAGAGAGAGAAACACAAGACCCAATACTGAACCAAAAACCTACCCTCAACGAAACCATTTTTGGAATCGTTCCGGCCACCTTAACCGTGTCCGAATCCGATTATCGGTGAGCAAAAAACGGTGCCGACATCAACTGCATTACGATAGCAATTTCTGTCGACTTCTCCGACCAACGGAGGTGAAGTCACCATCACCGTTCGGCATTGTTTTTCGGTAGAACAGACGACGCCGTCGAACTACTCGGGCCACCGTAACTGTCGACCCGATAACTATCATTCCGTCTAGTAGACCTTCGTCGACCATCAACCGGCTCCGTCTCCGTGGAAAAGGTACGTTCGAGTGATTCGAACCGGATTACTGTCTGTTTAGTCGTTTTTGTCGCCGTCGTCCGTACACTCTTTCTGTGTGACTGTCTGTGTGATAAAACAAGATTGTATCGACGTCGCCGGAGTACTAACTGTCGATACAGTTATGTATTTGACAGTTCTCCTTTTCCGACGAGCTTTTGACGTTTCGATTACAGTACGGAGTAAGTGTTACTCAATGGTGTTAAAATTTAGTTGTAGTACATAGTGTTACTCTAGCGTAAGTAGTTAGACATGACACGATGACACTGGTTAGTTGTTGTTAGTGTCGATAGTGCCGTCCGACAACATCGATGGCACTAGTTAGATTCTGTTTAGCCTACAATCGCAATGTCGGCTGGTGGAAGTACGAACGTCTAGCAACGTATAGAGTTGAGGTAGTTTTTTTTATGCATATGAAGAGATTATGTACTGATCTAGCAATGTGGACAATATTTTTTACCGTATCCAGCAATATCTGCGACTAGTTTACTGTCAGCACTGCACGTCTAGCAATGCAGTAGTTGAACTTGGTAACGTCTAGCAATGTAGCATTGAAGTGAGTTCGATATTGTTGTCGAGTTAGTTGAACATGGTATAAAATTGAATGCTAATAATATATTGAAAGTGTTTGTGGCCATATCTAGCAATCGCATAGTAACGTATCTAGCAATGTGTTATTAGAGTTGTTCCTAAGCTCTTAGTTCGCCCATCTAGAAATGTGGCGTACTGTATCTAGCAATGACAGTAGTAGTAAATCGCAATGACATAGCATCGTAAATCGCAATCTAACGATGAATTACTTGATTTTGCAGTTGGCATATTGCATGAAGAAAAAAAATACATCCGTCATGTAAAAGGTGGATACAAAATAAAGACAATGACAAATATCCCACAACAGGATAAGGGGAGCCTTGACTGTGGTGTTTTTGTTTGTAAGTACGCTAAAGTAATCATTCAGAAAGGGTGTTCCTCTGGAATATGGAAAGGAAATGCCCGCCAAAACAAGAACTGAAATATTTAAGCATTTCCTGAATGATCAAAACACAAAAAGACGATGGTAGTATGTAATTCATTTTTTAGGAGCAGGATGTATGATTCATTTAACAAAGGATGGGAGTATCAGAGAATTAATCTGAACTTATTAACAAACTTTTGTTTTACTAGAAATTTTAATAGTGTTTCTACCAAGGCAAATGTTTTTCTACTGAGGTATCTGGAAATGTCTATATTTCGTATCTATCAGACTATTATTCACGTATATAGCAATGTCTATGTGTCATATCTATCAGACTTATACTCAAGTATCTAGCCATGCCTATATTTCGTATCTATCAGACTATTAATCACGTATCTAGCAATATGTCGTATCTAGCAACTACATAGTGCTGCATCTAGTAATGTCTATATTTCATATCTATCAGACTTATGGTCAAGTATCCATCAATGTCCATATGTCGTATCTAGCAACTAAAAAGTGTTGCATCTAGCAATGTCTATATTTCATATCTATCAGACTTATAGTCAAGTATCTATCAATGTCCATATGTCGTATCTAGCAACTAAAAAGTGCTGCATCTAGCAATGTCTATATTTCATATCTATCACACTTATACTCAAGTATCTATCAATATCCATATGTCGTATCTAGCAACTAAAAAGTGTTGTATCTAGCAATGTCTATATTTCATATACTCCCTCTGTCTCATAATATGTGTCTTTCTAGAAGAGATTTTTTGTCTCATAATATATGTCGTTCTCGTTTTCCAATGCAGCATTATTACATGCATTCCACTTTCAACCAATAAAATAGTTAACTTTCTGCATAAGTTATTAACTCCACCAATAAAATTTATTTTCTATTATTATTTCAAAGTCATTATTACTTTTCTTAATATTGGTGAAGAAACCTTAAACGACTAATATTATGAGACGGAGGGAGTATATCAGACTTATACTCAAGTATCTATCAATGTCCATATGTCGTATCTAGCAACTAAAAAGTGCTGCATCTAGCACTGTCTATATTTCATATCTATCAGACTTATACTCAAGTATCTATCAATGTCCATATGTCGTATCTAGCAACTAAAAAGTGCTGCATCTACCAATGATGTATAGTTGTGGCTTTAAATTTCAAATATTATATATCTAGCAGTGTTTAATAGGCGTAAATCGCAATATCATATTAATGATGGACCAACTATAAAGCATGAGAGGGTTGGTGTATTTGGAAGATGTAATGCATTGACTGATGTTCTATTAATGTTATGGTTTTATTAGTATTTGTGTTGTCTATCTTAAAAAATTTGGTTAATATTTCAATGCTACACGTAAATATTGATAGTAAGAAGTTAAGTGGAGCATTTGTAATGGCAGTTAAGATTCACAATCGCAATTTAGAGATAACTAATCTATCAAAACAAAGTGAACCTTAACGATTGAAATAAATCAACTGCAATCGCAACCACAAAACCACGTATTTAGCAATATCGATGTCATATACCACTGTTTTGATGTTGATTATGACGTCCATGTACTTCATGTTAGTGGAATGTTCATGTCTGGAAAATGTTGTATCTAGCAACTTCATATACACGCATCTAGCAATATCATTGTAGGTTTATATACAATGAGGTATTACACTGTATTTAACAATGTGACATCATAAACTTAATTTCAATGCAACTACAAATGATATAACAAGTATCTAGCAATGTAATCATAGCCTATCTAGCAATGTCAAACACTGGCAAAGAATAGAATTAACGATACAACAATACGTTGTACGAAGTAATATTAACAGTTTCAAAACATACAAATCGAAAGATAAGGAGTGCTTATCCAATGATATAAAAAATAACAAAAAAACGAACTTAAGTTCCTTCTCCAACAAATCCAGCATTCCTTCTCGGTCATCCCCACAGATAGTAGCTGTCAACATTCCTTCTCCAACAAATCCAGCATGTGGAGGCTCATGTCCACTTCCACATCCTAAATCACAATGAGATACATAGATATATGATTCATTTCCTTAAGAATGCAACTAAGAATATAACCAATAATCTTGGTAATTTGATAATCAAAAAATTGAATCACAATCATAATTTTGTACCGGAAGCAAGAGAAGCAAGAGAAGTGAGCACCATGGGTAGTCTTGAGGTAGAGATCTTAAAATCATAGATCAGTTAGGTGGTTCAGTTAGCATAAGTGGTGAAGCAAGTTATAATAATAGCTTGAAACTCAAAGGGGAGAAACACAACAGCTTAATTGGATTGAACCAATGAGTCAGATTATATATACAATACCATAACTTAAAGAAGGTACATGAACTATGTTAACGAAAAGAGTGAAATCTCCTTTGATCATATCTCTGATATTCCGAGTTTCGTGAGAATAGGGGAAGCAAAACCGTCAAACAAATCTGTTATATATTAAGCCCTAGCCTTCAGTCCCACATATATGCGCCATATGTCTGTATATATCTTATGTATGCAGCAGAAGGAATAATCTATACCGGAAATCTACCTCAGTTGCTCGTTGGAGTGTAGTGAGTCAACAGAACAACTCCAAAGGCATTCAATATGCTACTACCATAGTATTTATATGCAGGAAAATGAAATGCTTAGTATAGAATTTCCCTAAAACTCATATTTCACCCGGGCTAAAGCAAATTTTGACTCATTTGCCACCGATTGCTGCAGTCAAACATTGGAATCCGCAAGAATCCAGCTCGGTAATTACTTTTCCAATCACTGTGGGTGATAACACTGATTACACAGTCAAGAGAACAAAAACATATCTACGATAATCTGGAACTGATACATATAGCTTAAAAAGGGGTTGCGGAGTCCTCGAACTGTTCTTATGGATCTCGAGCCAGGAACCATGGACAGTCTCCACTCTGGTCCGTACGGGCAGATCTTCAGGCCTGATAACTTCGTTTTTGGTCAATCCAGCGTCGGAAAGAACTGGACTAAAGGTCATTACACTGAGGGAGCTGAGCTAATTGATTCAGTTCTTGATGTTGTTGGTAAAGAAGCAGAGAACTGTGATTGCTTGCAAGGTATGTAATTCTTAAAAAAAAACTAGTTTTTTTCATTTCTAGGGTTTTGGTTGGTCGACATCTTTAGAATGATTTTGTTTGGTTTGCAGGGTTTCAAGTTTTTCAGAAGAAGAGGAGAGAGAAAAACAGTAAGAGAAGACAGATCGAGAGTGGAGGCTGTTTTGAAATTCAAAATTCAAAATTCAAAATTGATGATTGGGTTAAAATACCCATTAATTTTCAGAATAAGGCTTATATACTAGATTAAAGGTAGTTATAGTATTAAAAAAAATTAAGTCTTGAAAGGGAATTGTTTTATTGAGATGAGTCTTAAGTGAGGATTAACCCATTTTGGGTACTAAATAGTAATAGGTTTGGCCAAAAGGTACTTAGTGTGTCATTTCCTATTTTTATATTATTATGTTTTTTATCAGGGGGATATGAAAAAATGATTTCTTTTTTAAATCTGATATGCAGAATGCCTCCGCCTTACTCATTGACTACACCAATCACATTGTTTATGATGCATGTTGCAACCTCGGTCTCATACTATGTTGAAATTTATATCTCTCGTCGACTAATGCGTTATTGTCCGTTTTGGACTCTGAGGCTAGTACGAATTTGCTTTTGATCCTGTATCCCACAAAAAAGATATAAAATATAAAAGTGGATGAAATATTGTTAAGAGTAAACTTGGTCTACTATCCCACATGCTTAGACGGAAAAGAATATATAATATATAAGTGGATAAAATGCAACACCCATATTTCTAACAAGTGGTATCAGAGCGCCAGTCCCAGAAAGAACGCGATGTGGTGGGTGATGTGGATGAAATTCTCAGATGCCGAACATATGATGTACATAAATCAGGAGTCATGCTCAAGATGAATGATATGCTGTGTAGATCACCCGTGTGTCCTATTTAGGTTTTCCCGTGGCCTATCAAGCGGAGTGACTTGATTGGAGTGTATCAAGACGGTGGTACTTGATTTTGGAGGGGCGCTAAAGAACAAGGCAGTGTGGTGATACAAGTGAGCAAGATAGAGATCTGTTGTAAGGCTCTATGGGTCAGGTGTGAAAGCAACCTGATTAGAGTGGACATATTATAAGTCAATTGAGAGGAGGTTAAGTAATACTTTGTTCGAGATGAAGATTGTTAGGATGAGGACCAAAGTCCCACATCCCACATAGGTTAAGCATGTGAAATATCAGTGGTATATTAGTAAGAACATATCTAAACTAATATGAGGCCTTTTGGGAGTACACCAAAGAACAAAGACGTGCGATTCTACAGACTCAAAGCGAACAATATCACATTATTTGGTGAGAAATATAATTTAAGACATAATATATGTTTTTATTTGATTTTAATTAAATTAAATACATCTTTTTTAATAATTAATTCTCATCCAAGGTACCTATGATTAGAGGCGGTAAACGTGTTATGTCATGGTAAAATATAGATTATTTTGTCACGGTATTACTATCACGGTAATACAATAAATTTAGGTGCGATAGATTTTTTGTTTTGTCCCATAATAGTATTTACATACGGTTACGATAACCATTACGATAACAGTAAAATCATGATAAAATTACTGCAACGTAAATATTTGATAATTTTTTTATTTATCTGAAATTCATAGTAACTTTGATTTTACATTATTTTGATTTGGAATATCCATCCATTACCATTTTTTGTTGGATTTTCTATACATGGTGAATTCTCCTTCCCCCCCGGATGATTGTATTAATCCTACAATGTATATCTACGCCCACATACATCATATGCATCAATGGTTACAACTTTGGATCCTTCAAAGGTAAAAATAATCTAAGACAATGATATCTTTTTCTACATATCTATTTGTCATAATTATGCAGGTCATTTCCAACATTCTTCATAAAAAAGGATAACACCCCAACTTCGGGTACAACTGGAAGTGTTAGAAACTAAAAATCATCAACTTTTGTTTCACTGATGATCTCGGGATCTTGTGCCACGCCAATACCCCTTCCATTTCGCTAGTTAAAGAATGCCTTGAGAAATTTGCTAAACTCTATGGTTTTTTCCTCAACCCTACTAAGAGTCATGTATACTTGTCAGAAATCATGGAAAATTCTTGTAATACCATAATCTCGGGGAGACTCAAGTTGCTTAAAATAGTCATTTTGCAAGCCAAGTCTAGTGTTCCTCGCTGTTCATCATCGATGTTCATCCTCCCAATCCGAGTTCTCATTGAACTATCGCATTTGTTTTGTAGATTCCTCTGGTTATGATCTAAAATGAATATTTAAGGAGAAAATGTTGCATAGGATAAAGCTACCTTGCCCTCGGAGGAGCGCGACCTTAGCATTTTAAATCTTAAGATTTGAATAAGTCACCAGTCTTTAAGAATTTATAGTCTATCTTGGCGAACAACCCCTCCTCAATCTAGACCAAGTGGATTATCACGGAAAATATAATATACAAAAGAGTTTAGAGCCTCCTAGTAGGATCCTCCCCGGTTCGGGGGTGAAGGAAGATTCTCAATCTCAGATCTATTGCTACAAACCTCTACAAGGTTGATATAGGAAACATAACCTCCGCCTCTTTAAGGTATGATCCTTGGCTTTTTCCCACATCCCTCGTTGACTGTTATGGTCCCATTATATCATATATGCTTGATTGCACGACAAACAAAAGGTTTCAGATATAGTCAACAACGGCTCGTGGAATTGCCCTCTCTGATCCATTCAGGTAGAAGGTCTCACTAACACTATCTGTTTGATATTGGTAATGCAGTCAATATCCTCCTTACACCTTCTGAATGAGAATACATCCTACTCTGGATCCCAAGGAAAACTGCAACATATTCATAGTATGTAGCACGTACAAGTTTATCCGATCAATAACTCTCAAAGTTTATCGGGATACCTTAGTATGGAATCAGTTTAACATTCCAAAACTTTCATTCATCGCATGGTTATCAATTCAGGAGATTAGTTTATCGGGTTTATATTGTCTTTCTCATAAAAATTCTGGTAGATCTGTTGGCATTGATTTTAATATGCTACGAAATAAGGTTTTTTATAAGAAAAAACAAGTTGAAAGTAAATAATAAAATAAAAACTGAGAAGGTATTATCTTACATGTAGTCTAACGTGTTTCAACTTGGTCTAATTCTGAGGTGGAATTTGAATATTCTCAATTCCGAGATACAAAGATAAAAGAATATTTCAATCGTGATCCGAAAGGAAGAGTGATAATTGTATACCCGTTCACAGTACTGATTAAGTAGAATGGACTATTGGCGTAATTTGGAATATCAAAGTTGGTTAAAAAATCTTAAAGATCAATATGTATTTTTAGAATCTTTGAACTAAGAAGAACGTTAAGTATACTACACCATCCATTAAGAGGTATTTGAGAAGGGAAAATACGGATATATCTAAAGAATTCTTGAATCAACTGGAATGAGAAGTTGAAGTCCCAAGGTCAGAGATTCGAGTGGTAACATCGTCCGAGAGGCCATGAAGACTTGTAAAATTTTGATGTTTTTCCTCAAACATGATTTTATATGTGATTGGTTCAAAGTATTCATATAAAAACTTAAATTTCCAGTAACTTCCTTCGGAGGAAGTTGAGGAGTTCATCCATAACTACTATTAGTGGAGGTATTTTTATATTTCGAGTCAATTCTGGATAAAATGTAAGGTACTCTAAATTTAACGACTCAAAGATTAAGTTGTTTCTTCACAAAATAAGGTTTTTAATAAATGGAATCATCTAAAATATGTTATATACTTATTTTTATCAACTAGTTAGAGAATATATTAATGAGAAAAATAAAAACAAATAAAAAAATACATGATTAACAGAGTTGGAGGTAAGAATGAAGAATCAAGAAGAAAACAAAGTTGAGTATAAACAAAATAAAAAAAACTTTAAATGAGGCAGTTTTTCGGTTTAACTAGAAGAATTGATGAATCTAAGGTTACAGAAAAAATAATAATAATAATAATAATAATAATAATAATTCATTTTGAGGAAATATAAATAATTTTAGGAAATGGGTCAGAAGTTACATGATTTAATGTTTAAAGATTTTTACGTTGTAAAATAATTCTAGAGCATTACACAGACCATAATATTTTAGTATATATATATATATAATTCAAAATTCAAAGAATTAAGTTTATTAATGATACTTGGTTAGATCAAATATTGATAATACCTAAAAAAAATTAAAAACAATATATACATATAATGAATAATAAAAATTTATTTTAAGAACTACGAACGAGTCCTGATAAAGATATATTTTTATCAGGACTCGTCTTTTTTGGTAACCCTCGTCAAAAATAATTTTTTTTTTGGTAACCCTTTATTTTAGAACTACAAACGAGTCCTCATAAAGTAGTTAGACGAGGAGCAAGCAGAAGTAAGTAGACAAGTGTCATTCAAATATTTTTAGACGAAGTCTATAAAGAATCAACTAGATGAAGAACGAGTCAAATTAATTAAGATGAGGATTACTCTGAAGACTTTAGACAATGATCATAAAGAAGTAATTAGACGAGATGCAAAAATAAATAAATAAGTAGACGATGGTCATCCAAAATAATTTTAGACAAATGCTATAAATAAATAATTAGATGAGGGACAAGTAAAGGTAATTGAGAAGAAGGTCATCTATAAGACTTTACACGAGGGTCACAAAGCAGATAAAAAATGAAGTAAATGAGCGGGAAAGGTTTTTAAAAAAAGTTACAACTAAAATATACATGCCATCATTTAATTATTCATCAAGATAAGTAGTTAAGATGTTATAACACATGTAACTCAGTGATTAAGAAGAATAAATTGTAAACAGTATAAATAAAAGCTCGAATCTCTAGTTAATACACTAAAATATAAACTATCTTCTATTAAATTTTCTTTTCTAATTATCTATCGTTACTTTGGAAATATATTTGATAATGAAATTTCCTCACCATTTACCAAGAGGATTATCATCATTGTACATACTTAAATCGTACTTAGTTTGTATATATTTGGTCAATTCGTTAACTTCTTGAAGATTTGTTCTAATCGTTGTTCTACTTTGTATTTCAGTTTCTATGTAGTTATTAATGAAACCATATTTTTCTTCCTCCCACTAAAACTACTTGCTAAATTTGAGTATTCATTATAATTATTTTCTTCTTAATTCTCAAAATAATTATTATCTTCGTAATTCTCAAAATAGTTATTATACATTTTACAAAAATAAGTTCCAATAGCTCGACAATACATATTATAATCATATGATCCATTATTTTAAAGTTTGATATGTCCATAAAATAGCTCAATGCGTAAGAAAGAAACAACTTATTTCTAAAAGGATAAAAAAAGAACCCATTAGAATATGTGTGTATATGGGATGAAAATGCTTTACAAATTTTGCTTGTATCTCGGTATCCGTTTTGTGACATACATTCATACTCAAATTTTTATTTAATTCATGAAAAGATTAAGAGTACAATAACGACCTAATGAATGTTGGAGTATATTGTATAGAAAACGTATGAGTAAAATCTTTACACGACTGCATGAAACGTATCAGTGCAAGACAATATTACCAATGTAAACTATTAAGAGGATGAAACACGATAAAATTAATATAAATCAATATAATATTTTCCTTAAATGTATAATCACGTGTAAGATTATCATATGTATAGTTTCATCTAGTTTTAACATCTAAAATTAACTTTTTGATTTTTTTTTCATTAGCCTTAATAAGGTTATATTCACACCGTTTAGAAACTAAGGTCAACACTAGTAGGACTGTCTTTTTAATAGGCTCGATCTAATATATAGATATCATACTTACTTCATCCTCTACAACCAATTGAATTATATGACATCAAGACATAGTGTGGAACATTTTTTGAGAACCCGAGTGGCAATCAAAATAAATCTTTCAATACTTACAGCATTCCCATATGCATCAGAAAAATATATTGGCATAATTTTATTTATAGATTTCAAATCAAACATACACTATAAAATACCTTCTTTAATTTCGATAAAATTTTGATTTCCAATAGAACAAAAATGTATATTTCTTCTTTAGAATACCAAATTATGATCAATATGATGTAAAGTAACACATATAATATAAAAATCAGTAAATTTTGTTATATCACTAGTCAAATAAACTTTCCATTAGAAAGTTAAAAATTGTATCCCTAATGAGTTCTTTTTGGGTTAAAAAAATTTCATAGCTCTTGATATCATAGAGCAATGTGGGATTCGTTTGGATTTTGGGTTGCCCTCTCTATCCATCCAATTTGAGCTCTTCAAAAGTCGAAAAAATAAAATCGATGTGCACTACTAATGTTGAATATTGTGGATTCATCCCTATATATATTATCATTGAAAATATATACATTACTAATATTAATTTATATAGTTTGATTCCCATCTTCGAGAAATTTAGTTAAATTATATATTTGGTGATTGTTTTATAAGTTTTTAATCATACACCCGGTACCGCTATTTTTATTTCCACCTATACAAGACAATTATTTTCATTAGTTTTACTCATAGTTGTAATATTTTTCATTCTCTTAATAAAGTTTCTCATACCCACTATATTTTTTCTTAGAATTTGAACTAATGTTAGCCTTACCACTATCATAGGAAGAATATGTTTCCATCGTATGATTTTGTAGACTAGTATCTAACATATCATGCATATTTAAGTTTTCATCATTAAAAAATAATTTAGGTCTATAGATCAGGAAAGTATGATAGTAGCATTCAGTCACTTTCTTGGTGCCATTAAAAAAATAAAAATAAACATATTTAATAATTAATAATATGAAACAAATAAAAAAATAACACAAATTAAAGAATGAATAGAGTATGACAATCATTAATAACCATCAATGATCCACCACCAAGCAAACTTGAGTAAATCAAATTTGAAGTTGGTTTAAGATTATAGAAGATGAAGTTGTTTTGAGAGATTATAGAAGTTGGTTTGACATGTTTTGGAACAAGAAGGTTGTTTGACAGATGATGAATGAGAATTGAAGCAATCTATTCTCTACTTATAGAGAAAAACTAAAACAAAAATATCCTTCAAACCCAAACTAGCATCCGCTGCATTACAACGACTATTGTTTTTTAAAATATTTATTGTAGTGGGCGTTCGTTTTCTCCAAGGTCTAGAATTGATTTTCATCTATAAATATCCTCCTTCATAATAATTGTTTAAACTAAAGACATTCTCAATCTACTGTTAAAATCATCATTCTAATATTTGTTTCTCAAATCATCCTTCTACTCCTTTATATTTAATAGCCCAAAAAACTAGAAACAATACCATAAGAGGTATTGGCGAAACATCCAGATCAAGAAGTACCAAATCCAAGAGGACCAATGCATACATATAAATGTAGGAACAATCAGGTGAGGGTCTTGAAGAACATATTCGATATGGCCCTAACGATGATGTTATTCTTCCGAGTGAAAATACGATAAACATGGGTATGTACTTCGACTATGTTAAGCTTAATGACCACCAATGTACCCAGTTTTTAATTAATAGTCTTGTCGATTTAGTTTGGTTATATTTCCCACATATATTTGTAATTGGAATATCGAGATAATATAACAATTTTATGCAACTACAAAAATAAATGTGGTAAATAAATTAAATCTTGGGTTGTGTTTCACTATTAATGGTAGGAGGGATACATTTTATGTATATGGCCTAATAGAAGAACTTATTTTGTCTATTTATAATAGTTCTCTTAAGTTATTCTAAAAGTAATTGGCCTAATTATTGGCCTTTGACGTTGGAAAAAGCAATAAACACAGTGAATAATGTTAGAACTTGTCCAATTGTTGGCAATACAAATACTGGCCTTATGACTAAACATATTTTTAGTAGAAAAAATCTAACATGAGCTCAAATATTAATAGGTTATTGGTTTTTTCCTTCTTTCGAATAATAAACATACAGTCATGATGAATGTCCAATTATTTGTAACTGCTTCCATAATGTTGAAGCACTAAATACATTTAACAAATTTGATTACTAAGCATATCGAATATTCATGTGGTAAACAATATCTACCTTATGAAATAATATTAAATTATTTTCTTAAGTCAAATAGGATAGATGTTAGTCAATATATTGAGCGTCCAGTTCTGAAGGGTTCGAAATTAAGAAAATCATCTCTAAAAAACCAAGAGATATATTCCTGAAATGAATAAATCTGGTTGAGGTGAGACGTCTTTGAAAATTTTAAGAAAATCTAGTTTAATCGACCAATAAGTGTGTTATACCGCTTTCCCTCAATGTTGGATGGCATGCATGCACGATATGATGTAAGGGCCAAGTGCTTCTGATATTGGTAGTTCTTCTCATCAACCATAAGAACCTTGAAAGAGATTGTCGACCGTGATTTGCTGGAGGACATGCATGCCCAAGTTTGTCAATTGCACATCATGCAAATATCTTTAAACTCTAGATTTGAAACTTTTAAAAACAGCTATAATGACAATAAATTACGTCAACACGACTACTTACAACGAAGTAATAAAAAGTTGCAGTTGCGATCAGTTTATCACCAACTTCTGTTGATACTCTGACTTATCCACTAGCATCTACAGATCTTACACCTCACCATAAGTTTTCAACAATCCATAATTTTACAACAATCCAGTTTTTTAATTGTATTAAATCTTTATGTTTTTTCTATTTTATTGTATTAAACATCTTTATTGTTCTATTACCTTTTAATATCCATCTCAACTACCTAATTACCATTTAATACCTAACATTATTTTAATACCCTAACTACTCTCACCCTTCATCAACAACCACTTAACAAAAATTTATCTTTCTTACTTTCTCTTTTTATTTTATTTTGTAAAAGATCTATATCTTTCAAACCGGATCTCAGAAAATATATATGAAAGTACCATCCCTTTTATTATTTTAAATGAACAAAACTAGAGCCATTGATGATATTTTTTGAAATTTTTTAAAAATAAAATTTTACGAGTAACAACTCTCAGGAAATTAAGAGAATTGCAAACAACTCTTAGGAAATCGAGAGAGTTGCAAACAACTCTCAGGAAATAGAGAGAGTTGCAAACAACTCTCAGGAAATAGAGAGAGTTGCAAACAACTCTCAGGATATCGAGCGAGTTGCAAAGAACTCTTAGGAAATCGCAAGAGTTGCACACATCTCTCAGGAAATAGAGAGAGTTGCAAACTACTCTCAGGAAATATAGAGAGTTGCACACAACTCTTAGGAAATAGAGAGAGTTATAAGCAACTCTTAGGTTATTTTTTCAAACAACTCGCAGGTTAGTTTTTCAAACAACTCTCAAGTTAATTTTCCAAACAACTCTCATGTATGTTTTTTAAACAACTCTCATGTTATTTTTTCAAACAACTCTCAGGTTAGTTTTTCAAACAACTCTCAGGTTAGTACTGGTGAAGGTACTAGCGGTTATATATAGTCGAGGGTTATTTTTGTCCAAATTTCATTTCGAGGTACCAAGTGACACTATCCAAAAAACGGGTACTAGTGGGTAATTAGATAGTTTAGTGGGTAATTAGATAGTTTAGTGGGTATTTACTGGTACTTTTCTCTACTAATTAAATATATTTTTAAATTATCTTGTATTTACGATAATAAAAATAATGTATGAATATACAGATAAATCCAACCTCTTAAAGTTGGTTTATAAGTATGTAAAATTCTAAAAACTTTAAAGATCCAGTAATGAATATATGTATATCAAAAAATATTTCAAATATTTTGTTTATAATAAGTATCTTACGTTTCTCTCATGTAACTAAATTTTCTCATAAAAATTAGTTTTTCAAAAATATATTAGAAGATATAATAAACTATTTACAATATCAAAATAAGATTTAAAATATATCAAAAAACAATCCTAAGTATTTCGTTTACGATAGTAAATATCTTAGTTTTCTCTCAAATTTACGCATACAAATTATATATATATATATATATATTAATATTTGGAGATCTATAAATTATTATAAAATATTAATAAATTAATAAAATATCACATAAATTAGATAGTCACGGTGAAACTAAAAAAATATCAAATAAATCAAATCAGTTAGGTTGAGATTAGATCATCCATGAATTTCAATCATGATATATATTGATCATGACATGATTGTATCATAAAAATGATAAGGTAATATGATTTTAGAGCATCATTTGCGCTTATTAAAAGAAGATGAAGTTATTATCATCAAAGTTATAGCATCGACAAAACTTACGGTCAAGATATTGCGACTAGTATTGATAAAAGAGTAACATAAGACTTAACTAAAAACATCCAAAAACGACATGACAATGTAACAAGATGAACGATGATAAAAGTATCTAATAAGGAATGGATAAGACTGAATGACATCTTATTGAAGATATAAGTAATTTGGAAGTACTATAATGTTTAAAGAAGATGTAACATATTACTACAATGCACATGATAATTAAAGGATAGAATATGAATTTTATATGTCTTTGGTAATAGATAGTTGACATGTGTTATTAAGATACACATGTCATTCATAAATATAATTTAGGGACAAAAGTTAATATAAATAGAAAGTCCAATCATTATGAAATAGATGAAATCATTGATTAGTAAAACTAGTTTGATCATTTATAGTCTCATCTTTTTGTCATTTTCTTAAGAAAGAAAATTCCTCATCATTTTTTGCGCGGTCTGCGAGAGTTTTCTTCAAAAAAAATATTTAATAGATATGTCTAAGTCAAAATCTGAAGAAGGTATTAACATTTTTCAAATAACAAATTTATCTACTTTTGTGGTTCAAAATCTCACGGGATAAATTTCATATATTAGTTTTGGAGATAGTTTACCAGAAATAAGTGTATCATTCAATTCAATTGATAAATCATCCATACATTTTGTCAATTATCTTGCTTTAAATATATCATTTACTAATGAATATTTGATGGGATTATTGATTTAACATGAGGATGCATTGTTGATAACTCTCCTTATTGCTAGAATAATTCTTAGAAGAGTATTAATTGATACTGGAAGTTCCATTTACAAAAAAAGTTATTACCAAATGGTTCGAATTATATAATTTAAGAAAACTGATAGAATTTTATTAAGTTTCGTTAGAATATCAAATAATTGTGAAGGAGAAATTGAGTTAGATGTGATTGTTGAGAAAAATAAAATTTGAAAAGAGTGACACTACGATGTTTATGGTAGTTGAAGCTCTAAGTTTGAATATGTTATTTTAGGAAGACCTTGGTTACATAACATGGAAGTAGTAGCGTCATCTTTTCATCAATGTATAAAATAAAAAATTAATGGACGAATATAGGTAATTAGAGGAAACCAACAAAGAACTAAAAAATGATATACTTTATCTTTAGCTCCAAAAAACGTAATAGTTTTAAAAAAATCAAGAGCTCTCGGGAGATACCATTAGTAAAACATCTTGTGAACGTGTCGTAATAGTGAAAAAGGATCCAATTGATGATCCACAAGAAATGTTAAATAAAACTGAATTAATAAAGAAAATAAAAGACTATAATTTAACACATGGAAAAATTATGAAGATTGGAGGGGAGATTGGAGAAGTATTTTAAAAACAAAACTTGATAGATTGTTGGAGGCATAATTTTGATACTTTTTCATGGAATATTTCTAACGTGGCTAAGTTAACCGGTCGGTAATTTGTCATGCATTAATAATAAACAATTATATAAGACATATTTGTATTGAAAAGAAAGGTTTTGTTTTGGAAATGAGAAGTTATTCTTGAATAATTTAATGAGATATTAAGTAGGGCATATTAGAGAATCAAAATATTCACATGGTTATCAAATCTTATGTTAGCAAAAAAATAAAAATAAGAAATGGATGACGTGTGTTGATTTTATTGACATTGATCGAGCTTGTCCAATATACATTTTTCTTTGGCCTATAATTGATCAATTAGTAGACGCAATAACTGTTCATGAGTATCTATCGTTCATGGATTCTTATTCAATTTATAATCAATTAAATTGCATCTAAATGCTAGAAAAATATTGCATTGACAATTGAAAAAGGGTTACACTTTTACAAGGTAATACCATTAGGTTTAAAAATATAGTGAAGAAACATATCAGAAACTTGTTGTTCGTATTTTAGTTAAGAAGTTTGGAAAGAATTTGGAAGCTTATATGCATGATATGATAGTTAAGAGTAATGAGGCAGGTGAGCATATAAAAATATTGTATAAAACCTTTGGGAATTTAAGTAATTATAATCTTAAGCTGAATATGGTGAAATGTTCGTTCGGGTAAAGTCAAATAAATTTATCGATTTTTTTATTAGTAAAAAGGAAATTAAAGTTAATCTTAATCAACCTAAATCATTATTTACAATATCTCCACCAAAGTCAATAAAAAAATACAAAAGTTGACAGGAAGATTGACTCATTTATCGAGATTGATTTGAAGAGTGTGAGATAAAACACGTTTGTTTTTAGATATTTTAATAATAGCTAAGAGATTTGCTTGGAATGATGATTTTAAAAAGTCATTTAATGATTTGAAATAATATTTAAGTTCTACTGAAATTTTGATAATACCAATAGAATGTGAGACTCTATTTTTTGTATTTGTTAGTGTCCAAGTTTGTGGTTAGCACTGTGTTAGTAAGAGAATATGATGAGATTTATTGACCAATTTATTATGTTAGTAAGACACTGGTTGATGTAGAAACTAGATACTTAAACTTAAACAAGTTAGCCCTTGATTTAGTCGTATGTGCAAGGAAAATAGGATCGTATTTTCAAGATTGTGCCATTATTGTTAGAACTTCTTTCCTGTTGAAATGTGTTCTTCGTAAAATGGATGTGTCTGGAAGATTTTAAAAGTTGTAAATTAAGTTGGGTAAATATGAAATTCAATTTGAACCAAAACTATTAATAAAAGCACAAGCGGTGGTTAAATATATCTACGAGTTTCAATAGGAATGAAATGAAATAGAAGAAGATGAATAGACGAAAAATATTTTGAAGGATAAAAAATATATTATTCGAGCCAATCGATATTCTAGTGTAAATTGTAATGGAGTTGATACTTTCGTGATAGTTCCGGCGAGAATTTAGATAACCCAATCTATTGTATTCATGTTCCTTAATACCAATAATGCAGCAACATGTGAAGTTTGGTTGACATAATTAAATTAGCTCGTATTTGTGGAGTAAAATTCCTTTGTTTACTATATAAATAACAATTAATGGTTGATCATTCCTAAATGTTGAAATAAAACGAGAAATATGAGGAAGTATTTGGAAGTAGTGAAACAAGTGGAAATAAATGATGAAAAAATGATATGTGAACAAGTTCTAAGAATGGAAAATAAGAAAGTAATTTTTTTAAAAAAAAATGGTAGTTTAGAGGATAATTTGCGGGTAATAATATAAAAAGTACTGTCAGTAGACGATGATAATGATTGACAACGAGATTATTTACTATTTTCTAAATATTAAATTTTTCCGTCGGATAAATCTCAAGCTCGTGCATTATGGTTGTGTGCTGTAAATTATGTTGTCCTTGATGGTATATTATATAAAAAAACGTGATGCACGTCTCTTATTACGATATTTAGGAAATAGATAATATTTTTTCATTTTGAAGGATTTATATGAAGGAGATGCTTATGCGCATTGTGGATATCGTGGATTGAGAAGATGTTTTGTCTTGGCATGCTTTTATTCACCAAAACTTCCATCCAATGCAAAGTTATTGGCAGAATATTTCCATGTTAGTTAGCATTTTACTAATACAAGTCGTACTCATAGTGAGGAAATGAAATCAAATGTTATCCTATTTCTGTTTAAAAGATCGATGATTTATTTAGTATGACCATTACTAATGGGAAAAAAAGAAGTTTGTTCGATATAGTGAATATTTATTATTTTACAAAATGGGTGGAAGAAAATGTATTAACAAGAATGAGGGCATAAAAAGTTTCTGAATTTTTGCAATCTTTCATTTTGAATCGTTATAGAATTTCGAAGGTGTTAATGACAGCTAACGGACCTCAATTTCAAAATGATATGATCATAACTTTTCGTATAAAGTATGGGATACAAAAATATCTTTATACTATATTATCCATAAGAAAATATGCAAGTAGATGTTATAAATTGAACCATTTTATATAAGATAAAATAAAAGCTAGAATCTGCTAAGGGAAAGCTGTCAGATTTCTTAAATCAATTTCTATGGGCATACAAAACAATTTCAAAAGCTGCAACAAGCAAAATATCATTTGTTATGGTTTATGAGAGGGAAAAAGTCGTTCCGAAAGAGTTTGATAATCAGTCACGTAATATAATTTTCTTTATCAAAGGATAATGATAAGGAAAACAGATTGATGTTGATTTATTAGAGGAACGATGCTATCAATATCAAGTTAGAGTATAACACTAAAAAAAATTGACGCAAAATCATTAAAATGAAAATTTGAAAGTCATGAGTTTTCATGAAGGAGAATTGGTGTTATAGAAGTATTCAAAGAAATAAGAGATAAAAATACATGGAAATTGGCTCCGAATTAGGATGGATCTTTTAAGGCTGTTTATAAGGGACATAACATAGCTTACATATTGATGGATATGGGAGGAAATCTAATGAAATATCCTTAGGATATTCATAATTTGAAGTTTTATAGAAATAGAATATAAGTTAGTAAATGTAATGTACCACCAGAGTTGTAAGACATGTTTATGATTAGTTTTAATGAAGTATATTTTTTGCCAATTAGTATGAATAAAAGGTGGTTGTGATATAAAATTATAATAATTATATAGTCAATAGGCGAACATAACTATAAGTTAAACCTAGCTGAAAAAACGTAAGAGGTCACACATCTAATTAAACTAGATATAACTATAAGTCAAGTCTAGCTAAAACGTTCAAAAAGCTATGCTAGGGCAGTAAAGGCCTTAATATGTGATTATGGTTATAAGCCAAACCTAGTTGTTAACACACACCAAAATCAAAGCAAATAGAACTATAAGTTAAGTTAAACAGAAAAGTGTAAGAGGCAACACTAATCTTTAAAAATAAAATAAATTATAAACGAATGGTATCTAAAACTTAACATCGTCAAATACGATGGAAGGATAGTTTTAATCATAAATCATAAGACATACATATAAGAACAAAAAAATAAGACAAATAATTATAATATTGTCCTATTATAATAAATAAAGCATAAAGATAATAGTCGGATGCTAGACGGTAAAAAGTTTATAACATATACAAAAAAATAAAAGATCAATATATTAACCAGATGCTAGCCGTCCAAAGTTCTAAGCAGTTAATGTTTCAAAAGCAAAAAATGAAAAACGTATCTTACTTGAAGTGTGAAGGGGAGTTTGTTTTTTGGTAACATTGTAGGGCAGGTTATATCATTGATATCGTCCTCTTTACCCATATCAACATCTTTGGGCTTTTGAATGTCGATTATGAAAAGAACATTTATTTTATTTTGAGTCTTGATGGTATTGTCTCAAGTTGAACGATATATAATGTGATATTCATCGGTAAGTTCCTTAAAATATTTTCCTATAAAATACTATGTCGTGACCTTTTTTGTCAAGTATTCTTCTTATGATCACTTGACGTCGTTGGTCTACCAATTCTTTAGCCTTGTTTAGAATTAGTTAAGTTAAGCATTTCTTGACTTATTGGACAATTATGTGTTTAGCTTTATATCATTTTCAACTTCAGTTTTGACTTTTCTCGAGTTGTCCTTCTCAAATAAGGTCTTTGGCCATTTTTCTTTATTTTAAATCATTGTCAAAGTGTAGTTTTTCTATTATTCACTTTAAGCGGATTTAAATTTGTTGATGATGTTCTCTTATTCAGATAATTGATTTTGTAACTCTAGTGACTGTTAATAAATTGAATAAAACGGATCAGATTAGTACGGAAAAGTTTCATTTTTCAGAGGTAAATTAACTACTAGTGATAAGTATAGACTTGAATGAGCTGTGTAATAATATAGAGAAAACAAGTAAAATAATTTAGTTTTTATATATAAAAAATAAGTTATATATAGAGGACATAAAATTATACTATAACTTAGTTGGAAAATTTACCTCCATATGAAGTTCCATTGCCGACGTATGAGATCAATATTTTAAAAGCTTGGTGAAAAGTTGTAGGGACACTGAGGATGGCCTATGAATTATTGATAATTTGTCAATGGTGAATCATCTGCAATCATATTTGACGATAAAATAAGTTTTAATAATAACATTGTGATATGGGATAGAAAACTCTTAGTTATAATAAAAAAAACTTACAATATTTACAAAGAATAAAGAGATTACTATGACTAATATGCATAGATTGTTGTTTTCACTGAGCAGGATGAGGATTCGTAATAGGATCTGTGAGTAATACATTCTTCGTTAATTTTTTTTTTGTTATTTCGTTTTTTTGGATGGAGTGACTGTTAAATGAGCATGTTGTTTCTTGGAGGACTTGTTATCAGTGGTTTGACACTTTTCCCTTTAACTTTTTCTTCCTCTTCTTCTTATTCCTACGGTTGATTTTTTACTTGTTTATTTGGGATGTAAAGATACATACTCGATTTATTTTCATATCCAAGGAGATTGATTATATCATCGGTAATTTATTTTTATCATCAACAAGAGTATTTGTGTAAACATCTATGATTTAATAAACGTAAGAAGGATAAAAACCTTTGACCGGTAAAAAAAGGATAAAAACAAGTTCTATTTAGTGAAAAGTTTATGAAATATATATTTTACAAAGGGGTTGTGCAGCGATGGAAAGTTTGGTGAGAACTCCAACGAATATTTATCTTTTCCTGATCTTTAGAAATTTCTTAGTTTCTAGAAAATTTAAAAATAAATTATGAGTATATGCTAAATTATAAGTGTAGAATTTAATGAGCATATTAAGAATGAAAATCTCTTTTTTATATCCATTGTTTTTCAACAACACTAGTAATGTTAGAAGATTATGACTCCTAATTGTCGGAAACATAAAAAAATCTATTTCCAACTAGGATCTGAAGATGGGAATGTAACAATTCTTTTGTGTTTAAGCGGAGGTAAAATAATAGAATGGAGATAGACTTTGTTAAAAGTGCATTCTTGCACGGTATGATAAAATTCAAAAGTTTATTTATGTGTTATAAAGGAAATAATGATACTTATTCATCCGTGTGAGGTAACCTGGCTAGAGCATATTCTGCATTCTTTGGAAAAAAATCTAGATTTTTAGGATAAATAATGAACTTAATTCCCCATTTAATTTGTCGGTTGAAGAAACAAACTTCAACTTTATAAACATGGTTAGGGGGTCATCCTCTGGCGGGATGTGTATTTTCATATTTCCATCAATACCCCTTTATATCGAATCATGTTTTATTCTTCTAATTTATCTTTAGAATATACAAAATATATATGGGAAAAGTATGGATCAAAAGAATTATTGTTTTCACCAATGGTTTGATGATTGGAAGAAGAAACAACATCGATTATATTAGAAGAATCCATAGACTTAGAAGAATTTTTTAGGGATACCCAACAGAAACCGTGCAAGTTTTAACCTCTGTAAAGCCTGGACAGTCGTAGATACCTCAAGTCTCCTTCCCCAAAGAATTTGGATAAGTTTTGGTGATTGAGACAGATTCTGGCAAGATGTCATTTATAATGACAAACCTTCATATTGTAAAAACTGTAGACATTTAGGACACAAAGAAAATTCTTGTAAAACAAATGAATTGAAATCTAAAAATCAACAGTTAATAAGAGAAAATGATAAAAAAAAACATAAAGAGAAATGGATTCCCAAAGTTAAATAAGTGGTAGTTTCTAGTGAACAAGAAATAAATCAACCTGTAGGAAATAATCAAAAATATCAAATTGAGACTAATAAAAATAACATTGAAAAATCTTTGTAAAAAAGGCTAAACTCAGAAGAAAATTGCTTGGTTTTTAATCAATATACTAATCCTCCTGATATTAATGATAGTGATGTAATTAAGACTATACAATCTATAAACTTAAGTAACATTTTCAACATTTTGAATGAGGATACTTTTTCTGACAAAGAATTCTGTGAAATATCTAGTGATAGACAAAATTTAAGCTTACCAAACTCTCCAGTAGCTAAACAAAAAGATAAGATAGAACATATAGGTCATAAAAAATCAAATAAAACAAAGATTAAAAGTCTCAAGAGTAATCTAATTAATAAGCCAATAACTATTTTTGGATCTGTAAGATCCTAAAAAACACTAAAAAATGACAGTTTCTTTCTTAAATTAGAATGCCAGAGGTGTTGGTAACCTTAACACTATTATAAGAATAAAATATATAACCAAATTTTTTTCATTAGATCTCATAGTTCTTCAAGAACCTATGATATATATTGATAAAATTAAAAAAACTTCTAAAAACTAGGTTTTGATCATTTCTTTGGCAATACAAACAATAAAATTTGGTTGTTTTGGAGAAACTCTTACAAAATTAATATAGTTTTAGAATCTGATCAATTAGTTCATACTGTGGTAAACCATAAAGACTCTTTGAAAGAGTTTATGGCTACCATAGTATATGCAAAATGTAATAGACTTCAAAGAAGAAACCTTTGGAACCAACTGAGAGACCTGTCCCATAATAATAGCAATGACCCCTGGCTAGTGGTTGGAGATTTTAACCTCATCTCCAATGCTAGTGAAAAACTTAATTGTGTTACACTATGTATGAATTTAATGGAAGATTTTAATAATATGATCTTAGACTGTAAACTTGAGGATCCAGGATTCTCAGGTTCATATTTTACTTGGACAAACAACCATAAGTGGAAAAGACTAGACCGGGTATTACATAATGATAGATGGAGAGAGTGTTTTGATGTAACTAGGGTAAGGCATCTGACCAGAACAGGGTCAGATCACTCACCCTTAATAATTTCAGTCTCATCAGTGTCAACTGAACAAAAGTCACCCTTTAGATTTCAAAATATGTGGTTAAGTCATCAAAATTTATTCCCAACCGTTGAGAGTAATTGGAATAATCCAATAAATACATCACCATATACCAACTCTTTCATTCATTTATTCTGGTTTAAGCTCGGAAGATTAAAAAATCACTTAAAAACTTGGAATAAATACATATTTGGTAACATTTTTTATTGTATTGAGAAAATTAAAGAGGAAATTAGTATACTTTAAAGGATATTAAAGTCTTCTTACTCCATGGAAAACAATAGAATACTCTCTGAGTTAAAGACTAAACACTTAGTTTTAATTGCTAGGGAAGAGACATACTCGTAACAAAAGAGTGCTTCCAAATGGTTAAAAGATGGAGATAAGAACACTAAAACATTTCACAATTTTATTAAAAAGAAAAGATGTAGAAATAAGGTAAATGAGACCATTTCCAATAATAGCATATTAGATGATAAAAAACTAATAGGTGAATGAGCCGTTAATTATTTTCAAGAACTATTAAATACCAAAACAGATGACCCTATCCCTGATTTCCCATCTGACATTATACCACAATTAGTTTCTGACCTAGACAATATATCACTGTTAGCTGAGCCTACAATAGAAGAGACCGTTTCTTTCTTAAATTGGAATGCCAGAGGTGTTGGTAACCTTAACACTATTATAAGAATAAAATATATAACCAAATTTTTTTCATTAGATCTCATAGTTCTTCAAGAACCTATGATATATATTGATAAAATTAAAAAAACTTCTAAAAACTAGGTTTTGATCATTTCTTTGGCAATACAAACAATAAAATTTGGCTATTTTGGATAAACTCTTACAAAATTAATATAGTTTTAGAATCTGATCAATTAGTTCATACTGTGGTAAAGCATAAAGACTCTTTGAAAGAGTTTCTGGCTACCATAGTATATGCAAAATGTAATAGACTTCAAAGAAGAAACCTTTGGAACCAACTGAGAGACCTGTCCCATAATAACAGCAATGACCCCTGGCTAGTGGTTGGAGATTTTAACCTCATCTCCAATGCTAGTGAAAAACTTAATTGTGTTACACTATGTATGAATTTAATGGAAGACTTTAACAATATGATCTTAGACTGTAAACTTGAGGATCGAGGATTCTCAGGTTCATATTTTACTTGGACAAACGACCATAAGTGGAAAAGACTAGACCGGGTATTACATAATGATAGATGGAGAGAGTGTTTTGATGTAACTAGGGTAAGGCATCTGACCAGAACAGGGTCAGATCACTCACCCTTAATAATTTCAGTCTCATCAGTGTCAACTGAACAAAAGTCACCCTTTAGATTTCAAAATATGTGGTTAAGTCATCAAAATTTATTCCCAACCGTTGAGAGTAATTGGAATAATCCAATAGATACATCACCATATACCAACTCTTTCATTCATTTATTCTGGTTTAAGCTCAGAAGATTAAAAAATCACTTAAAAACTTGGAATAAATACATATTTGGTAACATTTTTTATTGTATTGAGAAAATTAAAGAGGAAATTAGTATACTTTAAAGGATATTAAAGTCTTCTTACTCCATGGAAAACAATAGAATACTCTCTGAGTTAAAGACTAAACACTTAGTTTTAATTGCTAGGGAAGAGACATACTCGTAACAAAAGAGTGCTTCCAAATGGTTAAAAGATGGAGACAATAACACTAAAACATTTCACAATTTTATTAAAAAGAAAAGATGTAAAAATAAGGTAAATGAGACCATTTCCAATAATAGCATATTAGATGATAAAAAACTAATAGGTGAATGAGCCGTTAATTATTTTCAAGAACTATTAAATACCAAAATAGATGACCCTATCCCTGATTTCCCATCTGACATTATACCACAATTAGTTTCTGACCTAGACAAATATAACACTGTTAGCTGAGCCTACAATTTAAGAGACATATAGAGTCATTAAGAGCCTTAATAGTTGCAGTGTTTCTGGAGTTGATGGTTTCAACTCCAGATTCTATATTGAATGTTGGCCCATAATTAAAGTAGACCTAGTTAATGTTATCTCTGACTATTTTAACAAACCTAGCTTTCTAAAATTAAAGTTTGCTACTTCCATATGCTTAATACCAAAGAAAAATCCTGCCGAAACCTGGTCTATCTGCAGACCAATTAGTTTGTGCTATGTTTTTAACATAATAATATCAAAACTTATAAATAACAGATTACTTATAATACTCCCCAATCTAATCTCAAAAGAACAAGGGGCTTATGTCCCTAATTAACTATACATGAAAACCTCTTGATCATACAAGAGTTAGTTAATGACCTAAATATAAAACAGAGGGGTAGTAATATTATAATTAAATTGGATATGAAAAAAGAATTTGACAAATTGAACTATCATTTTATTTATCAAGTAATGAAATATTTTGGCTGTAATAGCCAAGTGATCAATTTAGTTAAAAAAGTATACAACACATCCAATACTCTATGATTGTTAATGGTATAACATATGGAGATTTGAAATCTTAAAATGGAATTAGGCAGGGGGATCCTCTATCCCTTTCCCTCTGCATATTAGCTGAGGAATTTTTAATTAGAGGGGTGAATAAGAGCATAGCATTAGATCCCAACTTAATCTTTAAAACTAGAAGCTCTATAACTATAAATTTCTTAGCTTTTGCAGACGATGTCCTATTATTTTTAAATGGTTCAGTTAGGAACTTAAAAAAGATAAGAAACTTTATGAATACTTATGAAATTTTATCTGGTCAGCAAATTAACTTACATAAAACTACCCTTGTTGCTCCATCAACCTTAACTAGGCAACAAATTCGGACTCTTGAACTCTTACTTGGTTTCAATCATAGCATATTACCTTTTAAACACCTATGTATACCAATATTTCTAAAGAATAAAACCTCATACTATGATGAAATCATTAATAAGATCAAAAATAGTATAGAACATTGGAACTCTAAGTCTTTATCTTTTGGTGGACGACTGATTTTGATCAAATCAGTCTTGCTAGCTTATCCACTTTATTATATGCAGTGTATCACACTAACATTCAACATAGGGGAATTAGTTTAGTTTCAAAATGTCAGTTCTGTTCAGAATGTGAATCTTTAAATCATTTGTTTGTCTCTTGTCCTATTGTATGGAATGTTTGGATTTATTTCTCTAATATCTTCAATATTGTAGTTGTAAAACATATGATAATAAACCATATCATTAATAAATGGTTCTTCTCTAAACTGTCTAAGACACACATTAGAATAATAATATCATCTTTGATAGTGTGGTCAACTTGGATAGCTAGGAACAAAATGAAACATGATGGCATGATTAGTTCTGATAAATCAATAATAAATCAAGTCAAGTATCTTTTAATTTACATTAGACAGATCCTCCTTAATAAAAAAACAAACATTGGAGAAATGATCTCCATAAAGCTAAGGAACTAGACTATATTAACCATATCCCATACAAAAAGTCATGTCTATATATTAAATGGCACCCTCCTTCAATTAATAGACTTAAACTTAACTGCGATGGCTTCTCACTTCATAATGGGGAGTCTAGAAGTCGTTTCATTTTAAGAAACTCTAAAGGTGAGTTAATATCAGGACAAGGTATCCTGATTGGTAAATGTTCACCCTTAGTAGCTGAATCCTTAGCTTTGTTACATGGTCTAAGATTCTGTCAAAGGAACAACTTGACGGAGATTGACATTGAGATTGACTCATTACAATTATTCAACATGTTAGCATATAATAAGTACCCATGGTATCTATACAAAGTGTTAACATGTTGCAGAAAGTTGATAACCCCAAAGATGATTTTAAAACATATTTTTAGAGAATAAAATGGCGTTGCAGATTGGATTGTTAAGTTCGCTTTGGAACAGAAGCAAGACTATTCATTCAATTGAATGAACTCTCCTAGCCCTCTCAATGCAATTCTATTGCTAGAAAGCTTGAACTTGGGCTATTTCAGACAATTACACTAACATGCTAATAACTAACAGGAAGGTTGTCAACCTGACCAACATAATTGTTTTCTTTTGCATGTATCAAACAAGATGACTCAAGATATGGAGCTATCGGATATCAAGATGACCAAGGAATCAAGGAGTAGTATTAATGAAGATCTAGGACTAGGAGCATTGAAGTCCACACCAAGGGAACCAAGTGAATCAAAGACAAGACATAATAATCAAGCAAGGACAGAGAATACACAAGGAGAAGAAGAAGTATTGAAGCATTACAAGGACTGCAGTAAAAGGATTAGGTTGTTGATCAAAGCAAAAAATCTTGGATTACATAAATCCAACTTTCTACATTGTTAAAAACAATTAATAATTGCATCAAAATTCTTGTATCAAACTCTGCTTGTAATATGTTTATCATATAAATGAAGGCAGTTTCAGATAAAAAAAAATTTAGGGGAGATAGTCTTGAAATGTTTTATTAGTAAGAGGAATTGATGTTGGGTCTAGCTCTAACCGAGTATTTTTTTCTCCGTCTATTTCTAAAAAGAATTATGAGCCATTTGAGTTTTTAGTGCCTAAAAGAACTGTTACTCGACGAACTACAACGTGATGAACTAGTACCATCGGGATTTTTTTTATTATCTAATGGGTTGTAATCGAAATTTTAAATTTTTATCCTTTGACATGATTAAGCAGTGAATGAATAATAAAAGATGAATGATGTATAATGATGCATAATGATGTATAAAGTCGGTGGTTAAATTTATCGATATAAGTAAATCTAATTAGGTAGTTAATTTAATTAAATAAAAAATATTCTATCTTTTAAGTTGATTGCAACAGTTCCAAATAGTAAGTTTACATCGAGAAATCTCGAAAGACAAATTGTAAAAAATAAAATTTGGTAAAAAATAATAGAATAATGGGTACCTTTGTATATATGTTGAAGAGGTCCGGCCGTTGATTATATCCACAAAGAGTTGTTCAAATTAAAGATGAAAACTATCATAATCAAACGTTCAGAGGTTTATAGGGTAAACAAATGATTTAATAATGCCATTTAAATTTATTTGTAAATTGGCTAAATAATTACATATATCGTTATATGTATAATAACAACTTTATCTCTTTTGTATCGATTTTTAGTCATTAAAACATACAAAATATATTTTAAAGATAAGGGGAAGTCTTTATAAGGTAATATGTTGTTGAATCATCATTTTCCCGTGTTAAAAGAAGATAAAGTTGGTATCATCGAAGTTATAGCATCAAAAGAAATTTATGAATAAGATATTGAGGCGAGCATCGGAATGAGACTGATAGAAGACTTCACCAATGACATCAGTAAAAGGACATGGTAATGTAATAAGATGAACGACTAATAAATGATTGAAGCCAAATGAAATTTGATTGAAGATACATATAACATAAACATATTAGAATGTTTAAGAAATATGTAACATATTATTGGAATGATCATGAGAGTTTCAATTAAAATATAAATTTTATATATCTTGGGTAATAGATGGTTGAACCGTTTTGTAAAAAAATCTTTCATAAAAACTTCTTAGCCGCGGCGGAACATGAGCGAGAGTAATTAAAAATAATGGGGTTAAAAAACGGTTACTACTCTTGTATATCATTCTTTATTACTTTAAAATTAATAATATTTTTATTATTTTAATACCACTAAAGGTGTTTACCGTTACGTCACATTTCAGCATGCCAAACATTTTACCATTTTTACCGTATCGTGCCGTGTCACACATATTTTATGATGTTAATAACGTTTTTTACCGTTTCGTACCGTGACAGATGTACTTCGTTATACTATTACGTCGTACATTTTAAAAAAATTATCACATTTAATAATTTATCATATTTTTTAATAAGTTTATTAAAATTAATTTGTATGCACTAATTTATTAAATGAAATAAATTAAAATAGATATATCTTAAACGAAATATTTGAAATATTTATTTGATATTTTTATAGTTAGATTTAGATATTTGATTATAACTTTCAATTAATATAGGATTCTTAGATTATATCTTACTTTAGATATTTCAAATATTATATATTTTGAATAGTTCATTAGAGTTTTCAACTATTAGTTTATTAAATCTCAAATATATTATTAGATGTTTTGAATAGTTTATTATATCTTGTAACTATTATATATACTATTTATACATCTAGAGTTATTGGAGTTATATATATTTAGGTACACTATTTGTACAACCGTAAATAACAAAATAAAATTAAAAATATATTTAAAGTAAAATAAATACATTAATTTGACCAAATAATAATGATGAATTATATAATAAATAGAAAAACATAACAAAAAATGTTGAATACTATTAAATAAAAAAGTAATATTATATGAGGATCTTGATCGTCATTATTGTAAGGTGGTGGTGGAGGATATGGATTAAAAGTAACCAAATCCAAATCCAACTTAACCATAATTTATCGCATGTATTTGTCGTGTCATATTTGGGTGTTGCGTACTTCAGTATGCATCTATATATTTTCAAGATGCATCAATTTTCTACATTGGTGGTCAGACATCTTTTGTTGCTGATGAGATTAGATTGGGTCAGGTGAGGTTCTCGCATCGTAGTGTGAGTGGTATGTTGAGGGAGACCCTTAAACGGAGCACATGGTTTGATAACACCAATAAATTTCCATATTTGTGGCAAAACTTTGTTAAACTGGATCCATATTTGTCATTTCGAACACAAATCTCATTGCCAAGAATATATTTATTGGCTTCTTAAATAGTGTTTTCATATACCAGAACTCTTCCAAACAAGACACAGACTCCACCTACAAACATCTATTACTTTTTTTAATAAGTAAATGACTTATTATCATCCTATAAGGTAAACTCTTAAAAAAAAATGGCATCGCTATAATAGCATTTACAAATGTTTGAATAAACAACAAGTTTGAATCATTGTTATTAGTAGGAATGAAACAAGGATTAACTAATTTCAAATCTAATTTATTGTATGAGTCCAGATTAGCTTTACTAGCTTTACTTCTATTGTTAACTATTGGCTACTCATTACCACTACTCATGAGGTCGATTGCTTCATCCAACTTTTTAAGGAAATCTTCAAGCGATTTCAAAGGAAAATAACTTAGGGATGCTAAAGGACAACAACCTTTAAACTCACCTATTAAGTTACTTTAAAAAAATAAAAATGAGATTATCAATTGTGCATCTTATTTCCAAACCTCACAAATCATTCAAAAATATAGGTATAGTTACATAAAACTGTTATACAAATTCTATAGTTCATTCACATCTAAATCTAACAAAAACTAACCAACCAATTCCTCTACCATCATCAATATTATTTAAACGCTCACATACCCATCACATCGTTAAGTTTCTCCTATTTTAAAAACATACCATGGAAAATATTGACTCCCCTGTATGGGGTTAGATCGTTTTAAACGTGAACCTCACGTTCGGGCTTATATTGAATACTCTCGGATTGGACTCCATGTAACGATGAAATTCTCTCGAATCTCAACCTTCTTCTACTCGATGAAGAGGTTTCATCGTCGTTTGTTCGTCCAATCTTAGACATTCTGGAGCCATTGTAAATATGGATTGAGAAAAAGATTAATAGTAGTATAGTGTTTGTGATAAAAGTAAGAAGATAGTTATGCGAATAATAAACAAAACATCTATTTATAAAAAACATTATTCTAAATCGGATATATGATTGGCATCGGATTTAAAAAAATAGTCGGTATAAATCAAATATCCAATTGGCCACAACTATTTTTTTTAAATAATCAAATTGGATATCCAATTTGATCCGATTTTGTTTTGAGTTTATGTTCTATAAATAGAGAATAAACTCATCCAATTATCATTCATCTCTCAAATATAACTGTTCTTCCAAAATCTTTTAAATCCAATTATCATTATAATATTGTTATTCTACTATCTTCTTTTATATTCATGTTTAACAATCTTCGATCAAAATTCGTGATTGATCAACTAAATCTGGTTTTTGGCGGAGTATCATTGTTGATTTAAGTGCTTGGTATACTCTTTATTTTTATTTATTTGTGCTATATTTCATATTTGTTTCAGTTACAATTTTTTTCATACTTTAAGAAAATACACAATAGTTTTTTCATACTTTAAAAAAATAATTAAATGGCACCAAAATGAGCAAATTCCTCGACCAATCATGGTCATGGGGTCAATGTTCAATCTCGCGATCTCGCTAATCCAGATCTAAATTATTTTCATGATATGGATGTTCCCGCAGATGTTAGTCTACAAACCTCAAACTTCGAAACACATTCTTCCCACGGTAGCGTTTGGTATCATTGGAGGTACTAGTAGTGGTTTGAACTTTAGGAAGAAAACATCTTGGATATGGGACTACTTTGCTCAAAATATTGATAATAATTTGGCTAAGTGTATTCATTATCCAATATCATATGACTATAAGGGTGGAAATAAAAATTATGACACCATGAGTTTGGTGAGACACTTAACATTGCATAATGTTTTTTTTATCCTTTTTCAATTTATAAATAAGGGAATATGTCCATAGATCCTCAAGTCGGTAATGCTTTTGTTTTTAATCCAAATACAATAGGGAACAAACAATTATATACAATGTTGGTACTGCACAACCGTTTAGTTTTTCCTTCAATTGGAGATATAATAATTAAACGTGTAATATGGTGAACCCAAGAGCCACCTGTATTTTATGCAACTCTATATAATCGGAAACTTTTAAATATCTTTTAAAAAAATAAAAAATCATTCATGATTCTATGTTATCTTTGCTATGGATTTTTTCTTTGACTAGTGATATGATAATATTTACTGGTTTTGATATGTTGTGTGTCATTTTAAATTGGATGTATCCTGGATGGATAATCCAAAACATAATTGTATTGTTTAAATCTATTGACAAACACAATAATATTATAATTAGATAAAGTATGTTAGAGTGTTTGAATGATTTTCAAATTAAAAATAAAATTATGTCTATTTCGTTTGATAAGTTGAAGATTAAATCATGGGTAATACTATGCTCGACCTTGGGTCCTGGAAACAATTATTAGAAAGAAATTCTTAAAGCGATTAGAATACCATTAAAAACTAGTTTTAGATGTCGAAATTAGAATAAAATCTAAATATTATATTCTTGCACATGCTTATATATATATATATATATATATATATATATGAGATTACCATTTTTATAGGAGATATTATCATAATACACCTCTCGAACGTCAATATTGCATTTATTGTGCTTTAATGTTAAGCTTCTTGAGGCTCTTTAAATATGCAATTAAATTTTATTCTAAACAATATACTCCTAACATTCACTTGACTCTTTATGAAATTAATAATGATATGGACGTAGGATTTTGAGGATTAAATTTTAAATAATGTAAGTTTAGTCCTTAAATTAAAAATAATGTAAGTTTTAGAGAACATTTGTGACTATGTATAATTGTTAAGGACTAAAGAGTAATTTGTCCTCTTTTGTAACTGATTTCACTTTAAGGCTAAGTCTTGGCTCCTCTATATAAAAGGCAAGGGTAACCTAATAAAGGGGTTGAACACTTTTTCCACTGAACTCATTTGTAATTGACTTTCTCTCTCTAAAAACTCTCTAACTCTTTCTCTCTCTAAAATTCTTTTATAACAATTTCCTAAGGAAAAATCTATACTCACCAAATTGGCGACTTCACTATGGACGAGATAAAGAATCAGTGACTTTATATGTTCGAATTTGATACAATCTTGTTGTGTTTTTTGTTCAAATATTATACAATGAATCCTGAAAATAATCCTACTCTTCGATCAATAATGGAAACCTTAAAAGATGATTTACAGAGAGACGAATATAGACTAGATGGATCATCTCTTATCTAGACTCAATCAGATATCAAGGTGCGAATGAACCAGTTTTTAAACAAGATAAATGCACTAAATGAAAAATATGAACGACGAGAGCAAGAAATCCACTCGACAAAGCTTAAATCCAAGGTTAGGCAAGAAACAGAAAAAACTGATATAAGAGACCAATCTGATCGATTTTTTTATCGACGAGCTAAAACTAAACATTAAAAAGCACGTTTCGTATCTCTTAAAGAGCGATATTCTTCTCGTAAGGGAATAAAAGACAAGAAAAAGTATATAACCTTTAGTGATTATGATACAGAGTAAACGCATAGAAGCCAATATAGGGGAAACCCTAATTTTATTTATCAAAATTCAATTGCTTAATATTGTAAACAAAGTCTGTTTAAATAAGGGTTCGAATGAAAACCCTAATACGAAAATACAAAAAATTCCCTAAAGTAATAAAAATTCGAAATAAAGTAGTAAACGACTCTAAATGCCCAAAAACGTCGTATGTCACGAGCATAGCTGGTGACTTCAACTCGTGGCATTGTTCCCTTCGAAATAAGGTGTAGTGGGTCAAAATCGGACACCGGGAGCTCCGAAACTGTTAATTCGCTGCATTCTTCGGGTGATCGCCTGTCTTCGGAAATTCTAGCGCTAATCTGTCTGCATCATATTAGGATGTAAAAAGCTCAGCTTCGGGTTTTAAAAGGTTCATGGGTTCTTTGAAAGAGGAATCAGACAGAGAGTAGTCGAGGAAACATAAAAAGGAAACAAAATCTAAAAGGGATAATGTTCCTCGTTCTACATGGTGCAAAGAAAACACTTTGAATCAGTATGTTGAGACTGATCGAAATCTATATGTTACAATGGGAACAAATGATCAATATTTTTAAGGTATCGACTGGAGAAACTCTTCGTTGACAAGTGAAATTCGCTCTATAACAGGCCAAGGCTAAATCAATGGGTTAAACCCGAGTATTATGCTGATTTGACAGATAATGTAGCTGTGATTTGGGATAAGACCAAGAACTTCGTAAATTTTCGGAAGCCAACTCCAATTAGTAGACCAATGGAGGAAAGAAATAACAAATTTTACAGATATCATGATGATATTGGGTATGATACCAATGAGTGTATTGCTTTAAAGAAAGCGGTTCAAACTTTGATCAAAAATAGGTAGCTCCTGACTTATGTAAAGTTGTAAGGGAGCGGTTCGAAGAATAATATTGCGTTGACTTCAAAGGTTGCACCAGCTGAGAATTTGATGCGTTTAGATTCAAAGGTTGAACCATTTGATGCTTCTTCTGAATATGTTGAGAAAGATCCGAACAAATTGCTTTTGATGGCAGCCGAAGAGCTTATAAAAAAGGGGCATTGGCGGGATTTATGTAAATTCTTTGAATTGTTAGCCATTTTTGGAGGCGATTGGATAATTAGTAATTTAGATAGTTCAAGGAAGAGGCATGTTGTTAACTTAACAACTCGAATTAAAGGGAAGATGTCTGCACATTTGTATGGAAAGAAGGCTATTCCTTTCATTTTGTTTGATGAGGATGATCTACGAGGTACAGCAGGACCACATGAAGGTGTTGTGGTTATTGGCGCAGAGGTGGCTGGTGTCGAAATTCCACGTGTGCTTATTGACACTGGAAGTTCTTCTAATGTACTATTTAATAATGATATGGAAGTAGGATTTTGAGGATTAAATTATAAATAATATTAGTTTAGTCGTTAAATTATAAATAATGTAAGTTTTAGAGAGCATTTGTGACTATGTATAATTGTTAAGGACTAAAGAGCAATGTGTCCTCTTTTGTAACAGATTTCACTTTAAGGCTAAGTCGTGGCTCTTCTATATAAAAGGCAAGGTTAACCTAATAAAGGGGTTGAACACTTTTTCCACTGAACTCATTTATACTTGACTTTCTCTCTCTAAAAACTCTCTAACTCTTTCTCTCTTTAGAATTCTCTTATAACAATTTCTGAAGGCAAAATCTATACTCACCAAATAATATTTCCATGTATATGAATAAATATGGAGATAAGAATGTATGGTATGATATGGTGCCCCATATAAAAGCAAAATTCCTAAAGTATTTTTATGACATCTCGTATGTTTATGTTACTAGACGAATTTACATTTTTAGTTACTTATTTTTATAAATCTTTAAAAATTTATTATGGTGAAACATATGACCCTAAACTATATATTCGAGAAGTTGACGCTTAATTTTATACAATGTACGATACATATGGTGAATCATATAGGAGAAATATACATATTAGATCTTCAAATGTAGCGTGTAATAATAACAATAATTGGATGGGAGGTAGAAATCATCATAACTATGTGGAAATATAAATTCTTGATAGAGGGATGACAAGAGAAACCGTCAAGTGGATAAATATTTGAACACTTGATTTGAGTTACATCTGTATGAATCCTAAAACCCTATTTATGTCTTAAGGTTGTGGATTTCCAAAGAAGACGAGTTTCTTATTCTTTGTAGGTTAGTCAAAGAGACTTTTCCAATATATATGTCTCTAGTAGTAAGTGAATGTTCTTTTAGTCGGGCCATACTACAATATACGACTAAACAAATAAGATTGACAGGTGGGGCACTTGGCGTGGTTGTTGCAATAAAGGACTAGACTACGACGGATCATCAGATGGAAAAAGAAGAGTATAAAATTGAAGATAATCCAAGTGACATCTTTGATGAATTTCTAAAATATGTGAAAGAAGAACTTGAACAAGATCTTGTGGATGAAGCTCAAGCTGATGTTGCATGAAGAAATGGTGAAGATCTTGATTTTGAAGATGAAACTTGGCTAAACAAGATGAAGGATATTTGCAATAGAGTTTGTAATAGGTAGTTCAGTCTCAGAAAATTTGTACAACTCCTAAACCACAAGAGTATAAACTCTGATATTCTTAAATCAATAAAATTTATTTTGTATCCTTGAATCACATAAACTAATAACGTATCATAATTGTTTTACCACTTATAAAAATAAACAAACTATAACAAGTTATAGTATAATCAAACTATTTATATAGTAATATTATCATTATTAAATAATGATCAAAATATAAAAAACACTTGTAATTAAACCATAACAATCAAACCACAATAATAATCAAAATATAATAATAAATATCTAATAACCTTATGTTATTTCTAAATTATAATATACAAACTATATAACCATTTATTTAGGAAACAAATAACAATATTTATACTAGCAAGTATGATAACAATTATAGTATTTATAATAAACTATAATAATAATTAAACTATTATAATTATATATTATTTCAATATTCGAACTATATAAAAAATTGTTATATATTTATCGAACAATAACAATATTTGTACTAGTTTAGTAATTTAATATAATAATTTAATATTTTTTAATTATAATATACAAATTATATAACCAACTGTGCAGTGGCGGATCCTTGTCTAAAATTTATGAATGCCCAAAAATATTATGGATAATAAATTCAATTAAAAAATGCATAATAAAAATATGTAAATATTCCAGTTACAACTCAAAATGAAAATATATTCTAGTTAAAAAGTAAAATGCATTCTCATTCATGCCTTGAAAGCGTTGGATAATAGGAGAAAACACTCGCTCAATCATCTAGAGATAATTCAACTATTAAACAATATATACTCAATCATCTAGAAAATCTTACAATTTAGCAGGTGAACAAAATATTACAACAAACATCTGCAAATCTTCATGTTCGTTAACCTGCAATGAAATATTAAATCATTCATGAATGAAGGATTAACAACCAGGCATAACATATTTTTTTATAAAAAGGAAAACTAGGTTTTAAAATCCCTAATTTTTCACTATTTTAAAACTAGGGTTTGAAAATCTCTAATTTTTTCGGTGATTTGTTGAATCAAAATTTAAGTAAAACCGAATGAAAATTTTTACTACTTTGTTGAATAAAAATCGAAGTAATCTTGCAAATCTTCGTGTTCATTAATCATTAACGTGCAAGAAAATATACAATCAATCTAGAATGAAGGATTAACAACCAGGCATAGATATAATTTTCTTATAGAAAGGAAAGTTAGGGTTTGAAAATCCCCAACTTTTTCCAATGATTGTTGAATCAAATTTGAAGTAAAACCCAATGGAAAATTTTCCTATGTGTTAAATGAAAATCGAAGTAAACTCCAATAAAAAAATCATTAACTGAATCGACTTATTGTTTTTTTTCGCTAGTTTCATGTTGCTTTTCTTTGAGAGAAATTGGAAAAGATACGGGGTACAATTAGAGGAAAATAGAGTAAAAATATAAAGTAAAATAATGTAAAAAAGAAGTAAAATAGATAAGAACATTTGGGTAGAGGAAAATAGAGTAAAAATATAAAATAAAAGAATGAAAAAAAAAGTGAAGTAAATAAGAACATTTAGGTGTCTAGTAAGTCTTGAACTTGGGAAAGAGACGGAGTACAATTGGAGGAAAATAGAGTAAAAATATAAAGTAAAAGAATGTAAAAAGGAAGTGAAATAAATAAAAACATTTGGCTAAAGGAAAATAGAGTAAAAATAATAAATAAATAAAAAAGTGAAGTAAATAAGAACACTTAGATGTCTAAAGTATATTACTAGAGAAATTAACCACCATACTAGATTCATTTTTAAAATATATTACTAAAGAAGTTAACCACTATACTAGATTCATGTTTTTAACTTAGGGTTGTCCTGGACATACCTATCTCATTCTATATCCGATCCGTACCTACAAATGTTCGGCCTCGTTACAAGTGTGTTCGTAATATTATCGTAATCAGTGATGATACATCTCATCTGTACTGCGAGCAATGCCGTGATCCCATCAATTCTGTGACATATCTAAGTAGTATTGTAACTAATACAAATGTCTATAGAATGTAATACTAGAATCATTATATTACAAACTTTTCCCACGTTTTTCTTAGAAACGAAAAATCCTCTTATCATCTGACATGACATTTGAGTGATTTTACACACCACTTTATAAAAGTGATTATTCATTTGTTTCTTTTTAACGTGTGAAAAACGCAAAAAAGAAAAAGACAATCATTATTGACGGGAGGACCACATTAAAAAAAAGACTTACTTATCACCCACATAATTTGATTCTAAAACATTTGCCATCTTTATTGTTGCGATATCTGTCTGCAAATATATTTTAATGAAATCAATTTCACATACACAACGCATCTATAAAAACCGTGCATTCATTTAAGACTTTATAATACTATCCAGAGAGTTTCGAGTTAAAAAGAGTTCTCTCCTTTGGTTTTAAATATAGATAAAAATGAGAATGAATCATGTGTGTTTGGTTTTATTTTCAGTTCTACTTTTGACAGTTAAAACTTCATCGTCTGTTAAGACAAGACATTACAAGTGGGAAGTAGAGTATATGTTTTGGTCGCCGGATTGCAAAGAAGGTTTAGTGATGGGAATCAACGGTCAGTTTCCGGGACCAACAATCAAGGCTTTTGCTGGAGACACAGTTGTTATTGAGCTGAAAAACAAGCTTCATACCGAAGGACTTGTAATTCATTGGCACGGAATCAGACAGGTTCTTACATTTACTCTTCTTTATCTTAAGTTATGGAAGTTATGGATCGAAAACATGACTCCCAAAACAGTGTTTTTTTCTTTTCTCTTACAAAACTCAGAAATTTTGAGTAGGAACAAATAATTGTACCAACATTTTTATACATGTTATAATTTATAAGTTTTGTTATGGTCCAGCTTGGAACACCTTGGGCAGATGGTGCTGGAGGATTGACACAATGTGCTATCAACCCTGGAGAGACTTTTGTGTATAGGTTTTTAGTTGACAAGGTATCTTATCGCTATCAACCCTTCTTTTTATGTAAATTTGTTATTTTTTGTTTTCAAAAACTGCTGGTGTAACATAGAACTTTTTAAAAGAAAATATATGATATGGTGGTGCAGGCGGGAACACATTTCTATCACGGTCATTACGGAATGCAAAGATCAGCTGGGTTATATGGATCTATAATAGTAGATGTGGCACCAGAAAAGACGGAACCTTTTCATTACGATGGCGAGTTTAACCTTTTGTTAAGCGATTGGTGGCATAGAAGTGTTCAGGAACAAGAAATTGGACTTTCCTCCAAACCTATGCGATGGATCGGTGAACCGCAGGTATTTACTAGCCGACGTTACAGTATTTGGATGAAGTACAATTAGGATTTATCACCTATTTTTAACTGAGCATAAATATTTCAACCATTCTCTAATACATGTGTGTGTGGTGGTTATATACAGATATTAAAACATAGCGAAATAAGAATCTAATAATATTAAATTTTATATAATGTAAAACGAGATAAAAATATTTTCTTAAAACTAGGTATATTTTGACACGGAATAAATATTGTAGATCTAGATTCAAAATAGAAGTGGGGATGATATAGAGTTTCTCTGTGTTTGATTGAACTGTAGAGTCTGTTGATCAATGGAAGAGGACAATCCAACTGTTCAATGGCCGGCAAGTTCAGCAGCAACACCAGTACACAATGCCAGTTAAGAGGCAACGAACAGTGCGCACCTCAAATCTTAAGGGTTCTTCCAAACAAGACTTATAGGATCAGAATCGCAAGCACCACTGCTCTAGCCTCTCTCAACTTGGCTATTGGGGTAATTATTTTTTATTATTCTTCCAACTGTCTATATAATTTTACTTATTATTAAACTGAATTATTAAATATAGAAATATTTTGAGAAATATGCATATATTTTTAATGTTAATAAAATTGAATAATTCTAAAATGTAAAAAACCAAACAACCCTAATATAAGGAAGATATTGCTGTTTACACCAAAAAAAAAGATATTGCTGTAGGAAATATAATGCTTTAGGAAAGCAGGTCAATGGTAATTATGTCTGGATTTTGGATTTGTCACGGGATAAATGTGTAATAAAGTTTTTAGATTTCTGACATGTATCAGAAAGAGGTTTGAATTAGTCTTCTATGCTGACATGCTGTGTTTGTTTAGTCTTGTTTTTATTTTATTTTAGTTTTTCATTAAAAATATTCATATTTTAAAATTATATATTTTTAGTTTGTTCCTACGTACGATTGTTTAAGATCTCTCCCATCGTACTTCAAACAATAGATTTTTTTTTTTCAAATATGGTCTCCTAAATTTCTTGATAGTACTCACATTTAAGTCTAACTATTATTGGTAAGAAATTAGAAATGTATTATTGACAAAGACTAATATGATCAGACAAAAATAAAACTTTTCCGGATTAGAAAAAAGTTATAAAATATTTAATTTTATTTTTCTAAATTTTGAATTGAGACTTGTTTGTGATTTTATTTTGTTAGTTTTGAATTTAGAAATATTTTACTTATCTCAAACTACATATATTTATAAATAAAAATATTTTATTTAAAACTATGTTTAGAATTCAAACAAAAAATATAACAAATTTAGTACATATATATTGTTTTTTTTAAATAGTTATTATATTTTAAAATACCAATTGCATCTTTTCATTCTTGACTTTTAATAATTTAAAATTGATTAATATAAATAAATGAAAACTTTAAAATAATTAGAAAATTAGTATTGAGACCAAAACTGGTCATATATAACAAAAAATCAAAAATATTATTTTTATATCTAAATGTTTATTTTAATTGCATCCATTATTATTTTTGTTGGTTTTTTTTTTCCAATGATTACAAATATAAAACAGTGTCTGTTTTAATAATATATGTAATACCCTGATCCGTGACTATTTCAATTATATAAAAACAATGTTAGATTATTCCATAATTTCATGAAAATATATATGTAAATTTACCAAAGGGATACTCTAAACAACAATGCTGTATTTCAATTACATGCAGAATCACAAAATGGTGGTAGTAGAAGCCGATGGGAATTATGTGCAGCCATTTTCGGTTGACGATATGGATATATACTCCGGTGAAAGCTATTCGGTTTTACTAACCACCGATCAAAACCCCTCCACTAATTATTATATTTCGGTGGGTGTACGAGGCAGAAAGCCAAACACCCCTCCGGCTTTAGCTATCTTAAACTATCATACCACATCGCCTTCCAAACTTCCTATCTCTCCACCTCCGGTAACTCCACAATGGAATGATTACGCCCACACCAAATCCTTCACTAACAAAATTAAAGCCTTAATGGGTTCACCTCTACCTCCGAAACATCACAACCGTCGGATTCTCCTCTTGAACACTCAAACCCGAATCGATGGACAGACTAAATGGGCTATCAACAACATATCTTTAGCTACACCACCGACACCCTACATCGGATTGCTCAAATACGGTCTTAAAGGTGAATTCGACGCCAAAAGTCCACCGGAAGATTTTCCCGAAGATTACGATATACATAAACCCGCTACAAACCAAAACGGTACAGTTGGGAACGGAATTTACACGTTTAAATTTAATTCGACGGTCGACATAATTCTTCAGAATGCAAATGCTCTGTCTGCCAACGTAAGCGAAATACATCCGTGGCATTTGCATGGTCATGATTTTTGGGTTCTTGGATATGGAGAAGGGAAGTTCAAAGAGTCGGACGAAACCAACTTTAATTTGAAGAATCCACCTTTGAAAAATACTGCAGCTATTTTCCCGTATGGATGGACAGCCCTTAGATTTGTGGCCGATAATCCCGGAGTTTGGTTCTTCCATTGTCACATTGAACCTCATTTGCATATGGGTATGGGCGTGGTTTTCGCATTCGGTTTGGATCGTATTGGTAAGATACCTGATGAAGCTCTTACATGCGGATTAACAGCTAAAATGTTCTTAAAGAAGAATAACGAGCATCCCTAGGTTAAGTTGTCTTACCATTTATATATAATTGTTGTCAGTGTGTGATGATCAATTGTTTCCATTACGTTGTCTTGGCATTATATGTAATTGTTGTGTGTGATGCTTGACTCTTGTTTTGTACCAAAATCTAATATATATGCGCTAAAGATTTCAACATTATTGTATTTTATTTAATTTTTGAAGAAGTATCACTGGTTATAAAAATAAAAGTCATATGTTCTTCTGGTGACCTTACTCGGTTATGTAATCCAGTTCTATTATCGGCAGGTAGGGTTCGGCGGAAACTAATCATAAATACGCATACGCGATGGTCGTAATATGTTTATTTAATATATTTGTGAATCGATAATAATTTGGACATACAGGTTAAATAAATATATTTTTCTATTATTTAAAAAAGTTAAAAGTAAAAGTAATCAAATTAATTATTTAATTAATTAAATTAAAATAATCGAGTTAGTTATTTAATTAACCAAATTGGAGCTTTGGTCGAAAAGACGTTATAAGCTCAGGTATGGTAATCGGTTGAATTTGGATATTGTGATAAAGATGGTCCAAATCTAACACTTACGTCTGAACTACTAAATCACGGAATAAACTGAATCATCAATTTATTAGGCTACGATCCCGGACACAAGGAGGTATTATAGAATGATTTTTAGAGTGTTATGCTTCACGTAAGTTTATGAATTTCATTATCTTAAACCATAAACACAAAATATGATGCTTCTTACGTGGTCTAGAAAAACCAAACTTTTTCTTTTCTAACTTGGTTATGCAGGTTTCTCAAGTTCATCTACGGAAATCATTAAACATCGAAATGGAACAAAATACTAGATGCAAACCCGTAAGTTATCTTATTTTGTTTATTCTTAGGTAAATCTCAAAATAAGGGATTATATTTATTTTCCGTGATTAATAATATTAATTTGATGCGATTTCAAATAAAATATAACAAGTGGTATCAAAGCCTGCAAAACCTTTTTTGCATTCGATAGAATAGTCGAATTTTATGTTTATATATATATATATATATTGATGCATGTTTTTCTTCGCTGTAAAATAATCTATGTCATTGCGATTATGTGTTGATTGAACTGGTTACCACGTGAATTTAGGAACTGTGTGAAAAGTATGTTTTCGTTATTTATTCGTATTGAAAAGCATGTTCATATGATTTTTCATGTTTATATGAATAGATTGTATTTAATAGTCTGGGATTTTTTCCGATTAAATTAGGATGGATCGATGTATAGAATTTTTTCTCCCGAAATTAACATCAAATTAATTCAAATATACCGAATAAAATCAAAATTATTAGGGCGACGACTCATCGACTACTTAAAACCTAATCTTAACGTTGTGACCTGTGAGAATTCACAATTATACTGTTATCGTGATAATAGCACTGTGAGGATGCTAACTCGGCATTAACCGAGTGACAGTAGCGTTGCTGCTGGTTGGGCGCTGCTCGGGACCTTCAACAAGTGGGGAGGAATTTTTTTAAAAAAAAATTACTTATTTTATTAATTTAAAGTGTCTAAATTGGTTTATTTCACAAAATGTTAAGTTTTTAGTCATGCTAATTGTTGTATATAAATTTGTGAAATAAATTGGATATGCGTAAATAATTAAATGGTGATGCAAAACTAAGGTTTCTTAGACTCATAGGTGAAACTAAAGAATTAATTTAATCGGCCATCCGGAATGTTATAATTAATTTCATTATAGATCCTAAGCTTCAAAAGTTTGTTGATTAAATTAAATTCAAATTTATCGACCCTTTAGAATGCTCATGTTTATGTTTAAATAATCATGAACGAAAGAAAATCATTCAAAATTATCCTTGTGTTGTTTTTAATTTTAAATAGATGGAATCGTCGGTCCTCCAGAAGGTTGAGGGCTATTTTAATTGAAGTAAATGATATCAGCCTTCTGGAAGGTCTAATTGGTACTTACGAATTAGAATAATGATCATGATATTTTTCTCAAACTCATAAAATGCATGTTAGTACGATTTGCCATTTGATATCTATTGTCAAAGAATTTTATGTTTTACATGCATTTGTCATGTTCATGCATATGTTTTTTGTTATATGTCAAGACGCAGTGGCGGATCTAGGAATTGAAGTAAGGGGGGGCTAAACAAAATGCTGCATCCTTATGCACACTGTATTCCAACCATTGATATTTTTCGAACCATGTAACTTGAAAACTCTGGTTATTTTTCCCAAATTGTGTTTTGGGGAAAATATGATTTTTTGATTGGCAAGGTCCTTTTGATATGAATTCTCGTCGAATTTTATCTCTAACATTACTATCAGTATTTTCTCTAACATTACTATCAGTATTTTCAATAAGTTGGCGTAGTCCCGGATCACTCACTATATCTTCATTCAAATGAAATTCTACACTATCATCATTAGGTCTTGATATAGAGGAAATCAGATTAGGATGAATCATATTATTATTATTATTACTCTAAGCTACTTAAGAACCAACACTATTCCTTGGTTTTTTAGCAAAATAACGCTCCATTATAAGTCTACAAATAAAAATATCTTATTAGAATATGTTATTATTACATCAATAAATCTTAATGTATCTTAATATATATTACTTTTAAAAGATATATAAAATAAAATAAAATATAACAAAACCAAATTTAATATTTTAAAAAGATATTTTAAAATTTACATAAAAGTAAATAAAATTTGTTATAAAAAAATATATTTTTGAAAAATAGATGAAAATAAATAAAATTTGGTTATATAAAAGATATTTATAATATAAATATATAATTTTATTTTAAAAAATAACAAATATTTCCATATATATGGTCTTTAAACAGATTAAAAATTAAAATCAATTACTTTATAAAAAATAATTTCAGTAAATAAAACTTTGCTATCTAAAACTATGTAAATCTATTTTTACTTTCCTAAGTGACCACAAATCAGATCAGAAAAAAATATTGATTATCAAGTGTAAGATCAAAATAATAATAAAATTTCAAAAGAAAAAAAAACATACATACCTTGAAAAAATAAATTGGGACGTATCGTGTTCTTCCTTCGGATCGTGTTCTTCCTTTTTCCCCTTTTCTTTGATTTAAATATCGTCTCTCTCGTTCATAAGCATCAATTCATTATCTTTTTCTAAATCAAAGTAAGAGATAAAACATAATTAATTAGAAATAGAAAGATTGAACGAATATAAAATCAAAACATATTATCGCAAAAAAGAATGAGAATACTTACAAAATCAATCAAGAGTTCTAATATTCTAGAGATTGAGATGCCCGAGACTACATCCAACCATTTATAAATACCAACTTAAAATTTTCTTTTATAATATTCAAGATTTTTTACTTAAATTTTTCCTTAAAAATAGCCATAATCCAAGATTTTTTAAATTAAAATTTTTAACGCCTGAGACTTTTAATCTAAAAAGTTTATTAAAAATAGTCAACATAATAATTTTTAAATTAAAATTTTACTTTAAATTTATAACATTCCTAAAAAACAATTATTTTCTTAAATTTTTACTTTAATATTATTTATATAAAATATATATTTTAGGTAGGAGGGCGTATAATTTAGGTAAGGGGGCGTATAACTTTTATTTTAATATTATATTATTACCTTAAAAAAATATAAAAGGTATATTTTAGGTAAGGGGGGCCTACGCCCCTCCGGGCCCCAACGTAGATCCGCCACTGTCAAGACGCTAAATGTGATTTTTATATTGTTTGTTCTTTTATAGTGTCCATTGTTTATAATTTATTGGGGAACCGTCCACCTACGTTGGATTGTTCAGACTTCCAATTATGGAAGTAAGATATGATGTTGTTCTTGTCTGTACATGACTATGATTATGAACTGAAAACTCTCAAACCATCTCCCCTTAGTCTGGAAAGTACACCAAAGGAAACTAGGGCCAATGAAATGTGGGAGAAGTCTTATAAGTTATGCATGAAACTCTTGTTAGAGGGGACTTTAGCAGCATTGTGTGGGGTTTTCCCTACAGGTGTTACCACTCGCTCATACTTTCTTGCGAAGGTCGAGCAAGCTTTTGCCAAAAATGAGAAGGTATAGATGCAACGTTTGCTCAGCGAGCTAGCTATCAAAAAGTATACTCGAAAAGGTAAAATCAATGAGCATATTCTGAGAATGTCTATGATTGGCCAAAATTTAGAGGAAATCGGTTTAGACCTTCCTAGTGGGGTTCATATTTCATTCGCTGCCAGACCGGTTTAAGTATTTGAAGTCCACATATAACTGCATGCGGCAAAAGTGGAATATCAATGATCCCACAGCCGGAGGATAAACCTAAATGCACAACACCTGAGGTTAATATGATTACATTTTCAAAATGGCAAGGCCTAAGTGAAAGACTAATGACAAAGGACTAGATCAAGGTTCAATAAAGAAAAAAATTCATGGCGAATTGACTGTTGACCGATGATTTTTATCTTTTGAGAAATGACACTAGAAGAAGGATTGTGAGAAATATCTCGCTTACATGTTAAGCAAATGTATTCCCACCACCAAGTTTCTACACGATGTTGAGTTTAAGAGGAAGAATAAGAGAATATATGCTGATTTTGAGGTATAATCGATAGAGACCATGAAGGTTTTATTGGAGAAACCCATGTATCACAATATTAGACCATAATGCCAATCATTTTGGGCTCATTAGAACATGGTAGTCCTCAAATTAACATTGATCCTCTACTTAAGGGTTCTAACCAGGATACATATATGGTCTAGTTGAAACAAGATGAACCTTAACGTAATCTTCCACAAGAAGACCAAAATGCTATCGTTCATCATGATCAAACTCGACCTCCTCAAGAAATACAACAAAAATAAATAAGGCCCTTAAGAAGGTGCACGAGAGAAACGAAGAGTATTATAGGTCCAGATTTATAGTATATCTTCAGGAGCATAATGAGTCATGTGTTAGAACAATAAATGATCCATCATCTTCCAAACAGGACATGGCAAGCTCTGACTTTTGATAGTGGATTGACGCTATAAAGGAATAGTATAACTCGATCCAGGACAACACGATATGGGAGCTTGTCCTATTACTTGAAGGGAAAAATGCAATTGTTGTAAGTGGATTTACAAAACCCAACGCAATTCCATGGGTAAGAGTATAAGTGACTTTCAATAAACCTTCGCTCTTGTATCGATGAAGGATTCTTTTAAAAAAATCATAACATTAGTTGCACATTTTAACCTTGAGCTCCATCAGATGGATGTTAAGACTTTTTTTTTCTCAATGGTGATTTTAAGGAAACGATCTATATGGTGCAACCAGAAAACTTTGTAGAGATCAACTCAAATAATCTAGTTTACAGACTCAAGAAATCCATATATGGCCAGGCCTCACATTAATGGTACCACAAATTCCTTGAAGTGATAGTCAGTTATGACTTTGAGATCAACTCAATTGAGGATTGTGTATATCATAAATTCAGTGGGAGTAATTTCATATTTCTTATATTATATGTGTATGAAGAATTGTGTGCGTTGAACAACAAGGAATTGTTACACACTACAAAAATACTTCTATCAGAAAAGTTTGATAGAAAGGATATTATGTGTGGCTAGTTATGTATTAGGAATCCAGATAAACTGGGATCGATCTCGTGGTATTCTTGGATTATCACAAATGCATACATTGAAAGTTTGTTACAACAATACAGATTGACAGATTGCAAAACCTTAAGTACCCATATAGCAAAGGGTGACAGACTTAGTCTGGGTCAATATGCGAAGATAAAGATTAAGATTGAGAAAATGAAAGTGGTCATCTATACTTTGACAGTTTAGAGTTTAATATAAGCTCAAGTTTGTACCAGACCAGGCATTTCTTTTACTGTAAATATGTTTGGGAAATGTGTTAGTAAACCAGGCACTGATCATTGGAAGCCCGTTAAAAGGGTACTCAAGTATTTGTAAGGAACAAAGGGGCACATATTAACATATAAGAAGCTGGATAAACTGGAAATCATAGGGTATTCTGATTTAGTTTCTAATAGATCCAAGGATACACTCAAAAGCACTTCGAGCAACATAATTTGATTTGCTTGAGGTGCATTATCTTAGAAAAGTGTAAAATAAACGCTTATTATATAGTCCACCATGGTGGAATAATTTTTTGTGTGCTTTAAGGCATCGAACCGATAAATGTGGTTGCGGAATCTCGCAGTGCAATACTCTAACAATAATATGAGCCTCTCTAAGTCCAAACACATAAACATATAGTTATTTTCTGTTAAAGTTATAGTTCATATAGGTTAGATAAATATGTAGCACATCAACACAAACTTCATGATGTGAGATCCTCTAACAAATGTGGTTTTTCCTAAGGTTTTCCATGGATACACCACTAGTATAGGTGTGCTTGATATAAGGGATTGTTGGTTTTAGTGATAGAGTTTGTAATAAGATCTGATTTTATATATTGAAATATTGTGCACATTAAGGTTTATTATAATATATATATATATATATATATATATATATATATATATATATATGCTTGGAAATATTTATTGATATATATATATATATATATATATATTGGATTTCCAAAAGTATGAACCATTTAAGAGTAGATATGTATGATTATGAGTCATATTACTCTTAGGCCACACTTCATGATTGGCCGAAGTAATTGATTGATAATAGTAATGTGATTACTATTGCATCTCTATTTTTCACATTATGAGAAAAATATCGTTAGTCCTTTATTGTTATCAGTCATGTATGAGGTTGTATTGTTTACCCATTGACAATGAATACATGTATCCTAGTAGAGTTAAATATGTATTCTTGAGTAGCATGTGGCGGTCCAAGTTGGAAATTGTTGGAATATATTTATATAATATATTTCTGAACCAACAATAATTTGGACCAACATGCTTAATAAATATATTTGGTTATTGTCTTAAGGATGTCCAAATTAAAATTAATCGAGTTAATTAATTAATTAACTAAATTGGACCTATGACTGAAAAGGTGTTAAGGGATCAAGTGTGGTAACCGCGTTGAATTTGGGAAGTAATAAATCAAGGTATAAATTGAATTATCATTTTATAGGGTTATCGGGTTATCGGGTTATGGTCCCTAGACACAAGGACGTATTATACGATGAGCTTTACAATGTTGGGCTTCATATTGTAAAGATTATAATTAAGGGGATATGTTTAGGCATTTCATCATCCCAAACCCTAAACACTAAATTTTTTGCTTTCTTTAGTGTCTCGAAAAACCAAACCTTTTCTTTTCAAACTTGGTTATGCAGTTTTACCAAGTCTATCTACAAAATCACTAAATATCGAAAAGGAACAAAATACGAGATGGATAGCTACTGGCAAACCCGTACGTTTTCTTATTTTGTTTATCATTAGGTGACAAATAAAAATTAATTTAAGAAGTCGTGTGTATATTTACTTAAAAAACTTTACATTTGCACATGTCTCAAACTTGCATCACTTACCGTAAGCCCTTTATCATCACTTGAAGAATTGATAATAGAAGGGTGTAAAAATTTAAAAAACTATGAGATACTAAATAGATCTTTATGGAATAAGCCATCATAGTTGACTATGTACAAGGGTGAAACTCGCAAAGAAAAAATAATTTAATAAGTCATGTGTACATTCACTTAGAAAACTTTACATTTGTACATATCCAAACTTCCGTCACTTATGATAAGCCCTTTATGATCACTTGAACAATTGATAATACAAGATTGTGGAAATTTAAATAATTATGAGATACTAAATAGATCTCTATGGAATAGTCCATCATGGTTGATTATGTATAAATTGTTTAATCATCTAATATGATCAGAAGACCAACGCTTGAGTTCCAGAGTACATTCAATATCAATATTTTTATTCTCTAATTACATTGTGCATCCTCATCATGTACTTGGACAATAAACCATATTTGAGATATTTACATTACTATAACTCATATTATCTCTTAAAAAAACTTGTACCACCATTCCAACATCAGAAAGAATAAAATTGCTACAACTAAATCGATTGTTATGTAATCAAATATTTTATATATGCAGTTCATTAAAGTTTTTAATACTGAATTCAACCAAGAAGGGACACTTATTTTTATTCATGACACATATCTTCATTATTTTGGAAAAAATATCCATCTACCAGCTCTTTCCTAATAACTCGACAAACTTGAATTCCAAACGCATAAAATCTAAAACAATGTAGCCTGGTAGCATCCAAAAGATATAAAAGTTTATATGTAAATGATAATCCCACCACAAATACAATATCATTACGTCATCCTGAGTCATACATCATATTTGAAATCTTGCATTGAACACGTAAAAGTAACAATGACATGCATGATTGCAATCCTGGTTCAAAAGCTTCATCAAATATTCCCAAAGCCTTTTAAATCTAAAGAAGAGACACGATAACTTTTTAAAGAGAGTAACCAACTAAAAAACTAAGATTAGAATAAATGAGATATATCCTCATTTTGAGTTACTTTTCTCAATATATATAGCAAATATCAAATATACAAGTGTAAAAGACCAATACATCATCAGTTATAGGTATATTAGTATAAGTGACCAATATATTATTCATTATATGTATATTTACTTCTAAGACTAAATAAAATACCTCTATATATTATTTAAATTAGAGATTTTATATATTTACCATTATTAGAATATTCTATCATCATCGTAGAGCGTAATTCCATAGCTAAAAATACTGACATTAAATATTTCCCAAAACACACAAGAACACATTTTTTTCTTCCTCGAGCCCCTCATCAAATATTTTTCATTCAATATTGTTATCAAAAGCTTCCAAGATGGATTCACTTCTCCTTGAATTGAGCTTGTTTCAACCTAATATTTTACTTCAACAAAGAGCTTTGTTTGTCGATTTTGGTTTATGATCCAAATAGTACACTGTTATATATTTTTATACTTCAAATCATATTCATTTCATACAAATAGAACTAGATGAGTTAGTTAATCGTAATAGATTGCTAAACAAAATTACCAACTGAGATGAGTTGATCTTTCCCTTGGCCCACTCAAACCAACAGAACTCAAATTGTTCCAGTGTAACTTATTCACATATAAACATTTTCTAGTTTGTTCCTCCAATATAAAGGAATAATGTTTTTTCTAAATTTTAAAAAATTGATAAACCTTTAAATATAGGATTGTCCATGTTAAAAAATATTTTATTTATTTCTGGATGGTTTGTGGATGTCTCTGAAATTAAGAGCAAATTATTATTTTAGGTTTCATATGAGCTACCTTTATCTCTTCAACTCTATATTTAATGTTTTATTTAATCTTTCACTTCTACTGTTTCATTTGTATTTGTTATTTTCACACCCGACGCTTTTTCAACCCACGACCATCTATTGTCTCCTCCTGGAAGTCAGAGTATTACTCGCAAACAACAAATTATTATGTGTTGATCTGTTCTTTTGTACTAATTTTAATATATCTATTAACTATTATAGTTTTATTATATTTTATTTTAAATATTTGGAGAATCGTAAGGTGTAAGCTAAAAGTAACTTAGAAAAATGTAATGTCAAAAATTATATGAGATTAGAGATGGACAATAAAAAAGTTATAGAACATTAACTATAAAATCTATGTGTTGGCAGAAGTTGGGCTGAAACTTAAGAGTAAATACATTTATTGGAAACTAAAGGTAAGCTCTATCGAAAGTAAAAAAGAATGTTACCGTTGGAGGCGAAGGTTCAGGCTGATCACCTACTAAGTCTAAGGTGCATAAATATGTTTTCGAAGACTTTCGAAGATACCCGTTTGTTTCCTAAAGAAACTGAGTCATTGATGCATTTAAATGGTATGTAATATCATTATTTGATCAAATAACCATTGATTTGGGTGTGCTTATGCACGTGGCAGGTTAGTACAAGGGTGTCACTACGTTATCGTACAGATGACAACGCTGCTACTTGTCCGTTGTATCCGTTAAATCGATTATCGTGCACTAAAGAGAGAATGAAGAATAATACACACATCTTTGATTCACTATAATTAGTGAGAGAGTAGACAGAAGTCGTTTCTTTAGCAATTAAGAATTGATAAAGAGAGAAAACTTAAAACTTTTTTTATATCAAGAGGTAAAATATAAACACTTGGAATAATGTGAGATATGTAGATTCTTTTTGTAAGTTATGCGTGTTTTGTAACAAAATATGAGCGATTGAGTGTTAGTGTTTGAAAGAGTCTTCTTGTAATTGAACCACATTAAATCTATTTTGTGTGTGCTCGGATTAGCATTATTGCTTTTATCACTTCCTTTGTTGTTTTGGGTATATATTTGAAGTTTTTTCCTCAAGAAAAATTGTGGGTGAATCATTTTTAACGAGTCAGGAAGAGGGTCAACTTGAACCAATCCAGAGAAGTCTCTGTGGTTTGTTCGGTTAGAGTAAATTGAGCGCATCAAAATGTATCACCAATGTATATCAAAATTCTTAAGAGCCCGATTAAAAATAAGTTGTGATAAAGTTTGATATACAACCAAGAAGTATGAACGCTCGGCTTCGGATGACATATTTTTTTCAAAATTCAACAACATTTGCAAAACAAATATATACAACGTGATATACATAAATCCTAATCATTTATCATGTTTTTGTAAGAATTATGGACACCCAGTAAAATTATCCGGATCGCTAAAAGATTAAATCCACTAAACCGTGATTTGAAAAAAAAAATATGTCTTAGTAGTATTTTAATAAAATTAATACACAATAATTAGAAAATAGTTTACATATTTTATTTTATATCAAAAAATATTATGTTGCTAGGAATAAAATAAAAAATTATATATAAATAATCCGATAACAAATCAATATTTTATATATATATATATTCCAATAAGATCATCTAAACCTTAAAAGAATTTGGTTTAATCATGCCAAATCCACTGTATTCGAATTTCGATATATATATATATATATATATATATATATATATATATATATATATATATATATATATATATATTCCAATAAGATCATCTAAACCTTAAAAGAATTTGGTTTAATCATGCCAAATCTACTGTATTCGAATTTCGACAGGCTCACCCTAGGAATATTCAGTATTTCTAAATGCATAACATAATTTTCAATCTGGAAATTATTCTGCCAATAGATCTCAATCTTTTTCCTTTCTCATGCAGTCCATAGACACTCTTTGCCCCCTTTTTCTACATCAGTCACTTCCATTTTTGGTTATTCACACCAAACTTATTTCTTAAAAATCAACTACCAATAAGCTTTCGACAAAAATCATATTTTATGTCCACACTATTTAGGGACCCGACATACCCCGCATGTGCAGTGTCACCCGGACACAATCCAAATACATTTAAAACATTTGACCGCATCCGAAGTCAATAATACAACATCGAATCTACTTGCATAACCTTCCATGCAGTTATAACACATATTTTGAACCACAGAGTGTTTATCTAAATTTCAACCCCGATACTAAAAGTGCAGTCACATGAATATATTTAAAATTTTAAAGAACATGAAAACATCAAGTGATATTAATACGTCTATAGTAAGATCTAGATTTGTACTCCTACTATTAATTTCAAATGTTATAATATAAATCGATATCAATATATTTATTATTGAATAAAAAATAAAAATTATTACAATTATCTATAAATATTACATATTTTTCCCAATAATTCATAGCATAAAAATAACATTGTTATAATAAATACATATAAATATGGTAAAATATGATATAAATATAACAAAAAATTATTATTAGATTTCCATTTTTATTTGCATTATATTAAAAATTTGTTGAGTAAATATTTATTTATTATTTCATAATATTATAATAACTAACTGAATCTCGTCAAATTGTTACTTTAGGTGAGTGTTAATATTTTATAACAAATATCCTTTTTTTTTATGTTTTTGCTTCAATCGAAGAGTGTCGTGTTTGCAGGTTATTTCTTATGTACCAAGTGAGACTTCAGTCAGGTGGTATTTCGGCTCAACGATGAAATCGATATTTATCAGTAACTAATCTAGTCCTTGCGAAAGAATTGAAGAATAACTATTTTATTGAAGTTGATAATCTTGAGTGACTTGTTGTATGGATGCCTTCTGAATCTTGTTGAGTATTTTCCAAAATGCATTCTGTGGAGTCTCAAAGTATACGAACTTGAATTATCAATTTACCTACTTCTGACCATACGACATAACTGGTAGATGAAAGTCAATCTCCTTCAATGAAATTGATCAAAATTAAATAAGATAAATGCGAACACATACGGTATTATTTTTTTACCTTTATGTCATCTTTCTTTTTATAACCATTTTACTAACATTATTCTTATATTGTAAATTAATTTGTAGATTATGCTAAAATTCTTCAATGCTTCAAAAAGTTGTATAGTGAAAATAAATCTTTGGCAAAATTATTTCCCGATTCTTACCTGTTTTGGAACCTTGAATACCGATTTCTTTTAAAACAAAAAAAATCTTGTATCTAGTTTTTAGCCTATCAAAGAGCTTATTATGGATTATGATGATAACGTTAATGTCACCGCAACCGAAGATAAAGCTACCTTCAAAGACATTGAAACCTTACTCCTCCAATAAATCCAGGATAACAAAAAAATTGGAAGCAACATAAATGTTCCCAAAAATAAAAAAATAAAGGATATAGTGATACCAAAAATGTTATAAGCTCGTAAAAAGATAAATTATGCTCATGTTATTACCATATCTTCTAATCAAAATGACTTTTAGTATTAGGTTTGTTTTATGAACCATATTCATAAATTTGACATGTAATTGCAGATACAAGTATGGCCAGTTTCATAACTTTACAGTTCTCAACCGTGTACTTAGTTTATTAACTATTTTTACGAATTTGACCTATTAGTCATAGCTCGGTATGACCGGTTCCAAGTCTTTATAACTTAAAATCTTAAGCTTGGTTTATTAATAATTTTTACAAATTTGACATATTAGTGATGACTCAATATAACGGTTACGTAGCCTTATGGTTTTTAAACCTCAGCCTTGGTTTATAAATCATTTTCTCTTAGTTATAATTATATATGACCCATTTGTATGACTGTTTTACTTACTTTATTATTAACTTATTATTAATCAGACTTCTTATTCATAACTTCTCCATGTCGAACTTTGTAATGTAATTATCAATGTGGTTATTCTTTTTTAACTCTTTTAAAAACAACTTCTTTTAAATAACAATATCGATTATTAATGAATTAGATTTCAATATGCCTCATTAAACTATCCTTATGCGACACCCGAAGGTAAAAAGATCACACATTCATACTAAAACTTCCTCTGTACATCTTGAAGTGATGAATGTTCCAAGGGTGTTTTAATATATTCGCATTCATATCTTCCAACCGGTATGCCCCATGATAACCCTTGGATGTGACTTTTTAAGGTTCATCCTAATTTGGAGCTAACTTTCATGCATTCTTATTATTTGAACCTTGTAAAAGTTTCTTCATAACCAAATCTTTTTCCTTAAAAATTTGGAGCTTCAACTTTGAATCAAGTCCTTTTTTTCATTTGGCTTTTAAAATGTCCTGCTTTGATTTGAGTATGATCCTGACGCTCTTCAACCAAATCAATATTAAAATGCTTTTTCTTCAGTTTTACCGCTTATGAATTATATTATATCATATGATTAAGAAATATTATATCGTATGGAATTACAACCTTTATTCTATATAATAACGTAAATGGTATTTCTCCTGTAGCGGTCATTGGGGTTATCATATATTCCCATAACACTTTTGGAAACTTATTTGGTCATGGATCATGAATGTATATTCAAGTGCTAACACTTTACCTCAACTATAGCCGAACGTTTTTCGTTTTCTCTCTCAAAACTCCCAATTTTTTTTGTCATTTAGTAATCTAACATCAACTTCAATACATATCTCTCATTATTTTTAGTGGATTAATGGTGTACACAAACCTTTCAGTATAATTTTAGCGCTTGATAACTGATTGCCTCATTTGGTCAGCCCAACCAATACATGAGACAAACGATGACGTTAAGTTTTATAAAACACATGTATGCTTTGAGTGCTTGTACCTTTTTTATTGGAGTACACAATCCAACGAATCTTAGATTAAAGGTTGAGATTAAACACAAATTTAAACCCTTAATGACTTAGCTTCTACTAGAATCTTTCTGATATCTTCATAAGCCATTCGGAAACCATGTTATGGCTCTTGGCGTTGCAAATGATCAATCTACTCCTTTGGGATTTAGTAATAGTTTTGTTCTTACATTTGACAAAACTTTCCCTTAGGTTCCAAAAAATGTCTTTGGACCTAATTTTTTGCCCCAACACTTGCATAAGAGATTCAAACAGTTCATGTTTTTACATATCTTCGGTTGTCCATTCTCCGCCACGTGCAATACTCAGCAGTAATTTTGTTATGCGTTACTTCTAGCATACACCTAATAATTATTCACCTAAGAATATAATAACTCTAGCATCTATTGCACTCGATGTTATACTCTTAGAGACCAGCTCACCCGCATCCCAAACTTTCACAAGTTTAATGTCTTTTGTGAACTTTAAAACCGATAATGCCTTAGTTAGAGCATCTAGTATGAGTTTACTCACTAGTAATCTTAGCCACATTTGCTTACTTACTCTACTATGTCTTAAATGAAAGAAATTTGATTTCTACGTTCTTGAATTATTCATGGAACTTTAGATTCTTCATCATATGAAAAGAACTAGTATTATCATATAAAAAATTCATCTTACTCTATAATAATGATCTTATTTGTCATTCCCTTCAAAAAATAGCTTCTTTAATGACATGCATAACAAGAATATATTCGACTTTCGTAGATGATAATGCAACAACATTTTGAATATAAAATGTTTAGCTTACCATTTCTTCAAGCACAATAAACAGATAACTCAAAGTGAACTTCATTATGTCAAGATAATTCACGTAATTAAAGTCTACATGCTCTCTCAATATTATATTATTCGCATCCTTTTGATTGTAGCATAACCCAAATTCAGTCAAACCTTTCAAGTATATCATGATCCACTTGAGTGCATGTTAATACGATATCAATGAATTTGACCTGAATATGCTCAAAATACTTACGGCATATGCAATATTAGGTCTCGTGCAAATCATAACATACATAATCCTACAAATAGCATTGACACAAAGTATCTTTAGCATATACTTCTTACCCGTAACTCTAATTCGTGCTTGGCTGACGTTAGGTTTAAAATAATCACTAATAAAAGTTCCAACCTATTTGGATGCGGACATGTCAAACTTCTGAAATACTTTTTTATGTATTCTTGTTGAGATAAGAATAAATACCCCTTGGGTTAGTTCCTAATGATCTCAATACCAAGTATCCTTTAGATTCTCCAATATCCTTCATCTCAAATTCTCATTTTAATTGAATCTTCAACGTTTCACTCAACTTCTTATTTTTTAGCTATTATGATATCATCCACATATAATATCAATAGAACTTATCCTTCATGTGTGTGTGCCCATTCCAATGGACATAGTTTTCAGAACAGCTTTGGATATACTTGATGGATCTCATAAAAGAATCAAATCGTATATTCTAATGTTTCTTCAACTGTTCTAACCTATAAAGAGGTCTTTTTGACAAACACATGTCTCATTCTTTCCCTAGCTCAAACCCTTTCGATTGACACATGTGAATTGTCTTTTATAATTCACCATGTAAAAAGATGGTATTAACCTCTATTTGGTCTATTTTTAGATTACCGAGCAATAATTAACAACAAAATCCTTATAGAGGTTTGTTTCAAAACCATCGATAATATTTTATTAAAATTAACCCCATCATTTTAAAACTTAGCCAACCTAGCTTTGTATATGTATAACTAAAACCCATTAGTGCCTTACCTTCATTTGAATATCAATTTTCTCCGAACAAGCTTGTGGTCATTTGGTTGCTTCATAAGAATCCAGGTTCACATCTTCTTAAAATATCTCACTTTTTTCTCTCATGGTCGTAAGCCCATTCTCTTTATCACCGCTCTTTATCGCATCATGATAGTTTTCAAGTTCAACTACATCTCCCTAAATTTTAGTAGACTAAGCATGACTAATTAAATTAGAAAAACCATACATTTGCGATATTTTACTTGGTATATAGTCTCTCTCTCGCCAGTTAATAACTGTCAAACCTATATTACTCTTCACTTTAATCATTCGAAAACCATGACATCCTAGAACCTCAACCATATTTGAACTCATGCAATGGTTGAAATTCATCTGCATGAACCAAAACTGGACCAAGCCTTAAAGAATATTCTATAAAAGTGTCTTCAATTTTATTATCTGATCAGTACTATCATCAACTTCAAATCTCTTCTAAAAAATAATAAGTTGGGTCTCACCACCTTCTTTAATGACATATCCTTTTTATTGAAAACAACATCCCTAATTAGCCTTAGTTCTTCATCTTTACTTTTGAATGGAGATATCAAAACAAAGATGGAAAAAGAGCTAAGTTTTAGCTCAACGCACTCTTAAAACTACTATATTTTTTTATTACTTGAAATAAGTTGGTTTAAATATTTGAACAAGGCTAAATATTTTTTGTCAAATGTCCCTCACAAACTTCAGTACAAATATTCAACGGGATTCGAATATTTAGAGCTAAATAAATAGACTTATAACTATATATATATATATATATATACACGCGCATACACTTCTAAAATAAAGAAGAATATTATTAGTTGTAACAGACTCTAAAACTAAGGCTACAATTTACAAAACCGAAATAAATCTCAAGTTTCAACTATTGGTTTATGGCAGTTATGTAATAGAAAAATCATTAGGAAAACCATTTGGTCGACTTTTTGCATCAAATTACCCTTTAATACCCTATTATAAGTAATTTGATATACAAAGTTGGGGGTAAAACTCATTTAATATTTCCACCGATACAGGTCTGGGTGTTTAAAGTAGAATTCTGCAATTATAATATTTTTGAGGTACAAGTTGAACCAATTAAGTTTTTGGTCTTGTTAGTGAATGATTTATCGTGATGTTACCATCTGCGAAATAATAGAAAATTTTGACGCCATTGTTGTACCATAATTTAATATTGCTAATGTTTGAAAGATGTTTAGGCTTCTTGTTATGATCCATTTCCTATGAATTTTAAAACCGTACATGAACACATAATCTTCTTCAAATTTAAACTTTCTCTGAATGTGGAACGAGATAACTTAACATAACGTATTATTATTATTTTGCTCTTGTTCTTTCTTTTGCTATTGATTCACTTTATTATTGTCTTAAGTGAAGATATGTATATTCTCTACATGTTATCAATTTATAACCAACAACAACGATAAATTTATATTTGTTAGTTTATTAAAAAATATACATTATCTTTTATTTATATAGGATTGTAATTATGGTTTTAATTTAGCTATAATTGTAATAATACATCTTAGTTTAGTTATTATGATCATAGACCATAACCTTGACTATTTGTTTATTTACAAATTAATCTTTAAACTTTATAGTTTAGACTTAAGTGTCAATGTTAAGATTCAATCCTTCACAAAATCTAAATTTGACATGATATCTATAGAATTACCTTCATAAATGGTTTTAATCTATTATTTTGATTCTTATATAGGTTATTACTTATTAATCATGTCATTATTTTCAATATTCACTGCATCAATATACATATGAAGATTCATCCTGATAAAAAAGTTCTAACAATCTCCCACTTGGATAACCATATGGCACTAAAAGATACATCCACTTAATGAAGTTTTTGTAATTCTATTATCCATAGATAAAATAAACAATTTGTATGTAACGATTATCGATAAAGAAATAAAAACTTCTTCAATGAATTACTATGCATAATTAGTTATAAAAGTAATCACAAAATTATCAATAATTAGTTACATAGATCTATGATGGTGTGTATTATAAAAATAATATAATATATAATCGCATATATCTAATTCATTGGTTCAAACATAAGTAAAAATATATGTAATGGATAAAGTAAATCAATAAAACTTAAATGCGCACACTTTTTTATATATATATGCGCGCGCGCAACCATACTTAAATGTATGCAACCAAATAAAAAATATATATCGGGACCAATTACAAACTCCGACTAAAATTAACGGCTCTCCAAACAAACAAAACCGCTCTTAATGGTGTATTCTTAAAACTGGTATGTACTTTTGTAAGAGGATATACCATTATTGAATTTATCTGATATGCTTTATACTATTTTGACGACTATCGTTGTCCCACCAGCTCATTCACTCAACCTCTTGTTCTGTCCAATTTCAAGAAGCATATGCCTTACTCCATGAATGCTTTAACTCATTTCTCAACTATTTCATACTTTAAGGTGCTCTTTAAGATTTTTCATATAGATATACTAAATTTAGATCAATAGTTAATGAATGTTTGTTTCACTAATACTATTATGTTGCCAGTCTTAAAAAAATTTGGGCACTTCGTGAATTGGATCTCAATCTAAATCTGAGCACACCCATTCCCGATACTAGACGCCCCTTCTACTACGGACCCTTCCATAACTCAAACACCATCAATTTGACTAGATTTTATTAGTCCTGTTATCGGGTCGGGTCGGTCCGGGTTTTCACTTGACCGAGACCGGCTCGATGAGATATCTGACCGGGCCAGCCCGGACCGTTAAGCATTGGGAGCCAAGCATGCTAGCCTGAGACCGACTCAATAAGAAATCAGACCAGTCTAGCCTGGACCGTTAAGCATAGGGAGCCAAGCTTGTTGGCCCGAGACCGACTCGATAAGAAATTGGACCGGTCTAGCCCGGACCGTTAAGCAAAATAAGTCAACATTTTGGCCCGAGGCCGACCCGTTAATAAGATAATGCAATAATAGGAACAGAGTATGCATTTTCTTATACAAATTACAATACAGTTTTCTACTTAATTAAGTCTAAGAACACTGTCTACAAAGAAGGTTTCTAGAGACTACCTTAAAACTGTATAAATTTTGTTATACAATAGTTTGTCTGCTTAACTAAGCCAAACATGCTGGTCCGAAACCAGCTCGCTAAGTTTTTCAGCTGAAGCTTGTCCAGAAACCTTGTCCTTATCCACTGTAGACAGATCTAACTGCAAGAAAAAAAAAGTAGATAATTCATTCATTACTCTTGATTCACATACTAGCAAGTGGCGAATGTAGAAAATAGGAAAACTGCAGAGAAGACAAAGTTTTTACCTTCTGCTCTACAAAAACGTTATACAGTGGACTCTGCACCAGAAAGAAAAATGTTTATCTTCATTATATTGACACTTCGAATTGGCTAATAGAAGAAATGTTTTAGATCCTCACATGAAAGAAATTATTACCTTTGGCGTACAGTTGAGATACCCACAAAGAACTATAGGAGCATCATCCCATATCTTTGATACAGCATGGGCTCTCTCTAAAAGTGTCCATACCTGTTCGAAGAGACCTGAGGCATATTAAAGAAATATGTAAAAAAATTGATGAGTTAATTAATGAACTCTGTCGAACTTTAGGGAACATTTTTCTCAACTTGAAATTTATGGATGTATAAAATCATGAACTTTGACAGTTAGTTAAATCACCTCAATAGTTATAGACTTATAGTTAAGATCTATAAAAAAATCTTCCAGTATTCAAATGTAGAATTCAAAACATACCGTAATTACGAAAATTCAAATGCAGAATTTAAAACACAAAATTATTACGGAAAACATTATGAAAACATACCGTAATTATGTTGTTGAATTGCTAGATGAGATATCTCTAAATGCGTACTGCATCTGAACTTCCACCTCCTCAAGCTACCAAAAAAATTACAGTATTAGAAGATTTAATGCTAATAAAATAATATTAAACTGTTAGTTAAAATACTTACATTGCTTTGTCCATGTCCTTTTTTTAATCCGTGAATTTCTTTCACCCAATCACCTCCGCATAGAAGCATTTCTACGGTCTCTGTATTTATTAAGGCGCGTTTAGGATCAATCACTCGTTTTCCGCCACTGAATGTTGATTTTGAAGCAACTGTTGTTATAGGAATTGATAATATATCATTTGACATAATGCTCAACACTGGATATTTAGGCCCATTCACCATCCACTATTGCAATACGTCAAACAACTTACCTTCAAGTACTCTGAACGGGGGCTCTTCCAAGTATAGTTCAAGATCAGTTTTAGCACTTTTAAAAGCCTCAACCGATTTAAGAAAAGCATCAAATGATCTCTTCCCCAAGCCAGAGTAGCCACTAGAAGATCCAGCAGTAGAATTAACATTGGATTGGGAAACAACTGTTTGTTGATTGGTTTCTTGGTACAAAGAGAATAGGGTGGCTAATTTCGTCTCGAAGGATAGTTGTTCACGCTTAGCTTCAGAAGACTCTTGTTTATATATTTCTTCCTCAGGAGTGGCAGGGTACAATTGCTTGTAGGCTCATCCGATAAACACCATTTTATACCTGCAATGTGCATCAAGAAGTGTATTAGATACTAGCATGAAAAAAAATCAAACTGAAACAGAAGTAATAACATTATACCTCGGATCAAGCACGGCCCCGATAGAAATCAAAACATTAGACTGCGACCAATACTTGTCGTACGTTTCCTTCATCACAACAGCCATCTATAATAGTGGGGCTTAGTTTCATCTGCGATATTCTGATCCAGGAGTTGCTTAACACGATATATCTCAGCCAAAAACAGGTTCACTGTTGGATATGACGTACCACTTATGAGGTTCGTAACTTCAGTAAATACTTCAAGAAAACTGCAGATTTGCCCCACATTAATCCAGTTTTCCTCATTAGGCATATAATGGGCAAATGCAGAATTTAGTTCTGCATATCTCGGCCACACGTCTTTATAGTACATAGCAACTGACAGCATCAACCAAAATATGAGCACAACATCGAACATAGAATAACTGACCCCCTAGAGGTAAATTCTTTTTATCACTAAAGTCCATCTTTAACCTATTCATGCAGTTCATTTGCAGAGGCATTATCCACTGAAATAGAAACAATTTTATCTCGTATCCTCCAATCATCCATAACTCTTAACAGCTCCCTAGCAAGTACCTCGCCGGTATGAGGAGGGGGACACTACAGAATGATATAACTCTCTTGTGTAGTTGCCACTTATCATCTATGAAATGAGCTGTAACCGTCATGTATCCTATTTTTTGTTCTCCGGACCACCACAAATTAGTTGTCAATCCTAGCTTTCTAATCTTAGACATATGTTTTTTTCATTTTTTCTTTTTCCTCGGCATAAAAGGTCTCACAGTCACCTTTGACACGGTTCCTAGTGATCCTTTGGTACCAAGGTGAGGCTTCTTTCAACAATTTGTTCAATATAACTTCCTCCATAATACTGAAGGGATGTTCATGCCCTAACACAAATTGGGCAGCCAGTTTTCTGACTTTCACATGATCATATTGCCAAGTACTAATACTTGTACCACCATCACCGAAAGACTTCGAAGTTAACACAGTCAGTGTCCCAGCCTTGGTGGGTTCATTAATTTTTTTTCTTTGACCACATTTAAATAGGTGTCTTCTTGCGCTAGAGGTACTTTTCCCTGTCTCTTCAAATACATAAAGCTTACAACACCACTTACACTTTCTTTTAGTTTGACCATCGCGCATTTTTTGTAGTTCAAATTCTTTCCAAACTATAGATTTCTTAGTCCTAGTCCTAGTTTTAGTTGCATCGGCTAAACCAGCATCAATTGTTGACCCATCTGGTTGGGATTCGCGAATATTATCAACATTTTCAAGACGTTCCCCTATTTCTATCCCATCCTCATCAATCTCCTCGTTATCCAAACTAATTGAATCAAGATCAAACTCACCCTCACTAACAACATTTATCACCGGAGAACTCGAGGAATCTTGAAAAGATATTCAATTTTAAATACAACTATTATTTCCAAATATAAGACGTTACATTATATTTATATAGAAAATTGAAGTAGAAAACTAACTCATTTTAATGCGAAAAATATCTTGTGATTGGAAGGATGATAAAATTATCTACTTCTTCCACTTCAGGCAGACCTGCTTCAAAAATAAAATAAAAAACGGATAGAAAATATTAAGCAACCTATCCTGCTATAAATGCAATGAACTATTGACCCACATACACAAAGTATAGTACTATATAATAACTAATAGCTCAAATTAACATAAGATTATTCTGATATCGAACCACTTTACAACATTACTACCATTTAAGCATCATTCACAGTTATTTTGAAAGATTACTGGTTTCCTTTCTCTTAACAACTCACTTATTAATTTTGGTGTACGTAGTTCAGGCCCTTGGATTTCTGATGCCCAAATTTGCACATGTTTCCTTGATACTTGCACCTGATAAAAGTAAACTATCAAAGCGGCATGGTGCAACTTCCGTGGGTCAAGTATGTGGCCATAGTTTGTCTTTCCTATTTAATATCTTCAAAAGTTGAAGTGTGCAATGATATTGATTTGTGTAGTGTAAATCGTTGTTCTTAAATGAAGTTTAAAACAGTTGAGTTTTCTGTAACAGTACAGGGACATGGGATATCTGCTCGAGGGAATGGTTAACTACTTGGCACTTTTAGGGTGGGGTGATGGCACTGAAAATGAATTTTTACACTCGAAGATCTTGGTTAGTTATCTACTCTTAAAACGAGTGCTTTGAGTACTGGTTGGTCCCATCATCCCATGACTATATAACAGGTCTAGAAATTAGTCATATGTTTATTAAACATAACAGTTGCGAAATTAGTCATATGTTTATCAAACATAAGAGTTGCACTCCCCCACGATATCTAAATTACACACAACTAGTCCTTTTAACCTAAAAAAGTTAGTACTTGAGTTATTGAAATCACCAGCAACTAGGACCTAGGAGCATTGAAATGGCAGTGAAATGGCATTGACTCTAATCACAAACATTATGTCCTATTAGTGAATATAACACTAAAACAATGAAATGGCATTGACTCTAAAACCACTAGTACATAAAACAATAACGGTAAAGCAATCAACAAAATAGCCCTAAGCAATCAATTTCTAACGAATTTTAATTCCTTAATTGATAAAATTCAGTTTCTTCGCATATACCTACTTCACAGACATGGGACACCAATTGAACTTCGAATTTGGAATAAATAACAGTTTGATTACATAATCAAACTTACAGATATGAAATCAGGAAGTGCGTAACTTACAGATACGAAATCAGGAAGTGCGTTGACAGATTGCTAGTCTCCGGCGTGTCGAGAGGCATGAGACAGAGGTGACCACTGTGGCCGGAGATTCTGATACGGAAAGAAAGCTCAATTTCCGCCGGAGGAAGACGAATCCGTGATGTTAGCTGTTAGGGTTTTAGTTTGAAAGTCAAAACATTGAATACTCTCTCTTACAGACAGACACCAGAATAAAAATATAATAGTGAGAATAAAAAACACGTTATATATCTTTCTAACCGGTCTGGTTACCGGGCGGGCCGGTCCAGACCGGTAAGCGAGTCGGGCCATATATTTGGCTCCCAACCCGCTCGCTAAGTTTTTCGGACCGATCTCGGGCGGGTCTTACCGGACCGGTCCCGGGCGGGTTACCGGGTCTGCAGGCCCAGTAACAGCTCTAGATTTTATAATAACATATGAATTTTGCAAGACCCTAAGTCTATTATCTCCACATTTATAATCAAATTATCCCTCATCTAACATACTTGTATACAAAAAGGTACGTTTAAGTTTAGGCACATACCTCACGTTTTTCAAAGCTTTATCCATTCTAGTCGACAGCTTCAATCTAATACTCAGCATTCTTTTCACAGTACAACACACATCATTCCCCAACATGACTTTACCACCTTCAAACACTTCTAGTTTTTCAAATTAATTCTAGTTGGAAGTCACACGTGGAACCCAATTATTATTCTCCCAAGAAGAAAACACTAAATCATTAGCATATTCATACTCATTCGGAGCAATCTCAGCATCTCTACCTTCGTCATTCAGATAGTTATCTGCCCTCTGTTCTTCGGGGCAGTTTTTGCTGAAATGGTCCTTCTTTTGGCAGCCAACATTTCATCCTAGAACCATTATCTTTCTCGATTAAATTTATCCATCCATGCTTTACACTCACATTCAGTCTGACATTGATGGAGTCATTTATCATAATTGATTTCCTTTGAAGATCCTTCGAGTTCAAAGCCCTTTTCATTACATTCATCGTGAAGAATTTTTTGTCATAAAGTTTAGTGTCACCAAAGTGCTCATACACTTCTGAAAGTGATATTAAGAGGATAATTTTTTTATCATCATCTTCTACATTTATTGCAATTGCATTCAAATAAAAAATAATTTTATTAAAATATTACAAGTGTCTTCGAATATTTATTGTTACCATCCATTAGCAACATGTAAATCTGCTTCTTTTAGTATAACTTGTTCGCTAAATATTACTTTATGAAAATAGCTTCTTACTTATTCCAAACTCTCATGGCTAAAGACTCTTCAGACATCTCTTGAAGCATCTCATTTCCTAGGCCTACTATGCGCATTGGACAACATCTTGATCTCAATCATCTTTGTGGCCTTCTCTTGAATGATAACATATATTCTCATATTTACAAATAATGTTTTAACTTTAATCCTCAAGAGATTAAAATCATTATCTTTTGTGAGTTTCTCAAGATTAAATTTCATGGAATTTATCATTATGACTACACTTGACTTTATTTCAAGATCTATGATCTTCATCCTTATATTTTGTCTTCTTCACCAACACTGAATATTGATTTCATATCTTCACATTCAATGCACCACTAATAAGGGAAATCAAGAATATTCGAACAAGATATCATACAGAGAGAACAAGACTCCTCATATCGAATCTTAGCCACTCATTTGAAGCAATGACCGCCATTTGCCGAACACCTACCGAGAGGTTGAAAGAGGTAATTAGAGCTCTAGACCTTACCTTATTTTAAGAACAAAGTTAACAAAGAAACCATGAATCTTAGAATTCCTATTAAATTCTTCATCTTCTATCCTCACTGCACTCTCTATATAATAGACTTTTCGATATCCTCTATTGTCGCTCGTATTTTGTCATGTCTTGTGTCATTTTTGTCACGCTACAATCTTAATTACACGTTATGCTTCATCGATTTATAGACTTATAAAAAATCATAATTCTCTAACAGATGCTCCATTATATCATATTAAACAATGGTTGTAATAAAATTTTAATCATAAAATAAAAAAACCTAATAAATAATAATAAATCAAAATTAATAGGAAACCTAATCAATATACCATCAGATTAATATTAATATAGAAAGATCATGAGACCCAATTAAATAAGAAACTCTAGTAGATAGAAAAAATGTTGTTTGATCAAGAAATTAAGCCCAACTCAATCATATCAAAATGTAGCATTTCAGTGACATCAGCACAAGTCATCGGCAGAATCTGTCAAGGGCATCAACAACATGCATCAACATGCATCAGATAGACCACCAACAACAACATATGTCTAACCTCTACACCATATGCCAAGGTATTCATCCTAGTAGAAACAACCAGAATGTCTTCGACTATGCTCAACTCTAAGGTTCTAGTAGACTTATTCTACACCTAAGTCTGATTGAGCATCCAGTCACATAGAGAATCATTAGTTCGAGTTGAACTGCTCCGATCATATTTCTCCAGCTACACCACTTAGTTCCACTGTTATCATTAAGTCCCAATTTTAGCTCTTAATTATAATATACGTAACGACCTGCAACATAAAATCAAACATTAAATAGTGATCTTGCAGAGTCACTTTAAATTTATATTTAACAATTATCTTTACAAATTAGTTCAAACTTTATAAATTTGTTCAAAATTTATAATAGTAATAAAAAATAAAAATAAACCAGTCTTTTCTCCAGAATAATTGGATACATCATCTTACCAGTAGATCAAAATCAAGTTTGGAACACATTTACCAAAACTCAAATCGTGTTATATTTCGACTTTACCTCAAAGATATCAGGTCAGATCAAATTTTTAAATTTATTCCATCTATCATCGATTTTCTAAGTTCAACTACTGGGTATTCTTTATCATGTACTTTAAATGGGAGGGCACAAGAGAACATAAAATTAGTAAAAAAATAATAAACAACAATTTCAATTGAGGTTATAAGAAGAAGAAAAAAACTACTATAATGAAAAGTCTCAACAAGCCAAAGATGATAGCATAATTGTTTTAGATGAACAATTGTCAACATTAAAGTTTTAAAACATCATACTTCATTTAATCACCTGTAACATCGATCCCATCCGTTATCATCCTTGAGAATATCCTGAAATAAATAGGTTTCAATTTCTAACACATGACTAAACCGATCTAAGAGATAAAGAACGATTAAAAATGGTAAATAAACTTACTAGATATCTTAAATGTAGTAGCTTTCTTTCCATTGTCAGTTAACTCCATTTTTAGCATATCACTTATCTTTATTTTGTTTTGTAGCAGACTTCCATCCAACCATTAATGTAAAATCTACCGTCTTTAGTTTGTTTTGTTTTACCCGACCAGGTCTCACCATCGATGTCCATTATCTTAACTTTTCCGATTTTATTTCTAAACTCATTTTGGTTGACAAAACTCCTTTTTTAAAACCTTAAAAAAATAGGTACAAACCATCCATTTAATCAACGTAAATATGTTAAATATGCATGTTAAATTACAATTATGAACTATAAAGAACTAAAACGAAAAGATGTAATGTGCATACCAATGTTCGTTAATTAAAGTGATAGGGATGAAGTTTAACTACAAAATATCGTCCGAGTTCGGACTCCAACAGCTCTAACTCAGCCTCTATAAAGGTAACATAACAACCATAAGCAAACAACTAACCCAAAGTAACTTCACAAATAGCCCACTTAATAGCGTTTGAATTTTTAGATAATTTTTAAAATTTTGTAAATAATTTCAAATTGAAAATATTTTAGTTTTAATGGGATAAAATCATAGTTTTTATTTCAAACTCAGAGAATCAAAATTATTGTAATTTCATTTTTTTAATCATGTATTCTATATATTTTTTGACCCACCAACAATATAGTTACTCAACATTAAAATACTGTTCTGGTCCAATAAACGATTAAAATAAGATCAAAAGCCAAATAATGTTGCTCTCTCCTCTCTCCTCAAATTATTATCCAACGGTAACATTTTGTATCAAAGTTCTTCCTTGAATCCTCCATGTTTGAAGGAGATTCTGCAAGATCCCAAGCCTATGGATGCCAGGAAGCAACTCCTGGTCTCTTTCTTGAATGGAGGCTCTGGTCCTCCCTGGGTCTTGTTTCAATCTTGGAGATGCTCGATTATGATCAGTGGGTTTGCCACTGCATAGTCCCCTATTCAAGCCTGAATCTTTTGTATGGTGGGCAATGGAACAGCCACATCACTACACTCTCTTCTATCCAGCCGGTACTTGTTAGAGACCAGTTGTCTTGCCTTCACTTCTCCTACACTCCTTCCCTCTTGTCAAATCTCATCGACAACATTCTGCCTGATGGATTGAAAACCAGCAAAAGCTTCAATGTTGAGTGCAAGGCCTCCCTTCCCCTGACACTCACCCATGTAGCTCAAGTACAGTTAGTAACTACGATCCATTTTATCCCAAGCAACCCCATTTCTTCCAAAGGCCAGGTCACTTCTATTGGCAGCTGGATTCCTAGCTGCTTATCCTCTTTTGGGGATGGATTCCTAAACTTCTCGTTAGCCCCCAAAGACAAAGTCATAATCCAACTTCTTGTTAGCATTTCTGGTTTCAACCCTAATCACCTCTCTCCTCTACTTTGGGAAACCTGCAAGCCTGCTTTCCCAAAACATAAACCCTCCCTCTTCTTTTTCTATTTCTGGCTTAAACCCCCCTCAAACCAAAACACCCTCCCTGGCCCCAACATTAACCTACACAACAGCTTTATCCCTAGCTTGATTCAGCTATCTTATTCTAAACATATCTTCAACCTCTTTTCTGACCATTCTGCTAGGACAAGACCACTCAATCCCCACCTTATTCCCAGACATCAACCTCAAACCAAGCAACCCACTCAATATTATTTAGACTACCCTGAACATCTAAACCATTACGCTTTAATTCTAAACTCAAAACACAGTTCTTACCTCATTCTCCTCCTCTTCCAAATGGACCTCTCACCCTCCTTTCGACCTGCCAAACCCTCTGGGAGATTGGGCTCCTTCTCTCCAATCCATCCTGCTGGCTTCTCCTCCTCCCTAGCCTCATTCCCCTCAACTCCATCGCTCTCCGACACTGCCCCTCCCTCTGATCAGTCTCCTCCCCAAACTGCTTTAACCACCACCACTTCCCCCTCTGAAGCCCCACCTATGAGCCTCCACAACATCACCAGCCAACACGAATCCTTCGTCAGGAATACCTTGGCTTTGGCCAGACACCATATGGAGTCTGGCCAAGGCCTCATTCTGTTCCAGAATGAGGAGTCTCCGGTGGTCAAGACTTTCATCTCCTCTCCGGCTTCGATTGATGGAGGGATACCCTCACTTGCCTTCTCCTCAGCTCAGGTACCCAGTCAGTTGAAGCTCTCTTTATTGAACCCCATCGACGATCTTCTACCCGTTTCCCACGACCTTTATCGAAACCTGGTAGCAGCCATCGAAGGTCCTTCACCATCTCTAAAGTTTCCGTCGAACCCACTTCCTCCTCCCTTCCTCGATCCTCTCAATCCCAGAAGTCGATACCCTGACCAGACTGCCTCAAACATCCGATTTGCTCATGCTTCTCCGGCTTCCTCCGATTCGTTGCCTCCCAGTGGTGGATCTTCTTTGAGAATCTCCCCTGGAGGTGAAAGAAGACTCACTGACCATTCCCAAGACTCCCATAACCGGCGCACCCCTTTTCCCTCTCTGAGCAATGGTGAAAACCCTAAATCGAGGTTTGAAGCAGACTCATTAACTAAACCCCTTCTTTCAGCTCAATCGGGTCAGTCAGGGCATACGGGTCGTTCGACAGCGTTTCTGGGCCCAGATCCAGCTTACTTTGTAGACCACCCTCTTTCAAGTCCAGGTCATGATTTGGGCCAGCAATCGAGACTGGGCCAGCAGCACTTCCCATCCATTCTGGGCCATCAATTGGGTATTAAAAATCTGGGCCAGCAGTCTCTTCGAGTGGGTACCCCCCTTGTATCGGGCCATAGCCCAAATTCGAATTCAGATGCTTATAGTTCTGGTTTTATGGGCCGGGTTTCAAAATTTATTGGGCCAACTGAAATCATATCTCACTATGGGCCTTCGGAAAATAAAGGAAAAGGCTTGCTTGGAAATGGTTCCACCTATAAACCCTATTCCCTAATTCGAAACTTTGGTAATGCTGGAAAGGGCCCAAAAGGAAGAAAAATAAAGAACAAATTGGCCCAAATCCACAAAACCCCGTCAAAAACATCAAACCCTCCATCCACGAATTCCAACTCCCTAATCTCTAAGCCCAAATCGCTCGCTCCCTCTTTACCATCCTATGCTAGCGTTGTGGCGGGTCATGTAGACAATCGATCCCCTTTGGTTATTGGACTTAACCATATGGATCATGATGGAGTGGATTATGTTTTGAATGAGTCGGCAATGGGTTCTCCGGAATTATGGAAGGCCTGTCTTTCGGGATATTTCCTCTCTCATCCCCAAAATTTCACTCTCCTAAAAGCCAATGTTGAATCCCTCTGGCGGAAATTTGGTCTCAAGGAATTTAAGCCCCTCCCTGAAGGGTACTACCTATTTAAATTCGAATCGGAAGAAATGGCTAAGAGGGTCTTGGATCATGCCCCGTGGCATTTTAGGGGAAATTTGATCATTCTAAAAAATTGGGCACCACTCTCCACTCTCATCAAAGACCCTCTCAAGGAGATCCCCATCTGGGTCAAAGTCTTTAACCTACCTTTGGAGCTTTGGACTGCGGAGGGTTTTAGCAAAATTGGTTCGGTCTTGGGAACCCCGCTATATGTGGACCTTCAAACTGAAAGAATGGAAAAAATACGGTTTGCCCGCATCTACATTATGATTTATGCAGGAGCAGAAATCCGCTCTTCCCTTTCCTTCAAGATAAGTGGCAAACTCATCACGGTGAATTTTGAGTATCAAGGGCTCCCCCCCATTGTACGGTCTGTGCTGTTTTTGGACATCCTTCGCGCCTTTGCAAAAAAGGAGTGCCCATTCAGGTATCCACTTTAGAGGAGTCTGACCCATCTGAGATCGAGCCGACACTATCGAGCAGGAAGAAGCTGGATACTCTTGAATAAGGAATGGAGCTGGAAAGTGGGGAGGAGGTAGATTCGCCTCCAAAAGATCACCGCCTAGCAGAGCCTACGGCCAAGGGTATTATGGAGTTTTCCTCCGACAGGACCATTGTCTAGAGCACTGTAAGAATCCTTTTTTTATGAATATTACTTCATGGAACGTTAGGGGATTAAACGATCCCGTTAGACAAAAAGATGTTACTGATTTCATAATTAGTAATAGTATATCCCTTTTAATTCTTGTCGAAACTAAAGTGACCTTGAATAAAGTCGATACTATAGTTAGAAATATGGCACCATTCTGGCATATCCTCACTAACCATGACTCTCACCACCTAGGAAGAATTTGGATTATCTGGAACCCTAGTGGCATAACCATTTCGAGAGAATCCCAATCCCCGCAGTATATTCACTGTATAGCTAAGTGTCATAATTATAATTCTACCTTTAGATTCACGGCTATTTATGCTTTTAATGACGCCGTTGATAGAACTCCCCTATGGAATGACTTATCTACCATTTCCATGGCAAATATTAGTAGTCATTGGGTTGTTCTTGGAGACTTCAACGCCATCCGTCACCCAAATGAGCGTGTGGGTTCCTCTGAAAACTGGACTACTGCTATTGAGGACTTTAATAACTGTTGTTTCAATTGTGACCTCAGTGATCTTCGATCCACTGGCTTTCAATTTACCTGGATTAATAAACAGCCTAATAACCTGATCTTATCAAAGCTTGATAGATTCCTTGTAAATCCTGTATGGGATGATATTTTCCCTATGTCTTATGCGCACTATGGTTTTCTTCGCTCTTCTGACCACACAACTGTCTTGCTTAACCTTGGATTCCCTCGCCTCAAGCGCAAAAAACCTTTCAAATTTTTTAAGATGTGGCAATCACACCCGTTTTTCAAAGAGATCGTTAAATCTAGCTGGAATAGCCTAGCTACCTCCACCGGGATGAATCTGGTCTCGGAAAAGCTGAGTTGCCTTCAGACTGACCTTATCGGCCTTAATCGTAAAAAAATTAGTGGTATTGGATCCCGTGTAATTAAAGCTCAGGAAAAACTTTTTCAAGCTCAATCCAATCTTGCTAGAGATCCTCTCAATCCTTCTTTGGTCTCTGAAGAATGTGAAGCCTCCGCTTCATATATCTTTCTTAGCTGAGCTGAGAAATCGTTTCTTAAACAAAAATCGAGAGAGAATTGGATCAAATTGGGAGACAAAAACACTAAATTCTTCCACAATAGCATTAAGTCCCGCCTCTTTCGAAATAAGATCATCTCTATCTGTAATGAGAATGGAGTAACAATCTCTACTCCAGCTAGTGTCTCAAAAGTCTTTGTGAAATTCTTTGAAAACTCACTAGGAGCCAGGCATCCTGATGGATACCCTAGCCTTGAGACTATATCTTCTCTTCTTACCTCTAAAATTACCATTTCGGACTCAGATTCTATGAATCGCGAGATCACTCGTGAGGAAATAAAATCGGCTTTATTCAGTATTGATAGTAACAAAGCTTCGGGCCCCGATGGCTTCAATTCTTGTTTCTTCAAGTCAAATTGGAGTATTGTTGAAAACGAAATCTGTAACGGTGTCCTTGATTTCTTTCAGTCTAATTTTTTGGCAGCCTCCTGGAGCTCAACCTCTATTGCCCTCATCCCTAAAATTAACACTCCTTCAAAACCTTCTGATTTCCGTCCGATAGCGCTTTGTAATGTTAGCTACAAGATCATATCCAAGATCTTAGCTAACCGTATTAAGGATTCTCTTCCTTACCTGATTGATAACTCACAATCGGCTTTTTTCAAGGCGAGAAATATTTCTGATAATATCCTTCTCTCCCAAGAGCTATTGAAGGGTTATCACTCCAATGCTAGGGACAAAAAAATAGCGCTCAAAATTGACTTAATGAAAGCTTTTGACAATGTCAAATGGCATCTCATTCTAGATATTCTTGTTGCCATGCACTTCCCTGTTAAAATGATCACCTGGATCATCTCTTGTATTTCTTCTCCTTCCTACTCCATAAATATTAATGGAGATCCTCATGGCAACTTTAAAGGCCGAAAAGGCCTCCGGCAAGGCGACCCTCTCTCCCCCTTTCTCTTTGTCCTTGTCATGCAGGTTCTCTCCAGCATCCTTAAGGAGAAAAGTAAAAATAGCAACTTTCGTTTTCATTGGAAATGTCAAAAACTCAAAATCATCATTCTATGTTTTGCTGATGATCTTATGATTTTTTGCCATGGAGATGTGAACTCTCTTCAGCTTATTAAAGATGGACTCGAAGATTTTTATACTCTCTCTGGTCTAAAACTAAACCCCTCCAAAAGCAATATCTTCTTTTCAGGTATTGTTGAACCTCTTCGTATAGAGCTCAGCAATATCCTGAATTTCCCGGAAGGATCCCTTCCTGTTAAATATTTGGGGGTTCCCCTTATCACTAGTCGTCTTACTCATTCAGATTGTCGTCCTCTCATCCATAAAATTACTTCTAGAATTGATTCGTGGACCACAAAGCACCTCTCTTATGCTGGTAGGCTTTAACTCATTAAGTCTGTTCTTTTCGCCGGTCAGGTCTACTGGTCGTCCATTTTCATCCTCCCCTCGAGGATTTTAAATGAACTGACTCAATACCTTCGTCGTTTTCTTTGGTCTGGATCGGCTATGAAAATCTATGGTGCTAAAGTAGCTTGGAACACAGTAACTTTGCCCACTGTGGAGGGCGGCCTTGGGATTTTGGACCTCAAAATCTGGAATCAGGCGGCCGTCCTCAAACACCTGTGGTCAATAGTAAGTAACAACTCTCAGTCCATTTGGATTTGTTGGATAAAATCTGAAAAGATAAAAAATAAAATCTTTTGGAAACTCCCGATGGGTTCTTCTCTTTCTTGGATTTGGCGGAAAATTCTTCGCCTTCGTCCCTTGGCTTGTAATTTATGCAGGATAGCAATTGGAAATGGCGAGGATACCTCTTTCTGGTTCGATGCTTGGCTCATCCCTTCGTCCCTAGCCTCCCATTATGGCGAAAGCATCATCAAGGATTCCACACTTGGGAGAAATCTCAAGGTTGCGAATATAATTACCAATGGAAGCTGGAGGTGGCCATCGAATATCAGAACTGCGAACCCTAGAAGCCGGGCATGTCTACAGGAGATCCAAATCCTCATCTGCTCTCTCCCTCCTCCCAACATATCATCGGTTGATATCCCATTCTGGAATGCTAAAGAAGGGTGTCCTAAATTCTCCATCAATAACACGTACCATGCTATCCGTGTGCCCCATCCTAAAGTTGGGTGGGCAGGGTTAGTTTGGAACAAATTCAATATTCCTCGACATTCTTTCATTCTCTGGCTCGATATTTCGGGCAAGCTTGTCACCAAAGACAAGCTGCTCAGTTGGGATTACCACATCCCAGCTCATTGTTTGCTTTGCAGCTCTGATATTGAAACTATCCCTCATCTACTCTATGATTGTACTTTCACTCAGAGCATTTGGGCAAATGCAAGTTCTAGATTAGGTTTCCCCATTCTCGCCTCTTGTTGGCAGTCTTGGGTTTGCGAAGCGTCAAATTGGTCTCCATCTCGAAACCTCTCCATTTGGCATTCATGCTTCGCCGCGGTAATCTACCATGTTTTGAAGGAGAGGAACCAAAGAACCTTTGGTTCCCCTCCGGCCCCCGCCTCTTTCGTCTCCCACCGAATTTTCTCAGATCTTCGGTTTCGATTCCAAGGAACCAAGACTAGCTGGACTTTCTAATATTATTATTGATAACCCTCCTTTGTTGCAGGGATCCTTTGTAGCATACAGCTAGTGACCTGACACTCTTTTGACGGATGCTGATTGCGGATGCTGATGCGGATGTGTAGCTGATTGAGCTACTCACTGGTCTACTTGTCACGGGCGAGACCTTCCTTTTCTCATGTCTCGATTGTTTTAGTTTATGTTATTTCCTAGTATATCAAAAGACTAATTTAAGTCATTTGTAAACGAAATTGGAGGGGAACGCCACATATCCTTTGTATGAACCTTTAATTTTCAGTTTAATTCTTTTAATACCAAAAAAAATAAACAATTAAAATTTGAAATAAGAATTTAAACATATTATTATATTATTATAATGGTCAAGAATAAAAGGTTTCAAACTGACTCGCTGTATTTTTTCGACCTCGGAAAAGATTACCAGGTTTGATTGCGTTAGGTTTGCTAATCACAATATTTTACGTTTGATTGCGTTAAGTTCGCTAATCACGATATTTTACGAATATACATTTGATAATATATTATTACTGTATTGGTTAATCCAATAGTTCATCTGTATGGATGCATTCATTAGTGTGGTATACGTTCTTTATTGAAATGGCAAATTAATGATAGGCTAATGATCTACTTCTTGTAAACTATATTGTCATCTAATACAAAAATTATTATTTATATTTATGTAATATTTATATCATCTATATAACTCTTAATATATATTTAATTAATATTTGATTTTTTAATAATACCTTAAATACTCAAGTTACATCACCAGTCACGTAACTATTTCTAATTCTTGAATCAAAATTTCCTTTTCTTATTCTTTTCTTTGTGTTTTATTTTTTAAAATGTTCATATCTTTTTAAACGGTGCTCGGAAAAAATATTTGAAATACCATCGCTTTTATTTTTTACGATAAACAAAACTAGATTCATTGATTATACTTTTTGAAGTTTTTTAAAAAATAAAATTTCACTAGTAACATGACCGAAAATCAACCATGAATGTTCTTTAAAATTCAATCATGCGAGTTCTTAAAAAAATTAACGATGCGATTTTTTTAAAAATTAACAATGTCATTTTGTTTGAAAAATCAATCATGCGAGTTCTTTGAAAAATTAAACATACGATGTCTTTCCAATATCAATCATGAGAGTTCTTTGAAAGAATAAACATGCGAGTTCTTTGAAAAATTAATATGTGTTATTTTGTTTGAAAAAACAACCACGCGAGTTCTTAGAAAAATCAGTCATGTGAGTTTTTTGGAAAATTAAACATGTGAGTTCTTTGGAAAAATAACAATGCTATTTTGTTTGAAAAATCAACTATGCGAGTTCTTTGAAAAATTAACAATGCTATTTTGTTTGAAAATCAACTATGCGAGTATTAATCATGCGAGTTCTTTAAAAAATCAATAAATAGAGTTCTTTGAAAAATCAATCCTGCGAGATCTTTGTACAACAAATAAAAAAATTATCACTAACGGATCTGCTTTTATTTGTTTTTAAAAAAACAAAATCGATGATACTTTAAAAAAAAATCCGAACGACAGTTGAAAAGATATGAATTTTTTATAAAAATATAATAAATATAAATTTCGTTTAAAAAAGTATTACTTGTCATTTTTCTATCTGAATGCTTGTTCAAGCTATAAACTTTGTAAATATTAAGGAACAATAAGATTTGATACTTTTCTTTTAATAATATTTTACCTTCTAACATTCATTTATTTATATTTTTGTTATGGTAAACAACATTTATATTTTTGTTGACTATAAACTAGAAACCTTAAGTTTCTAACATTTATATTTTTGTTGGCTATAAACCAGAAAACTTAGAATATACACTTGAAACTAGCTGCCATGTTAGCTCCTCCCTTTTTTGAACAAGAACCCAAAACAATTTTCTTCCTTAATATCACTTTCTTTTAACTTAAATTATACTTTAATTGACTCAAATTTTCCTATGTCATTATAATGTTTTATGGTACTACTATTTATATGGGTTTATTCTAACTTCGATCGAGAGATTTTTATCTGAACCCTTTTTTTTGTAATTTTGTTTTAGTAGCAAAAAATATGCTCCTCCAGTTGAGTTTTACCAAAAAAATAAATAATAGTTTACCTACGATTTTAAATTGACAATGCTTAGTATAAATAAAACGTGAGGGGTTTTATAATTGGTAGTACAAAATTCTTATATAAAATAATATATAAACTTACCACGGCACACTTTTGCTGGAGAAAAGGTGCTATAAAGAAAGTAATTTGGTTGGGATGGTTAAATGTTGAAGGATTCACTAGTATCTTTGAAGCTTCTCCTGAATATAAAGCAAAACTTATGTCAAAACTTATGTCAGTTTCAATAATTACACTGATATGTTTTTATGAATAGGGCTGTTATCGGTCCGGTTCTGTCCGGATTTTGAAGGAATCGGACCGAACCATTAAGCTTTCAGTTCTAATTTTTAGAACCGGACCAAACCGCTAAGCTTTCGATTCGGTACACTTTCGGTTCGATCTGATTCGGTTCGGTTCGGTTCCGGTTCCAGTTCGATCCGAGTTCGGTTGGTCCGAGTTCGGTCCGGTCCCGTTTCGGTCCGGTTTCGGTCCGATTCGGTCAACCTAAAAAATATAAAACCAATTAAAATTTGATTTTTATTTTTTTATTGAAATAAATGATATAAAAATAAAGTTTATAAATTAATCTTCGATTTTCTTAAAAAATTGGTGATTAACTATTAATTTTGGTACTATAATTTATAAAAGAATATATTGGTACGATTTTTTATCGGTTCTATCGGTTTATCGGTTTCATCGATTCCGTATCGGTTTATTGGTTTTATCGGTTCGATTCCATATCGATCTTATCGGTCTTATAGATTTTATCGGTTCGGTTCCTAACCGGTTTTTTATTTCGGTTCCTTATCGGTTTTTGATTTTTAGAATGGAATTGCGAACCGGACCGTTAAGATTCGATCCGGTTCTCGGTCCGATCTTTATCAGTTTGGTCCCGGTCCGGTTCTCAATAAATCTTTTTTTCTTAAATAAAGAAAGAAATACTTCACTATATATTATTATTGTAATAAATATTGTTACAAACTAAAGTTGAGGTGAATAAGCATCAAAATTGATTTCAAATTTCAAAATGGGATTTGAAAAGCTTATTTGTGACCCTCCCAAGTTATAAAGTTATTAGCCACATCAAAAGATTAATCGGTTTCTACTAGACATTTTTGCTTTTAGGTTCATAAAGTAAAGAGAGTGAAAAAGAGAGTTGCTACCATTCGAAGATTGAAATCAATGCGTATACAAGGTTGAAAGAAAGGAAGCTCCCTTGGAGAGAATGTTGCTCCTGAGTTTTGTAACAACAGCCATATATTCTTTCTTTATCTTCTACTCGAAATAGAAAGAGAAAGCAAACCCTAATAAGCTGCTTGTGTTTTTTGCTACGAATGATCATGCACTTTCAATACTTACCTACCTACCAACCATAGTTTTTAATGGCGTGTGGCGCCTCGTGGCGATAAGCAGTCTAAGTATCGCGGCGGCGCGGCGAGGGTTGCGGCGTTCGCCTTTCCGTTCATTAAAAATAATATTTATGTATAAATTTTTGAGTATGTAAAGGTATAGACTAGTTAAGATAAGATTATAGGCAAGTGAAGATAAATGTAATAATATATTAGATAAGTATGTAAAAAATAACAAAACAAATTTGAAAATATAATACATGCACTCAATAGTTACAGTTAGTTTTTTGAAAATTTATTAGTAGGTAAGATAAAATTCAAGAATTCAAATTTAAGGTTAATAGAATAGGGTGTGACACTTGATGAATTGTATTTTGCTTTTGGGACGTGCTCTATTTAAATTAATTAGAGATTCAACTCTTGTAATATTGAAAAAGTTTAAATAATAATAGGAAATGGTTTGGCAGTCATTATTTTTTAAATTTAAGCTTATAATAAAAAAAATTAGGGAATTGAAAAGATGAGTTACAGAATTTCAAAAGATTTTCAAAAGAGGAAGACATTTGAAGAATTTGTTAGCTTGTTTGGGTCTGATCGATAAGGAGCTGCCTTAAGGGGGCCTTATGGCGCCTCGCCACAGTGCTGAGGCGCCGCCGCGGCAAGCGCCTTATCTATCAGGGGGCCTCGCCTTGATATGAGGCGCTGCAACCTCCTATTTCAGCGCCTCGGGCTGCGGCGCCGCCGCGGCGTCGCCTTTTAAAACTATGCTACCAACCTGCTACTTTATTACACAACTTAAATCACTCTATACTTCTTTTTGTACTTTCTTCTTTGCAGAGATACTTGAGGCAAAATAAAAGTCTGGAAAATTAAAAAATATCAAAAAAAACCACATAAATTTAAAAGAAAAGCACGGTTAAATACTCACCGACTTCTTTATTGCCAACTAATATCTAAAGATACGATAGTGTCAATTGGTACCTCATTCTAAACCATCAAAAAAAATTTATATAAGGTATTATTTGTTTCAAAAAAAAAAATTACTTTTTTTTTACCTTTTTTTTTATTTGGAAAAGTCCGTAATCTTTTAAAGCATAGTTCGAAAAAAAATCCGAAAGTACAATCAATTTTGTTTTTCTAAAACAAACAAAAATGGATCCATTAATGATATTTTTTTATTTGTTGTTCAAAGAACTCGCATTATTGAATTTTCAAAGACCTCTCATGTTGATTTTTCAAAGAACTCACATAATTAATTTTTCAAAAAACTCTCATGATTGATTTTTCAAAGAACTTTGATTATTTATTTTTTAAAGAACTCTCATGTTTAATTTTTCAAAAAATTTGCATGTTTGATTTTTCAAACAAAATAACATTGTTAATTTTTCAAAGAACTCACATGTTTAATTTTTCATAGAACGCTAATAATAGATTTTTCACAAGAAATCTCATCTTTGATATTTGAAAGAACTCTCATGATTGATTTTTCAAAAAAGTCTCATAATTGATTTTTTCAAAGAACTCGCCTGTTTAATTTTTCAAAGAACTCACATGATTGATTTTCAAAGAACCTTCATGATTAATTCTCAAAGAACTCGCATTTTACTAGTGAATTTTTTAAAAAAAAAAATCAAATAATACCATCAGTGGATCTAGTTTTGTTCATTTTAAAAAAACAAAAAACGATTATACTTTCGGATATTTTTTTTCGAACTTCGGTTTGAAAGATATAACAGTTTAAAAAATAAAATAAAATAAAAAAGTAAGAAAGGGAAATTTTGGTTCAATAATTAGAAAAGTGTACGTGGCTGGCTGATGATGAAATGTGGGTATTTGAGGTATTATTAAAGAATTAGATATTGATCGTGAGTTATAGGGAAATGGAGTTCAATATTATATGGAAATATAATAGTTGAGTATGTACTCTAGATACAATTTGTTTTTTGAATTTAAACACAAAACAAGTATTATTTTTTATTTCTCCTATAGCATTTACAGCTAAAAATGAACATATTAAAAACAATGTAACGTTTATAGCAAAAATTTAAAAAAAATATTACATAAAATATATATATATACATATTTATTTATATTAGATTTTGAACTGTAAAAGTTCACAACGACATTACATTACATTTGAACTAAAATAACTTTTTTTAAAGCAACTAAGAACTTTTATTACTTAATTGAAACAAATACAAAAGTTTAGGATCAAATTAGAAAAAAAAAAGAAATTAAGGACTAAAGGCCAAAACTATGGCGCCTTCGTCATCTTCGAATTCAAATTGAAGCAGGCATCTTCATCTTCACCATCGATTCAGGTAACAAAGCTAAGCCCAAGGCTTTCAAGAAGCGCGATACTGCGTAATTCATTCGGAGGATTAGAGAATTGAATGCTCTTCTTCGAGTTTAAAACGTTTTTAGCAATCCAATCGAAGCACTGATTTTGGAATCGAGAGATGTGCTTGATCGACATTTTTGGGTGAATCAAGGATCTGCAGATGTTTAGAGATGATTTCAGGTACCATGCTTCATTTCTATTAGCAATAAGGTTAATCAGAATCAAACTATCTGATTCAACATCGTCATCAGACCAGTTCTTCTTCTTGCAGATTATCAGACCTTCAGTTAGGGCACTCAGCTCAGCATGATTTCAGGTACCATGCTTCATTTCTATTAGCAATAAGGTTAATCAGAATTAAACTATCTGATTCAACATCGACATCAGACCAGTTCTTCTTCTTGCAGATTATCAGGCCTTCAGTTAGGGCACTCGGCTCAGTAAATAGAGAATTTCAGGTACCATACTTCATTTCTATTAGCAATAAGGTTAATCAGAATCAAACTATCTGATTCAACATCGACATCAGACCAGTTCTTCTTCTTGCATATTATCAGACCTTCAGTTAGGGCACTCAGCTCAGCAAATGGAGGATTCGGTTTGCCTAAAAGCGTTCCAGAGCCAAGCATAATCTCGCCATCAGAATTTCTAATTAGAATTACAGTGCTTGCTTCTCCATGACTGTTACACGAGCCATCAACATTGAGCTTCATTCTTCCTGGATTTGGAGCAATCCATCTGAGGTATTTTGGAACCTTTCTGTTGTTTATAATTGAACTACAACCAAGAGAAACACAGCATTATAAGAGTTAGTCCATAGTTTGTGAGATAGAATATTGGAAATATCCATGCTTCTGATAATGAAAGTTATTTTGTCAATAGCCTTTTTGGTAGTATCAGGAGTGCCAGAAAACTTAGACCAGTTTCTGTTTCTCCAAATGACCCAGCATATGACTTGAGGTACAATATGAGTAACGTGACGTTTGCTTTTCGAAAACCAAAACCAGGAGTGAAGAATATGGGGAAGGACCATATGCCTACCAATCTTAATTTTAAACAGGCGGCTGAAATAGTTCCAAAGTTCCCAAGCAAAGCAACAGCTAACAAAGAGATGATTTTTCTCTTCGCAGCTGTTGCAGAATTGGCACTTGGAAGCCAATTGAGTGTGCCTCTTCATGATAATATTATTAATAGGAACATATCCTTTCAGAAGCTTCCAACACAGAAAAGAGAACTTTTTAGGAATAGAAGAGCTCAAAATCTTGAAGTAAAGACCAGACTTAGTGAAGGTTTTTCTAAGGCTTTCCCAAGTATACTTAGTATCAAAATCCTGGTTTTTTGAAAGAGTCCAAATGATTTTGTCAGTCTTTTCAGGATCAATTTTATACTTTGTTATATGGCTGATTCTATCATCTGAAATAATGTTTTGAAGACCATTTAAATCCCAATTGTTGCTTTTCCAAAAGGATACCAATTTTGGGAGTTAGGATCACTTATCAGTGGGGGTTTATCATGTCAGTCCTCTAGCCAGAAGTCCATGTGTCCTTGTCCAAGTTTCCATTTGATGTTTTTCTCAGCTGCCCTTTTGATAAGAGAAAGCCTTTTCCAGACATTCGAGTTAATTGTTTTGCAATTAGCCTTTAAGGCATAATTGTCAGAGCAGTAGATCTTATGCATCAAAGAAGACCATAGGCTACTGATTTTCCTGAAAAGAAACCACAGTTTGTAAGAAAATGTTAATTGAATGTCATTTAGGCATTTGGTGTTTAGGCCACCCTCATAGAAAGGCTTGTAAAGCTGGTTCCAAGTTGACCAGTGGATAGCTTTATCCTGATAGGTTGATCTCCATAAGAATTTGTTAAAGTATGATTCAATTCTCTTAATGATATTATTAGGGAGCAATGTGTTATGCATCCAATAATAGATTATAGGCATTAAAACATTTGTTATTAAAGTTAATCTTCCCCCAAATGACAAATTATTTAAGTCTCATTCCCCAATTTTGTCTTGAATCTTATCTAGAAGAGTAGAAAAATACTTCCCTCTATTGTTTCTAGCAATCGTGATACCCAAGTAATTGAATGGCAGAGAATCAGTGTTGAAGCCATTATTGATCTTAATGTTATTTGTGCTTGCATGATTTGCTTTTCCAGATATGATCAGCATTGTTTTTTCTTTGTTAACAGCCTGTCTAGAGATGAGCTGATATTTGTCAAGGAGGTTGCACAGCATGGCAATAGAGCTAGGCTTGCAATTTGTGAAGATCAGAACGCCGTCTGCAAAGGCAAGATAGGGCACCAAGAAGTTTGATCTAGCTACAAAGTGAAGACATTTATTGTTGTTGAAGAGATTGTAAATCCCTCTAAGTAAGACTTCCTCTGCTAGGATAAAAAGGCTATGAGACAAAGGGTCTCCTTGCCTAAGCCCCTTCATCTGCTTAAAATAACCATTAACATAACCATTTATAAGCACTAAAATATGAACGTTGGTAATCATATTTTTTTATTAAAGCTATGCAATTTTCACAAAACCCAAAATATGATAAGACATTAAGGATAAAAGCATGAGAAAGCTTATCAAAAGCCTTTGTCATGTCAAGCTGAACGATGGCATTACCAGTTTTAGGTTTTCTGTTTATGTCATGAATCATTTCCTTTGTGATTAAGATATTTTCATGGATGAGCCTTCTTTTAACAAAGGATCCCTGCATCTTGGACACTATGTTAGGCATAATATTAGTTAAACGGGAGTTGATTAAGTTTGAAAAAATTCTATTGAACATTGTACACAAACTTATCGGTCTGTAGTTGTTCCAAGCAGTTGGGTTAGGGCTTTTAGGGATCAGGCAAATGCATGTAGCAAAGACTTCATCAGGAATGTTATTTCCTGAAAGATAAAAGTTAAATGCATTACAGAGATCATTGCATGTGATAGACCAACAAACTTTAAAGAAAAATATATTGAAACCATCTAGCCTAGCAGCACTATCATTTTTCATCTTAGCTATAACACTCCAAACTTCATCTTTATTGGTTTGCCTGGTGATGGAAACATTGTCATCATCCTTAACAAGGCTAGGGATATTATAGAAGATTTCATCCTGCATTAAAAGAGCTTTTTCATTTATGTTAGTGAATGAATTTGAAGATAAAATGTTTTTAAAGAAAGATTCAGCAGAATTGGCAAGATCAATATGATTATCAATCCATACACCATTAACTTTAATCCCTTTGATGTTGTTTCTTCTTTTCTTATTATTCACATAAGCATGATAAAGCTTAGTGTTCCCATCACCATCTCTAAGCCAAGTATTATAGCACTTCTGATGCCAGAAGCTTTCCTCATTTGTAAGAGCTATTATATACATGCTATTGGCTTTAGAGAGAGCATCTCTTGAATCATTGCTATTATTTTCAAAGTGAAAGATATCCATATTCTTGACCACCTCAGCAGTGTCTTTAACCTTATTGAAGATGTTACCAAAAGTATTGGCATTCCACTTCTTTAGGCAGCTTTTAAGTCTCCTTAGCTTGAACGAAAAAACCTGACTGTGATTGCCTTTGCAAGCCATGTTCCAATTCTGTCTCACAGTATTTAAGAAACTATCATCATTAGACCAAGCATTGATAAATTTAAAACTCTTTTTACAATTGTTATAATTTGAGATCAAACTAGATTGAATTAAAAAGGGGGCATGGTCAGAACAAGTTCTGACCATGAGAAACACCTGAGTTTTATTGAAGTTATTGATCCACATTTCATTTGCTAAAGTTCTGTCCAATCTTTTCCAACGGGTGCCCCTATTCCAAGTATATCTTGAGCCAATATACCCAACATCTTCAAGCTTGCACTTCCTAATAGCATCATTGAAGTCACAAGTACCAGCATGATCAAAGGTAGAACATCCAACCTGGTCCTCAGAACAGGTAACAGCATTAAAGTCTCCAGTTATAATCCAAGGAAGCTCATCAGTAGCAATAGCTTTCATCTGAGCCCAAAGGTCTAATCTAAGTAAACGTCTACTCTTTGCATAAACAACAGTAAACTTGAAGTTAGTATTATAACCTGGATAAGTCACAGCCATGTGAAGCAATTGATCATGATCCATAAGGACATTCATATCAACATCCTCATCCCAGAAGATCCCCACTTTGTTTTAACAGTTAGAAATGAACTTTTTGAAACCAAGTACAACAGAAACATCCTCCATCTTACTAACATCAGCCATGGGCTCTTGGATAGACAGAATTTTTGACTTGTTTTCTTTGATAATAGAAATGAGCCTTCTCAAGGTAGACTTATTGTTGAGACCTCTATCATTCCAATTAGTTATCTTTATCATTATCTGATAGAGATTTTTGTTTTGATTTTTTTCCTTTCTTGGACAGAGAATTAATAGTAAACTTCTTGGACTTTCTTCTTTTCATTTCAGACCTAAGCTTGCTGCTGATAATTGAACCAAAATCACTATTGTAAGTTGAGTTCTGGGAGAAATTTCACAACTACCACCAATGTTTTCACAATCTGAAAACATTTTGTTTTCTTACAGATTGATGTTGCTTTGAGAAAAGTCTTGGTCAATCCTATGCAAGGCTTCAATGATCTCCCTATTACTTTCAACCGAATCACTTTTTTGGCCAGTATCATTCTTTCTGTTACTGCAATCTTTTGACTCAAATCCTTATCTTTTCTTGTTATAACAGACTTCAGTTTCCTTCTATAAAATTTACTAAAAGACTGAATGTTACTTGAAGCATTTTGAGACGTTCTTTGATGCTGATTCGAAACATCTTTGGCATTATCTTCATTGTTTGGCAAAACTTCATTCTTGGTGTTGAAACTTTCAACGTTTTCATCGTGTTTTCCAGCCTTTTCAAGATCTTTCTCTTGTTGTTTCTTCTTGTCAGTCTTTTTACATTCAACATCTTTATGCCCAATATGATAGAAAACGTTACAGTAAGGTGAAACACTTTTATAACTTATATTGATCCAACAGCCATCGTTGGAGCCAAAACCTGTCCATATTCTGTATTTAAGACTCTTCGAAACATCAACTTCCACATGAGCAAAACAGGCATTCATGGCAGCTTTGTTATCATGGATAATAACTTTGTATGTAGATCCAATTGATGAAGCCAAGTCATGTATTACAGTTTCATTATACATAAACTCTGGAACCCTTTCAAAATGTATCCACACAAGAGTCTTTGGGCTCTCAAATCTTTTATTAAAATCAGGATCCCGTCTCAAAATTCTCATGATCTTTCCATCAACATTCCAGAAGTTCTTCGCCCAAATATTACTAACGTCTTCTTTACAGTGGAATTCAATGAATACATGTCTCGAATCATGGCTGATAAACTTGTAACTTCCCTTGAATTTGAATGTTTGAAGGAAGTCTTCTAACACCAACTTTCTTGGTATTCCATCATTGAACTTTCCGATGATTGTAGTAGTAGATTTTCTGAGCAGAAAATCCTTGACACATTTTGTATATTGAATTGTATAATGATCAACAGATTCTTTGCAGAATTCAGGCTTGATGTCGAAGCTTGGGTTTGATGATGATTTCCTAACTATATCAGCATATGACTTCTTGGCTTGAGAAGTCCCATTATTACTATGAAGAGCTGGGAACTCTTCAGTACTCAGATGCTTGCTTGAAGGTATTTCCATGGTAAGGAAAAGAGAATCAGTAGAAGAGAATGATAGATTGATTACCAAGAAAAGGTTTCTTGGGAGAGAAGAAAGCCATAACTCTTCCACCTGCCATCAGAACTAAAATAACGTGAGGTAACTAAAGTTTTGAAAATTAATGAAAAAATATAAATAAAAGCAAAACCGCCATAAACAATTATATCTAAACCATACAATTTTAGGGGAACGAAATAATGGCTATCACATCTAGTTTTAGCAAATAAGGAATTATTTTGAAAAGATATTTGGTAAAAAATTGCATTAAATAAAAACAAATATTCCGTATAAATATACTAGATTTATTTGACGAGTTATCTAAAAACTTCATATTAGAAAAGTTATCTAAAATGTTTAATAGAAAACAGTTTTACTATAAATTACTTATCCAAATGTTAGAAAAATCCGAGATATAAATCTAAAACAAAAGTAGACTGTAGTGAAATGGTTCGAAAAGTTACATGCGGACTAAATAGCAGTGTCCAAATCGGACGAAAAATACGTATGAAAAAGAAAGTGGAATTAATTAATTTTATTAGGAGAGTATAATATCTAAAGACAAAACCTTATTACTTTACCAAAATAATGTTTTTAAAAAGAAATCTGTTTCGGCGTCGCAAGCAATTTATTTGATCCATATATGGATTAGTCAATCAAATGAAAATAAAATTATAACGAAATTGTTATCGGGATATAATACATCACAATCAAAAATTGTTTTAATAGATTTAACTTATAGGTTAGGATTAATAAAACTAATTAAATCGCATCAAAATTAGACTATAGATTATACATGTTACTAAATGTAAATTATAGAAAACTAAATATACATAAAATTTACACAAAATAAATACTATATTCCATAACATACATTATGTATCTCTATTTGGTATCAGATCAATATACAGGTAACTAAAACTCTCCTACACTGAACACGCATTCAATGACATTTGCTTGTGTACATGTTGGTTCAATATTGAGCAACAAGACTCTGTAAATGAGTCAAATCAATAAATTTAACAACACCATATTGGATATGAGTAATTTTCTCATTTATAAAATCATGGCTTTACCTATAATAAGGGATAACCGACTAGGTGATTTTATAACAGGTAAAAAATCATGCTCCCTAAGCTTATTACTCGTTCAGTAAAATGTGGTTGAGAATCTTCACTATGAGAATTGAGTATTAAGGACCAGTTACTCCTTGGATGGCTTTATATTACTATAAACCCTGAAGTAGCAGCCCAACTGATAGAAGAGAAAATTTTCCAAGAGTCTATGAGATGCAACTACTAGGTTATCTTGCTCATAAAAGAAATCTAAAATCACCTACTACAAAAGAGAGTTCTGGTAAATTAGAAAAGGGGAGTTTAAACGTGATAGAATATCTAAGTAAAATAAAAGGTATCTTATATAACTTAATTCTGGTTGGTTCTTCAATTTCTATTACTGATCTAGTTTCATAAGTCCTAGATGGATTTGAATCTTACTGTATCCCTATAGTCGTGAGCTTAGCTGACAAAAAAATACTAAACTAGGTAGATTTACAAACCGGTATCTTGCAATTTAGAGTAGGCTGGAGCAATTAACTAGTTTGTAAAATTCAGTAGTTACTCCAAACATTGCTTCAACTAATTTTACTACTCATAAGAATGAAACCAAATCACAAACAAAAAAATAATTAAAGAAACTAAAGCAACTACTGCCATAGAGGATGGGATAAAGGTTATAGAGGTAGGCATAACTACTCTAATAACTATAAAACTAATTTTAGAGTGAGTAATGACTATAAGGAGGTTACCCACCTAATAAGTCAACCTACCAGATTTGTGGCAAGTTTAGACATGTTGCACCATTATGTTATTTTAGAGATCATCTTTCTTATATGGAATCTATTTCTAATTAACAACAAAAATGTAAGTAGATTAGAATATAAATATGTTGCATGATCATATAAATATGTAGCTTTAAAATATCAACCCATGGAAACAAAGGCATAACATTAAGAAATGTTTTATATGTACCTAAGATTATTAAGAACTTTATTTTAATAGCGCAATTAACCTCATAAAATTATGCCTATATAGAGTTTTCGAAAACCTATTACTTTCTAAAAAATATGGAAAGAGGGAGAATATTTCTAACATGGAAAACTAATGACGGACTGTATTGCATTGAAACACTCTACCACAAAAAACCATATTACTCATTATCAAAGATCTTTGGTTGTGTATCTTTTCCATGTATTAGACCTAATAAAAAAACCTAAGTTCCAGTTCCATCCTATCAAATGTGTTTTCCTAGGGTATTTAGCCACAAACAAAGGATACAAGTATCTAACTCACCTTAGGAAAGTCTAAGTATTTATGAGTGGGGTATTTAATGAACATTTTTTTTCGTTTCATACACATTTTATTTATACTACACAATTTGAGCCAGGTGTGTCTATTCCCTAATCAATTTGATTTTCTACTTTTCGTAGGTCTGAAGAAAAAAATGGTCATAATACAATTCTAATTTAGGTGACTCTAGTGAAAAAAGATATATTATACATAGATCTGGTATTGCAGCTATACATGGACAACCCCTCATCACAGAACATATCCAAAACCATCAAACAAACATATTGAAAATAGCTACATTGACCTTCATCAAATTCATATACAGTTTGTAGCTTAAGCTCTGATCCTAGCATAAAATAGATTCAACCATATTTAAGTTATTTTTCACCACATAACGTGTACACGAACACACACACAATTACTCCACATCCAATAAAAGACTACAACAACCCTTAAGCTTCACATATGTCATATATTTTCTAGTTATATCACATACACTACACATACCACAAATCATACATCACACATAAACCCCCAGACTTCAATCATATTTATCTTCAATCTACATTGTCAAACACATGTCTTATGCAAAATGGGGAAAAATGAAATATCAAAACCAAAATTTATATATATTGGTCTGGCTACAATCTCTTTGAGCATGCTTTGTGAAAAAAAACCAAGTTTATTAATATAATTTATGACCCGAATTGGAAACATTTTATACAAAACACAGTTCAAAGCTATACAACAAAGTCACACATAAAAAAAATCATTCCTTGGGTATTTACTATGAGCGTGGTGGTTTGGAAATAGATGTACAAGCTTAAATATAATCTAAATGAATCAATACAAATATATAAGGCTCACTTAGTTGCTAAAGGGTTTCACCAATCTTATGGTGTGGATTTTTGATGAGCAATTGAGTCGTGTGATTAAATCTTCCACCATGTACTTGTTCTCAATATTCTCGTGTCTAAAAACTCAAATATCAAACAACTTGACATCGATGATGCATTCTTAAATGGGTTATCATAAGAGACTATTTACATAGTTGAGTCTCAGACATTTGAAAATCCTTTGAAGTCATACAATGTTTGTAGATTCAATAGAACATTATATGGACTAAAATAGACTTTATGTGTATACACATGTAATCATCATTATCCTAGTATGCGGCGATGACAGAATTGCTACAGGCAATTAGTCAAAGCACCTCTATACTTTTATTAAGAGATTACACTCTACTTTTGCATTGAAAGATATGGAGGTATTGCATTTGTTTCCTGGAATGGAAATATTTATGGATATTACAGGTCTTTATATTACTCAAACAAATTATATTGAAAACTTATTTGTTTCTCCGAGAATGTCCAATTTCAAATCATGTAACACTCTGGTGATAGTTGGTCAGGTTCATTTCTTTAATTATGTCTCCCCCCCTCTCCCCGTCTTATCATACAACATACATAATCCTGTTAGGATCTCTCAATATATATTGAATACTGCACCCAACATAGCTTTTGCGGTAAACAAATTAAGATTGTTCTAGCAAACTCTTACCACTACATATTTGAGATCAGTAAAGATATTTTGTGGTACTTATCTTATACGCATTGTTTTGGCCTCTACATTAAGTCTTTTTCTCAGCTTTGTCTCACGGGATTTTCTGATGCCGACTAGGTCAGCTCTTTTGATGACCGTAAGTCTGTCGGGGTTATTGTGTGTTCTTTGGGAATTCTTTGATTTCTTGGTCTTCTAAGAAGAAAATATTTGTCACACGTTTGAACACCTAACCAGAATATTGCTCCTTATCAAATTTATCTTTTGAGCTGATGTTGTTATAACTTTTTCTTTGTGAGCTTCAAGTTTCTCTTCCTCACTCACATGTTAGCTAGTGTGATAACCTTAGAGTTGCGTCACTTGCTTCAAATTTGGTATTTTATCTTCATACTAACACATCAGAATCAATATATTTTTCATCCGATATCAAATTATATGATGGAATTTTGAAATCTGATACATTACGTCTTATGAGCAGAGAACTGACTCTTTTACAAAATGTTTGTCTCAAAATCTATTTGTGTTTCTTTGTGACGACTAGGGTTTCTTTTCCCTTCATTTTGAATGAAGGGGGCGTTAAGGCGAGTGAGATGAGATGGAAGAAAATGATAATAGTTGAAAATAATGCAAAAGAAGATGAAGAATATAAGCAAAGCGTTGTAACAACAAAAGGTCTTGGGACATCAACTCGAATGATTGAATTAGGACAAAAACAAGGTTTCAGCTCTAACAATAATCTTTTAACGAAATGCATTCGTCTGGTTCATTGAAATATTTTATATGACTCAAGTGTGTAGTGATTGAATTACTTGCTTATGGAATTAACTGTGTTAGTGGCCTAAAATTTCAAATAACTATGCAAAAAAACTCATATATCTAAAACAATCTTAGAAAAAATTAAAAAAAAATACGCAATCAAATGAGTTAGTGTAAATTATAAAAAAAATAGTGTAAATTATAAAAAATAATATACAACTTTTTACGCAATCAAATACCATATTCTCTCATATACATATACATAATATATCTCGATGTCCTTTAGGTTCGGAACTAATAGATTATTAATAAATGTAGATTGTTGGCTACTCATAACCTAAGTATAACTTAATTTCATTAAAAACTAAAATTTCAAATAGTGATAGTAATGAAATATATTACGGAAATAATAACTTCGAAATAGCCATTCATTTTGTCTTTATGATGATTAATTGTTTTTAAGGTAAAAGCTGATGTATTTTGTTAACAAAAGAACAAAACAAAGAAAGAGGAAAATGGCTACGGTTTTGTATTATTTAAAAAGTGTATCTATTACATAGTGTATAGGATCTTATTTATAGATAAAACATATGAGCTAACGCGTTTGTGTCTTATATCTTTAACACACTCTCTCAAACTCACAATGCGACAATAATAATCATTGAGAGTTTGTCACAAACAAAACGAAAACGCATTGTTGACTGACCCTTCGTGTAAATATCTGCAACTTGCAAAGGTGGTGGAACATATGGAAGCGAGATGGTGCAGATCTGAAGATAATGCTGAGTGAAGTGATAAACTATTTCAATGTGCTTCGTCTCCTCATAAAAAACAGAATTCTTTGTTATTTGTATGACACTTTTGTTATCACAATATAAAGAAGTGGGTTTAGTAACATTAACCCCATACCTGCATGAAGCTATCATAACCAAACAATCTCACATGTGGTTACGACCATAGCACGGTACTTTGTTTCAGTAGATGGTCTAGAGACAACATCTTATATTTTACTTTTCCATGAGATTAATGGATCTCCAATTAAAATACAGAAACCAGTAGTAGATTTTTGGTCATGAGGATCATTATCCCAATCAGCATCGTTATAGGAACGTAATTCAAGTGAAGAAGTCGAAGGAAACAAAATTCTATGGAACTAAGTGCCATGAAGACATCTCAATATTCGAAGAACAGCTCCCCAATGGACGGATGTAGGAGCAATGACAAACTGACTAACCAGATGAACATATAAGTTATATATGGTCAAGTGACTATAATATAGACTAAGCTCCCTACAATAGTTCGATATATAGTTGGGTCTAACAAAGGAACACCATCAGTCAGAGAGTGTCGGGAATTGGTTTCAAGAGGGGTATACACCGTCTTGTTATCAGAAAGTCGCGCTTGCTCGAATAAATCAGATATATATTTTTTCTGAGAGATAATATAACCTTTTGAAGAGTGAGCCATATCAATACCTAGAAAATAATGTAATAGTTTGTAAAGAAGAATAATCTGGAAGTTTTCTGTATAACTTCTAAAATGGAGATATTCTTGCATTATGAGCAGTGGGAATTTGATTAATCACATTAACAGCAATCAAAATTGCTTCTCCCTAAAAACAGTTAGAACTTCATTTGATAAAAGGAAAGAACTAGCAGTCTCAACAAGGTGATGGAGTTTTCTTTCTGCAACACCATTTTGTTGAGGGGTGTCAGTACAAGATGATTGATGTATAGTACCATCAGATACAAGTAAATATTTGAAATCGTTGGAGGTATATTCACCCCCTAAGTCACACCTGAAGCATTTTATCACAACAGAATGTTAGGTCTTAACAAATGCTCTACATTCTCTATAAATTCTAAGGAAATCTGACCTTCATTTCATCAAATAAATCCACAAATATCGAGTATAATCATCAATAAAAGATACATAATATGATGAACCATCCTTTGTGGAGACATGAGATGGACCCCAGACATCCAAATGAATAATATTAAATGGAGCAATAGAATAAGTGACACTTTCATTAAAGGGTAACACCGAAATATTTTCCAGTTTACAACCACTACAATCTGAGATAATATAAGTGTTTAACTGACCTAAAGCACCTGTAGAGACAACAAATTTCAAACGCGATGCAGATACATGTCACATACGAGAATACCAAAAATAAGGATTATATGATGAAGGATTCCAATGAAACAAAGACAAATCAACACCAGAGGCGGTAATATCAGTCAAGTATGTTTTTCACTATCAACACCATATGCATCCACATCTGTTACTTCAAGTTTTTCTAAAACATAGAGTTCTTCTATTTTACGAAGTATCTCAATAACTCTATGAGTCTGTTGATTTTGTATATCACAAACAGAATCAGAAAACAAGACCCAATAAGCAGATTTACACAATTGACTAACCAAAACAAGATTCAAAGAAAATGTGGGAATATAGTAAACATCAGATATCGATATATGAGGCGTACAATTAGAGCAAATACCCTCTAATGAATTGTTGTTATACTAGCATATAAAATAGATTTGGGTTAAACATGAGACAACGAAATAAAGTTTGACATATGAGGTGCATAGGATGAGACGCACCTGAATCCAAAATCCACAATAATGAATCAATACCTGAAGTAGAAGACGATTACATACCTGAATGGTATGCAAATGTAGACCTAACAAAGTTTTTCTCATTCAGTTTGGAAGTAGTAGACTCTAGAAATTCATCTTTTCCTATCATATGCATAATAAGATCCACAATCTCTAATCGAATAAAATCAAATAATCAAGAAATACCAAATCCAAATGGAAAAAACAAATCAAAATCTTAATCAAACCACAAATTGAGAATAAAACGAAGTTCAAATTCAAAATCTCAATGGTCCAGCAAAATCAAATCGAATACTCAATCAAATCCAAATCCAATTTAAATCCAAATATTAATTTATGTTAAAATCAAACCTTTGTTACCAACAAAAAGCACTGCACTACACAGGTCCTGCAGTGATTTATTCTAAACCGTAGCACGAAATCAAAATCCAACATGTCAGATTGAAGGATTAGATATTCTGAACACTCTAAATTTCAGCAAAAACAGACATTGTTTGCTTTTCAATCGAACCGTTTGATTGTGGTTGCACACAACAAATCCAAAAAACCCAAAAACTATATATATTCTGACGAAAAGCATATCAAAATTTCCAAACAAATCCCATCGAAAAACAAGAGAACAGATTTGAAGCCAACGAAAAACAGATCCAAAATAAACAAGAAGAAAATCACAACCACGCGTCACGTAAAATGGTCAAAACAAAAAGAATAAGCAGCAGATGAAGCACAACAAAATAAACAACCAACAAGAAGAACAATCGGTAACTGAAGCGAAACAAGAAGAACAATGCAGCAGTCGAAGCACCAAAAAACCCATTCAAACAATGAATCGAAATCGAATACCTAATAGAATCAGATCCAAACAACGAATTAAAATACCAAGATGAAATCGAGTACCAATACCAATACATAATCGAATAATCCAAACAACGAAACAAAATCGAATACCTAACATATTGAAAATCCAAACAGCAAATCGAAATATCAAGATGAAATCGAATACTAATACCAATATGAAATTGAATACCAATATGCAATCCAAACAGTGAATCAAAATCGAATACCTGACGGAATTAGAGAGGATCGCTACGCTTCCCCGATCAGATTACTCCAGACTCTAATACCATATTAACAAAAGAACAAAAAAAAACGGCTCAGATTTTATATAATTTAGAAAGTGTATATATTACATAGTGTATAAACTCTTATTTATAGATAAAATATATGAGCTAAGAGGCTTCGACCTTATATCTTTAACAATTCTTAACTAGCCATTCATTTTATTTTTACGATGATTAATTGTTTTTAAGAGGAAGGCTGATATATTTGTTAACCTCTCTTACAAATTTTCATGATTAGAATGACAAACTATTTGTTTTTATGATGATTAATTATTTTTAAGGAGAAAACTAATGTATTCATTAGCTTCTTTTATGGGTTTTTATGATTGGAATGACAAAGTTGTACAATGATCAATTAAAAAGTATAATCCTTAAAAATACAATTTTGAATAATTATTTTGATTTTAGGAAGTTATTTAGGAGACTATCACTTTTAAAAATTTAATAGTGTATTTGAATTTAATTTTATGGTTAATGGATAATTTCAATATTTTTCCACATTTTCATTTAAGTTTTTATTTCACGATTCTTTTTGAAATTTCAGTTTTTGTTTCTATTAAACATAATTTGTTAATCATTGTGAAATAATTACCGGAAATGTAATATCATAAATTTGAAACACATATTTTTATGAACTTGGTTTGTTTAATAATTCAGATATTACCTTTGTGGCCTCTACAATCAATTTAGAGCAAAGAAGTTTTTATTTTACATATTATACGATTTAGTTTTATCAATAACATAATTTTATATTGTACAACTTTCAAGGTTTAATATTATTAGTTTGGAGGATTTTATTAGATAAGTTGTCGATAATCATTTAAATAAGTTTAAATTATCAATAAATATTTGGATTTCAAAAATTATCGAAAATCACGTACATTTTAATTTTATTAATAATATCTCTCAAAACAAAACAAGTATAGTTTTCTACTATTGGCTAGTATTAACTTTTAAAACTCCATATCTTTCAAACCCTAACTTAAAAAATATATGTATTTAAAGACTAACAAAACGAAATCCATGAATGATATGTTATTTTTTTTCAAGGCTAACTTCACAACCAAATTGTTCATATTTTCACAATTAAAAAAATTAGTTATTTCACACCAAATTGTTCTTATTTTCGCAACACATTTGCACGTAATTCTCTATCTTCTTTATTTTTTCTAAAGTATTCACCTCACAAAAATGCACATATTTTTGCGACTATAAAAAAATTAGTTGTTTCACACCTAATTAATACTTATTTTCACAAAAACAAGTTTATATTTTATGTTTTCATACAAACATACTTATTTAGCAACTAAAGTTTTCTTTTTGTAACTATTTTATTTTTTTCGTAACATATTTACATGTATTTTTATAATTAAACAACGTATGTTTTTTCGCAACCAAATTACACGTAATTCTGCAACTAAACAACAATTGTTTTCCACGAAAAAATTAAACGCAATTCCACAATTAAACAACAATTATTTTATTACAAACAATTAACACATAATTTCACAATCAATTTTACTTTTTGATATTTGGTGGTTATTGGTAGATTAGAATTTATTAATGGGAGGTGATATATGTATTGTAGGAATTCAGTATAATGTTTTTTTAAAATAAATAAATGGGTTTTGAGTAGATTGGAGTAGATTTAGGTTTTATTTATATTATTGTATTTTTCTACATATTCAAATAAAACTAATTTCACAAATGTGTATGGTAATTTGTTTATGTTTTTTTTGGGTAGGCTGTTTCTACAAATTTAGCATGTACTATTTTTTTAAATAGATACATTTGTAGGGATTAAAAAATTATGCTTATATTTTTGTTGTTTTATATTTTTCATAAATTTATTATAATCCGTTATTATAAATTGGTGGACTAGCATTTAAAGATGTCTAAAAGGGCATTGTACATCAGATTAATTATATACTTGTCACTGTATTACATGATTGTCCCAAAAACGATTAAAATATGGTGGATTTAGGCATGGTGGTATGGTATGTCAACACCACATGTGTTGAATCACAGTTTTGTCTCGGGCTCTCTAAATTACGATATGTTTGTTACCCTGTCTATTTAGATGGGTGTCCTATCAACCCACAATGTTTTTTTTGAACTCTAAGGGTTATTTTCTGCCAAACAGCTACATGTCCGGTCAAACGAGTACTCGTCTATTCAAACAAACACATGCTGTAAAAATGAGGTTAATAATTGAGATTTAAGTTAGTTAGTGATCATTTCGTTGTGGTTAATATAAACACTCATGCATGACGGTTATTCAAACGCTTAGAATTGATGCACTATTTTAAGAGGAAAACTAAATTTACCCAGTTTGATACTTATGCATATGAATTGTCACATAATAAAATATATCAACTTTATGAGATAATGATATCTCATTATCTAGTAAAAAATAGATAGATTGTAGTGAATATGTTGAAGAACCAGTTTCATACGCAGTTAGAATATGAAAAAAGCTTATAAATAATCAAGAGATATATACCAATGATGGACGTATCTATCGACGTGAGTGGTGTTTTACTATTTTTAAGCCTCTCTAAAAGATATATGGACGGTAAATAACTGTTATGCACCATTTCTGCATCGAGAGTGGCAAGCATATGCGCAAAGTTAAGATCCATCGGTGCATTTAAATCCATAACAAGTACTTAATACTGTTAGTAGAAGTAGGAGAAGATTAACTGAACTTGAGATGTTAGAGGCGATGTGTGATAGGCAGGATTTAATGGAGATTATCATTCAAAAACTAGGAGAGGAATTTGGTAATAGTATGGCATAATTGGATAATAGGTTTGGACAATTAGAGTTGCAAAACCAAGAGTAGCGAATCGATGAACTCATATTTACGATATCAAAAGTGTTTTTTAACTATTTCAAAAAATTTACTGTGTGGCTAAATCTGACCAAGGTTTGTGATCAACACTTTACTGAATATTTGATTGTTACTCATTTTCCTCCACTTGTCATTACCTATGCTATTATTGACCCTTCACCCATAGATAATATTCAATTTACTGGAACTGAACTTAATGCACTACTAGATAATGATGATAATATATTGGAATCATAAATAATGAGCGAATATTAAACATCGTATTCATTTGCTTGATTATATTGTATTGGAATTTATTTTCTTTTATGATTTTAGTTGCCTTTCATATTTCAAGCATTTTCTCATTTGAATAAATTTATTCATAAATATGTACTTTTTTTCTTTGATAACAAACATATTGAGATATACTAAATTATTAAAAATATTTAAACATAATTAAAAAATACCAAAAACTTTAAATGACTAAAAAAACAAAACAAATAATAATTAGACATTATTTTCGAATAATGTATTAATGGACACGGCCTCCACAAATTGGTACCATTACAAAGCCTCATCAAAATAAAATTAAAGTTCAACCGTATAATGAAAACAAATATTTGATAATTAAATGGATACCAGTCTAATTTAGACGAATGCTTGTTAATCCACAAAACTAATTCCGTTTATAGAAAAGAACAGAACATAGCGTTTGATATTTTTTTTTCTATCACGGTACCATCATGTTTAATATTTTATCCCACTGCAATGGATTATCATGTCACAAGAATGGACGCATCGTCCCACTATAAACATATAGTTAGAGTAAATTAAAATTTGTATTTTTTACTATTACACGCATTCTTCCCTGTTTAGTACGTCACAAATAGACAAACTTCTTGTATATTATATATATTTTGTGTTTTATGTTTTTAACTAGGTCAATGTGAATTATTTTTGAAAAATTGAAATACATCCCAATAATCAAAATTTATATATGTTTTTTATGTAGCTTTTACAAATTTAGAATGAATTATTTAAATTTATATATGTTTTTTATGTAGCTTTTACAAATTTAGAATGAATTATTTTCCACATTTTGAATCACTTTTTATGATAATTATTGTCGAATATATGTAAAGTATCTTGAATTTAAATATATAATTTATGCTATAATTATTAGTTTTATTATAAAATTCTATATAGGAAGAAATATCTAGAACTAAAATAATCTAAGATATAATCTTATTAATTATAAAAAGATAATAGTCTAATGTAATTTTTATAGTGACACAAATAAAATTAAACTTGCATCTAAAAATAATTATAAACCATATATCTTATATTAACAATGAGAAATAGAAAAAAGAAGAAAAATATCATAATAGTATTTAGAGTATTGTCAAAGTAAAGACAAAAGAAACAAAAATTGCAACCACCAATTTTTTAATTTTTTTTGAAAGAACATAAATTGTAAAATTTTATGTTGTAGAATTAATAATCGATGTTAATATTATCGTTAGAAAAATCAAAATAAAAAAAAAATTCAACAAGGGGCTGAAACTAAAAAATGATATCCAATTTTTTTTAAAATTTGTCGAATATTTGTTTTGAATATGATTAATCGAACAAGAATAGAAGTGATTTGGTTTTATATTTTTTTTATATAAAAAATAAAGAAATAAAAACTAACATATAAAACTAATCAACACTCAATCACAGAAGACAAGTTTAGTGTGGTTCGGATTCTGAAAAAATTATACATCTACAGACAATGAATAGTGGTTTATATATAAGGATATTAAAATAAAACTATCTCAAACATAACTAAATTAATCATTCTTCATTTGTTACAAATCATCTTCGGATTATAAAATGAATTATGGATCTTAGAATTTGTCTTAATGTTTATCATCTACCTAACTTATCTTTCTAAAACTAGAGAATCAATAAGCTTTCTCTCTTTAGAAATTTTATCTTGTTTTCACGCAACACTAACTTCAATCTTCCCTCGTAGTATATATAGACTCAAAGATATGGTGACTAATGCATTAGACTTGCATTAGAATCAGAAGGATATTCATTTGTCCTACAAAATAAGGAAGTGGTTGTTGTCACTCTGGCATAAAGTACAGACTGGAGTAGTAACACCATTTCTTGGCGTCTACGCCATTGTACAATTATTCTCAAATATATGTAAAGGATATTTCAAACAAGCGATCAAATTTATTTCATGAACAAATAAACATATCCAAAAGTCTTCATAAATAAGTTCATGCACCTTCGGTCCAGCAGGAGATCAACCTGCACCTTTGGTTCCAGTAGTAACAATACACGTGTCTTCCTCAAAGCTCACACTTATGTTCCAGAAGACATTTATGCACCCGCCTTTAAAGTTCGATTGTTCATCTTCGTACCTCAAGTTTGGCAGTACTCTGTACAAATCAATTTTAGCATACACCTAACAATTCTTCACCTTGGTTTGTAGCGACTTAAATATTCACCGCCTCAATTTTATAACTAATCTTTCGAGACATCCACTTCACCTACCTCCAAGACTTGCACAAGTCTCATGTAGTTCGTGAACTTCGAAATTGATAATACCTTAGTAAAAAATACTAAAGAATTTTTCTCATTGGAAATATTTATCACTTTCACTTGTTATCTCTCCACCACGTCTCAGATTTAAGTGAAACTTGATATTTATATGTTTTGTTCTCTCATGGAACGTTAGATTCTTTATTAAACGAAGAGCACTATTATTACCATAAAATGGATTCACATCTTGTTCTGTACCAGTAATCGCACTAAAAAGTCATTTCAATAGTATGAATTCTTTCATAGCTTCAATTTTAGCCATATATTTGGCTTTCGTAAATGATAAGGTAACGAACTTTTGTATGCAATACTCTAAGCTAACATGTATAATTAGAGTTAACATATACAATAAGCAGATAACTCAATTTTACTTCCTTCTATCAGGGAATCCCGTATAATTAGAGTTCTCATATTGTTTAAGCATCTCATCAACACTAGACATCTGATCATAAAGAAACTCAAATTTAGTTGAACTCTTAAAGTACCTTATGATCCATATATAATAAGCAGATAACTCAATTTTACTTCCTTCTATAAGGGAATCCCGTATAATTAGAGTTAACATATTTTCTAAGCATCTCGTCAACACTAGACATCTGATCATAAAGAAACTCAAATTTAGTTGAACTCTTAAAGTACCTTATGATCCATTTGATGACTTGCCACTAATGCTTCCATAGATTTGACATAAATATTCTCAAAATACTAATATAGTACTTAGGATCATATCTCATGCATATCATTTTTAATGAGGGAATTTCCTTCTCATGGTATTGCCGAAGACTTAAGACTAGTTTATAATCAAGAGTAACAGTGAAAGTAATTTTATTCACCAAAGAATCCACCCATTTTATAATAATTGGATATACTATTTAAAGTTACTATATTCATAATAATTTGGAAGGTGTGAGACATGTATTTTATAACACATGTCAGCCATCTGCTATATAAATTACTATTTTACCCCTTAACTGATATATTCATTTTAGTAATACAGCACACCTATCTTGAATCTTCTAATGTCTTCAAGTACTTTCCATTATCTTTCTCCCTTTACTTGTAGCGTCGGCTACCAATCCATATCTATTTTTATCTTCTACCTTTTACTTATATCTTTTACCTACTTTAATAGTCAATTGCTTTACCAATGCTCTTTTTTCATCTACTACTCTAGATCTTCATCTAGCCGATACCTTAATGACAGATTTAACTGATGCCTCAATTTTGATAATATGAATCTATATGATTCCCAAATAAGGATAATGACGTTAAGTCTTTAAAAAATATTTATATGTTTAAAGATTATTAAAAATATAAAAAAAAATATAGAATACGTATCACTTTCCGTTGGTTACTTTTTTCCAAACATTTATGTATTCAGTTAATCTTTAAAATATAAATAAATTACACCACAATACATGTTATGAACCAATTAACTTATGTCGCTTTATATTTGAGACTTCTGATATTGCATATGAACCACTCATCCTAAGTTTAATCAACTATTATTATTCCGTTTTCCATTATATATAAATTTAACGACCATTTAAACTTTACATTTTCAATTTTCAATGTCCACAACTTCTCTCTATAACTTCTCTCAATACTCAATTCTGCAACCGACAACCTCAACCTTCAATAATCAAGAATCCATCTAATCTCATTGCTTTTCTCATGTAAAATATTTTATTTTTAATTCAATTTATTTAAATATTATAGATAAAATCATGTTATATAATTATATTTAGATTATATTTTTCCACCCCAACATTCATCTTTTATTTTTCATCCACAAAGGGAAAACCTGCCGAGTCTTCCTCCTGATCAGGAAGCTCCTATTGATTTATGAAGAGAACCAAAATGTGACGGCAATATATTAGGTGATCAATATGACCAACATAGTGGTCAGTTTGAAGATAATGTTAAGTCATCTAACCAATATGAAGTAAATGATGTTAGATTCTTTGACCGATGGTTTTCCAGTAAAAAAACTATTTACGCGAATAATAAGGATGAAAACGAAATATTAATTCGATTTAAATTGGGTATTTTTGATAATGTTAAGATTCACATCTTGTCAATAGAAGACCATCCCCACCATGTCATTGATAATGAAGTATGATTCTTCTACAAAACTATGAAGTGAGGTATTAGACTCCTTCTCTATCCCAAAATAATAGAATTTATTTAGCTATGTAGATTATGTCATAGTTAACTTACACCCCACAACTGACGAACACTAACTAATATAATTGTTTATCTATTTTATTAAAAAATCCTTTTGAATTTTCCAACATCATGCATGAATGTCAATTCAAAAAATTCAATGGTTCTCTATTCAATTATTATATTGCTCAAAAAATCAGAAGTATAGTTACTTTGCTGTTGTCTGATTTTAAATGGAAAGAAAAAACTATGTCATCTTAGGGGCAACTGAGAATCTAAATTTTCTAAGCAAGTTGGCTCTTCTGAAAGACACTAGATAAGAGAAGGTGTGTTTTAAATTTTATATGTTATTAATTCTATATGCTTAAATAATGATAACATATACTTATCGTAAACTACTTTTAATTTTTAAAAGCTAAATCAATCTCTAAATATTAAAAAAAGGCAATTCTCGTCGTAGTGTCTGAGAAGCCTCTACAAATTTTCTAAACTTTCACCTATGGTCATTAGCTTCCTCTGAAAAAACAATCTCAAACTAATGACCTCAGATATTCTTCTAACAATTCTCCTTCTCTAAGCCCTAAATCTTACTCTAAAAAAATTAGTTCAAAAGTCTCAATATCGTGATATGGGTGATATGAGGACCAAATGTCTCAAACAGAAATCATCATTCATCAAGCCCTAAATAAAGACATGTATATATAAACCCAAATTGAGGAACTGTGATAAATAAAAAAAATAAAAAATGATGCCTTTGAAAAAAGGAAAGAAGAGTGCACCACAGCCCCCTTCCCAATTGCAAGGTAAAGTTTTGAGGAGGTTAACAGTCAAGAATCAGCAACAACGGGCAATTCGGATATACAGATCACCAAAGACATCTCTGCACCCAAATTTCAAGATTAATCTTTAAAAAAGAACACGAAAACAAAGAAAGAAAATGAATGAATGAAGCTTTTACTCTCTCCTTCAAATTGGCTGCCAGTCTCAATAATATTTTTAAAGAAGTACTCATATAGTACATTATTACAACTGAGAAAAATGTAATATGAGTATATTGCAACATCTGAACTTCCTACACTTCAGAGACAATGGGGAATCCCTCACTCCATCTTAATTTGTCTTCCTGCTAAGGGAGAAACTCGTTTAACATGTGGCCCATATGGACTAATTTTTTATCCTATGATTTTAAATTAGGGTCTTCAATTTTTTGTGGACCCCTTTATTGTTGAATACGTCGAAATCGATCTTTGTCTAAGCCAGGCTATCCTCAAACTATGGTTCATAATACTTTCCTATATCATGGCCTCAATGCTTTAAAATTTAAACTTCTGATGGAGTAGTTCATAGCCAAAAAAAGAGGCATGTCAAAAAATCCTTGCATGCTTTTTTGCTACATTATTCTTGGAAATTCATAATCGACGAACTCCTTGAAGCAGACAGTACATATAAGCAGAAGTTCATTTTTCATAAGTGGATGCTGTGAAAATGGGAAAGAAATCTCGACTGATAATCATCAAAACCTCTCCTTGAAGTGTAAGAGCACCAGTAAGCTTTACTTTCTTTTAAAATTACATTGTTAATACATTTTATCCATGTCATTTATTTTTTGTAGAAATTACAAAGCGCTTCCAAGAATACATTAATGCTGCCAAATAGACTTTCTCAAAACTTAGTGAATGGGCCAAAAGAGAGTGGTCAAATGAATTTCATCAATGCTTCGACCCGTTAAACCTTGCTCAAAGCCATCTGTGTAGAATCTCTCTAGAAATAATTATTTATCCTAAAAAATTATGGAACCTCAAAACGCCTCAGATGTTGTAAAAAGGCTAGTTTCCCCGGATGCTCGGATTATTCTTCCTGCTAGGAATAGGGATCCTAGCCACAAAATAAAGAATAAATATGGGAGAGAACCATCCAAAGGTAATGGAAAGATTCAAAACCCATCCCGAAGAGGAAAAATAAAAGAAAAGCTGACGAGGTTATCACTCATAACATGAGACTACTACTCTTGAAGCTTCAAAGAGAAAGAAGATAGTAGCTTTAAAGAAAAATAAAACTTGTAGTGCCAAGAATCCCAATAAACTTATTCCTCGTAAAGTTGTTAACATATCATCCCCCGACTCCACACCGGATTTGGTTGGAGATGAAGAAGAAAATCAAGACCATCAACTGTTTTTTACATTGAGCCCCAATTTGATCAACATGAAACCTGATTGAAAATGTCAATGAAAACCAAAAACATATCTAAGAAAATCTCTCACCAGTCAATTCGGTGAACAATCCTGAACCAACTAAATCCGAAGAATCATTTTTCCTGTTGTATCTTTTTGACAAACTATCACTTACACTTCATAATATGTTTCGTCATGTGCCGACTATTGAAACAAATGTCAAACAACTCGATATTAATGCCAAGAAATTTATTGATGAGGCCATAGTTTTTCGAGAACCTCATGAAGCGGTAACTAAAGAGATTATTCAGCTTCGAAAAGAAGCCAATACCAACAAATCATGGGCCAATGATTGTCTCAAGACATTGAATAATCATGAAAAAGAGGCAAATATATATTTAATTCTTCATATTCCTAAGAAATATCTTAAGATCAACTTAAAAGATTATTGGTACATGGTTCTTGAAGACTAACTCCCTGGAGATATAAACAACACGTGCTCGACTAAATCTGATGTCTTTGAATCAAGAAATTTTGAAAGTGATGGTGCGACTTTGTCGAATAATGAAGATTCATAGGATGCAAACTCTTCAAACAGAAAGTCAAGCAAATCTTAGAAGGATGATGAAGACAATTGAATACAAAAGAACAATTTTACCTTGTTTTATTATGCGCTTTCTTAGTTTATTATTCATCTCATTTTTTTGTGTATTGCCCATCAGACACCATATTTTGAATCGAATATTTAAAAACCATGTTATCTTTCATTTCACTTTTATCCTTTCATTTCTTATATTATCACTTCGAAAATTATCACTTCAAAATTTAAAACTCTATGGATTACTACTTCGAAACACTGGCATTGTGTAAATAATCACCTTGAAAATTATCACCTCATAAAGTATTACTTCGAAAACAGTTACCTCGCATAAGATTCACTTTTTAAACTATCACTTCAAGAAATAGTCACCTCAAATAATAGTCATAAATTACTATGAAACATTACTTCCATTTTTAAGTTTAAAATTATCGACCCTCAAGTTTATCATAATACTGGTGATCAATCCTTATTTAATATCCAAAATGGTTGACTTTGTGTGTAAATTATTATAACAAATTTTCTAAGTATATAAATTTTAGTCATCAACTTCAAATTGTCACTAAACTTATCTTAAAAGTTTCCACATAATTGATATATAGCAAAAAAACAAATTATTCACCATGCCGGCTATGCATGCACCTCATTACCTTCTAAAGCCACCAGGAGAGGAAAGAGTATGTCGAAGGTTCGTAAACTGTCGAAGGTTCGTAAACTGATAAGCAAAACAATTTTCAAATAATCACTCATAACATTACTCACAGTACATACACAAATGCTCTATGTTCCACGGATGTTGTAATGGTCTTCCTTCACCATCTTGTAAACGATGTGTCTCAGGCTTTATTTTCTCAACTACTAAATACGGAATTTCCAATTTGGACGCAATTTACCAAACCTATTTTCTTTTGGATGCAAGAAAATTTTCCTGAGGACCTTATCACCTGCCTTAAATTCTTTTTGTTGGACTTTAGATGCATATCTGCTTCTCATCAAGGTCTGATAATGAAGTAAATTCAGATGCACTTTAGTCCTCTTTTCCTCAATCAAGTCAAGTTATTCCCTTCTTACTATGTCATTACCTTCCTCATAATAATTAAATATCCTATAGGATGGAAGAGTAGCCTCTGCTGTGCTCACTATATTCATCTCACATACTAGATAAAAAGGTGATTCATGAGTTACTGTTCGAGGAGTTGTTCGATAAACTCATAATACTTCTTCAAGATAACTAAGTTATTTTCCAGTTGCTCCTTTTAAAATTTTCTTCAAACAATCCAAAATAATTCTATTAGTAACCTTCACTTGTCCGATGTGATCATCATGATCATGTGTCTCATCAAACGTTTCCACTTATGCGATATCAAGATGTTTCGAAAGCGTTATAGACCCGATCTTTGATAACAAAGAAGACGTCCTCTGATGTACTCGTTTATACTAACTTCCCTCATACCATCATTTGGAATCATATAAAGTCCTTACTTCAAAGGGCTCGTGAACTAATTAGTCACGTTATACTCAAAATTTGAGTTTTCAATTATATGTCGAGATCCATTTTGTTTTTTAGACTTTTTCTCCCTCTTGTATTCTTAACTTCAATGGCCCGTCTTTTTTAATAGTATTTATCACCAAAATATTTCTTTCTCTTGTAACCATCAACTTGTTCAGGAATTTAAGAATTCCTATCAGAAGTCGAGACAATTGATTCACTAGACCCCGAAGAAATATACTTATGCTTATATTTCCTTTCTCTTCTAGAAGAACGATATTTTTGATCCATCTGGAACTCAACTTCCCGACGATTTCCTTTTCCTCTAAGAATAGCTTCACGAGTCTCGTCAGAATAACCCACCGAATTTGTACCTTGGTTCACCTTCTGAACCTCAGAGCGGACCCTTCCTAGTTTAACCAAAACAAATTGTTCCATTTAAACGACCTGGTCATTTAGCTCAACTATTTGCTTTATAACTGATTTATCTAATCTTCCAAAGCTAATTGGCTACGTTGATCCTCTAATTATAGATCTATTTGAGCTTTCCTTTGTCTAAGATCTGTCTCTACTACTTCTCTCTCTTGAAACACTGTTGGATCTACTTGCACTTCGAGATCTATATATCGCACTTATTCAAATGTAGATTTTCAATAGTTTCTTATTTTAAATTTGATATCTAGTTATCAAGCGCACCACTGTAGTCGTCAGTGATCATTTATTATATAATTGAAAGCGAATAGATGGTATTTAGTCTAAAAGTATTCTTAGAGGAGTCAATCGAATAAGTAGAGAGAGAAAGTGACAATACAATCTTAGAGAGAGAAAGTGACGTGTTAATGATTGATTTCTTTTCCAAGATAAAATACACCTATGTATGGAGGTGTCAAGTTCCATGTAACCGGCGTACATTTTACTTATTGAATATTTCAATACCTTTAGTCCTTTAGGTTCATACCCTACAATTTATATTAGAATTCATGTCAGCTCAAACAAACCAATCATAATACTTCAATTTGATTCTCATTAGTTCTTCTTGTCCCATCTCAGCTTTCTTTTCTTCAAACTTATAGAAAGTCAACCCCTTCTTGTGCTTTTTTTGATATTCTAACCACTTGTTGTGCCTGATATTATAAGTTCAAATTGAATTTCACACTCACCTGACTCAACTAAACATCTTGTTAACCTTCTGCAAACAACTATTTTTTTCGATACACGTTTTTATTTTCAAATCTTTTTCAAGCTATATTTCTATGCTCAACTTCTTCGGTGATGGGGTCCTAAAAATTTTCTACCGACACATCCCCTAAATATTTGTGTCACTACTAAAACACTATATTTTATGGATCCAAAAATAAAAAGACATAGTAGTCTTTGGCACATTCCCTAAATATGTGTGTCACTACTAAACCCTATATTTTATGGATCCAAAAATAAAAAGAGATAGTAATCTTTAATGGATTGTTGATTCTTTTGAATTAACATTATCCATTCATTTCACTGATCATATACTTAATACAATATTAATGAGACGACATACAGAGAATATACCAAAAATATAATCAATAATAATTCTTTTTTTTAATAGACACTTACTAATATCGATGACTTTTACCACTTTACGGTTAAGTTTAATTGAGATCCAGAAACTATAAAATTTTAACCGAAAAAAATTCACTAGATAAAAATTAAACTTGATCTATTATTTCAATTCGATTCCGGAACCCAATGCGGGGATCAAAAGTTAACATTCTAAAAAAACGTTAATATTTCCGTTTTGAAGTTAAAATTTAAAATGGAATGTCTAAATATACATAAATTTGATACAATGTTAGTTTACCATCGTCTTTAACTTTACAATGTTAATTCATAAGCTCATAAGTTTAAAACCGAATGTCTAAATATACATAATTTAATATAACCTTAGTTTACTATCGTCTCAACTTTACAATGTTAATTCATAAGCTCGATTTTGATGAAAAAACAATAAAAATAAGATTGTATGTATAGGTAGATGATAAGAGTAATCCGTATCTCTCTCAATATTTGTCGAGAATCCTTGCTAGGGAATGATGTGTTCCCATGACAGCAGCAGCTGTGCCCACTATAACCACTAAACCACTTAAAACAATCTGATACGTGAAAAGTAGTAATTAGAAATATAATACATTGCCGATCAAATATCGATCAACTTCATAATCTGATGAATCTTTATGTTTTGTTATCATTATTATATGTACCAAGATTCCTCATTCCACTATTGTTACAGTAATTAAAGATGAAGAGATCAGTTCAAACCTGTGTGGTGCTAGCTTTCTTCCCCACGATTTTTATGAAACACAAAGCTGGAATTATTACCGCCTGATATATAAAGATCAGTAATAATAATAAAAAAAATCAGTACTACTTTAGAATTGTCTTAGACCGCAAAAATTATAATAAAGCACTTGCTATTTTTGATAATCGGGCATGTATTATTTCTTTATTTAGCAAGTTTTGAATCAGTTCATCATAATTTGACCGATTGTATTTAAAGGTCTAGCACTTGGCCGATAGAATTTAAAGGTCTAGCACTTGTACTTTAGGACATACTAGACGTATATAACTATCCATATATGAGTTGAGTAGTATGATACGAACCTGGGCAAAATTATAGGTTTGACAATTCTAGACTTTGTCGACAAACTCACCAGCAATAACTAATTCTGGTTGTAATAAGATATCCAATAGCTTAGCATGTATAAATTCATTGTAAAGAAAGAAAATAAATTTTAAATAATAAATTATAGCGGCTATTCTTCTCTAATTGTTTTTCTAATTTTCTGTTTTAGATTTTATTCTTCTGAACTTTCTTCCTAGATCAAACCTTCAACTAGTTATGTTTCAGAATTTCTCAACTTGAAACATTAAACATTAGGAAACAAACTTACCACGAGTAAACTAAGAAGGGAACCAATCAAGGACATCAAAAGACCTGTCATTAAAAAAATTATATATATCAGTAATGCATGCAATCTTCTAGAGAGATGTCAAAGAAGCTGCTAGATAACTAAAAGTTGATAGTTAAATCTTTCTTTGAGCACTACAAGATATCTTTTTGCTACTGGTGTTTTTATTTGTAAACTAAAATATCAAATTTAAGCTTTGAGCATATTTAATTGATCTTACAATTTAATTGACCATATTTAGAACATATGGTTTTCTCCAACTCATTCAAAATTATTTTAGTGCAGAATTTTGAAAGTTAATCTCAGTACCTCGATGCGATTATTCTTCTATGTTGTCAGCTTAACCGACCAAAGACAAATATGCATGTGAAACTATATGAAATCATGAGATTTACTTCTGAGATCTTACCAAAAAATGGAATAACAAAAGCAGCACAAACAGATGAAGCCACAAGTATTGTTCTGAGGAGAACATAACACCAAAAAGTGTCTGCAATTCGGGGCGGTAATAGCTCCTCTATACTCCTGGCAATGGGGTTAATCAACAACGCATACGTGTCCGATGTTAAGGAAGATAATATGAGTATTCATTGTGTGATTAGATCGATAAATTAACGAATAATCAGGAAAGGATATTTGGTTAATGGGTTGATGACCTGAAAAGACAGAAGGAATGGAATTTCAATTTCTTTTGTCTAAAAACAATTCAAGTCTCTTGCTGTCTTGGAAGACTTGTTATTGTACTCACCGTAACCCAAATTGCGACTTTTGAAGCAAATGCGTCTTTTGGCATATTCAATGTTACCTGTGACAAGGTCCCTTCTCCATACATAAGAAATCCCAGGACAGCTACACTTCCATACATTAAACCACACAAAAGAAAACTGCAGGATAACAAAGGTTAAAAGCATTAAAAGAAGAAAAGGAGAGGCATAACAAGTTCTCAGAAAAAAAAAACATAGCTGTCCTTACCATACTACCAAGGCCTTGCTGAATTTCTTTTTGTCAGCCATGGATTGGTATATATTTGGAAACACAGAATGCCCAGCAAAGCAAAACCCAAACACACCAGTCGCAAAAGGAATCCCACTCCATTTCACGAGTGGACCAGAGTGATGGAATCCAGTGTCATTGGTTGCACCTAGGAATAACACGCACAGCACGGTCGCAAATGAAGCTAGCACGCCACCGGCTGCGTGATAAACAACAAGAGCTTGATATACATTATATGACTACAGAGCACTTAAGTAGACTGAATGTAATATTAATAATGTGAAACCTGAAAGGTACGATATTAGACGAAGATCCCTCAACCAAACAGTGGGTAGAACAATGAGAGCAGTTAGAATTCCAAATAGGTGCTTAGAGTCAAGATTGAAACCAGCCAAATCTAAGGATGCTCCTGGGAAAATTCTGGTAAGATTATCTCCCTCCAAAACTATAAATTCAACACAATATGACTGCACAAGCGAAAAGGAAATAAGTGTAAATGTGATTTCCGTTAGCAGAAACATGTATCAGAAACAATGCTTCACTTACATATAACTCGCTGTACAAGATAATCTGCAGCAAGGTCCAAAAGAACACAACATCAGAACATTTGAAAAATCAAAGTAAATCAAGCCATTGCATTGACAATCTTTTCCTTCACAAGTCTCACAAGAAGAAAAAACAGAATACTGACAGTATACACAGGCATACATGCAAAGATTGTGTTTGATCTTCTGCTAGAAAATACAGTAACAAGTTTTATATGCAAGAAGCAGAAGTCTAGCCTATCAACCTCTTCAAGAGTATTCTGGCACTTCAGAATAAAAGGACTCACAGATATGATAATACGTCCATATTTCCCAAAGGCAGCTTGTGCGATGTCTGGGTAGGTAATGATGCCTTCTTTGCTCTCGAAGCATTCTTTCATGAGAGAGGCTGTGTAAGAACATACAACTCCAAAGAAAAGTAGCACAAACAAACTGGCCCATCCTGCTTCTCTAACGGTGAAAGGAGTCGAAAGAAGCCCAACTCCAGCCATTACATTTATCCCTATCCCAAAAACCCATTTAGAAGAGTACTACTTGTATTCACTAAGATGGCAATAATAATTTTAAAACCTGCTTACAAACATACATATATATATATATATATATAACTCCTGGAAAGAGAAATATACCATTGAAGACAGTTTGAGTAAAAGTGCAACCATAGCCAAGCTGCAATTCTCCAGAGCGTTGAACTTGAACTGAAGATTTCCGTGACCATGCTGCCTGTGGTACTACAACCCTACCCAGGTCATCTTTTCTCTCAGGAAGTAGAGAAGCACTTACATTCTGGTCCAAGAAGCTACTTGGCAATTTAAAGCTTGGATAATTGTGAAAAGATCCAAAACTTGGCAAAGCAGTTATACTGTATGAATCAATAGTTTCCCTGTCCAGAAAAAGTTCAAATGTGAATGAACTGAGACCCAATGCATAAACAGTTTTTGTAGACAATGCCCTTGAAGCCAACTACAAACGGAGTATGATTCTTTTAGTCAGGATTAGATTATGGTGTCTCCGAGTGTGATTCTTTTAGTCAGGATTATGGTGTCTCTTAGCCAGTAAGGCATCGTATCTATACAAGAGCGCGGTTATCCAGGCAAGCAATAAGATAAACTAGACATAGGCCATACCCATATCCCAAATCTATGAAGACAACTGAAATAAACGAAGACTTCAGGAGATTCAAATCACCATAACAATTGGATAATCAATAGAAAATTTCTAAATAAAGAAGACATCGTATGGTATGGCATTTCTCATTTACCACAAAGCGTTCTAATGCAGGATAGGCCAACTTTAAGCGTAAACATCTATATATTTGGGATTGTAAGTTTAGAAACGTTTTTTATTCTAAATATGAGGTGTGTTTCAACATACTGGTAGCTCTGTGGCCATTGGCGATAAGTGACGAGAGGCTCTTCTTCTTCTTCGTACTCGTCGTCATCATCAGTTTCAATCTCAATCTCTTGGTCATCATCGTCTTCTTCTTCATAGAGAAACTCATCTTCTCTCTTCCCATTTTTGTGATCCGCCATTGTCTCTGTTGCAACCGGTATCTTCTAGAAGTGGCACCTGTGCTACTTACTATATGTGTAGAAGAAACAGATAAATGACAGTCATCTATCATCTATGGAGTTGGCACGTACTACTATGTCTAATGTTATTGGGCCGAGTTTCTTCTCTAAATTCTCGGCCCAATTTCTATTATCACTGTCACTGTTGGTAGGCACTTTTTTTTTATGCAAATAAAGATATATTACCAAATTGAGAGTATTACAATTGATAGGGCCTAATTGAAAACAAAAACAGAGAAAAGGGTCCAAGGTTTAATTAAAAGCACACTTTTAGGCGAATTCCCAAATTAAGAAGAGAAATCCCTAGATTGAAGTCTAACAGAAACATGGAGCCTCTCCAATGGCGCGAACCAAAAATCTTTCCCAACCATGGAGCTCCAAAGCTTAGAATCAGAAGCTAGCCAGGATTAATGTATCTGATTCCCAAACTTTCTAGAGTTGTAATGGCCAGAAGGGGAATCGGAGCATTGCATCCTTTGAAGTTGTGGCTTTGATAAACGGTGATGACCCTCTTAGCTATCCAGTCGGCGGCTTGGTTCTGATTCCTGGATATGTGACGGAGGGTCATGCAATGGTGGATTAAACTTCTACAGACAGCAATCGCAAACTCATTAAGAGGGGCAACAATGCCAGTGGCAAGAATGTTGATTAGGGTCAAACAATCAAACTCTACATCAACATTCTCCCAGTGGTTGCGCTTGCAAATGATGAGTCCTTCAATAAGGGCTTTGCATTCAGCCTGGAACGGATTCATCTTGCCGAACAGACATCCAACTCCAATGACGATAACTTTGTTTTCGTCTCTGACAAGAATACCCCCACTCGACTCTCCAGAAGAGCTACAAGCGTCGTCAATGTTGATTTTGAGTCTACCTGCGTTTGGCCCCAGCCATTTCAGGTACGTAGTCTTATTCTTTCTGTTGTTGATTGCTCTACACCCTAGCGTTGAACCTGCGTCAATGATATGAGATCAGTGTTTAGTGAGTAGTGTGTTCCCAGAATCAATTCCCATTATGATTCCGGTTATCCTGTCAACAGCACTCTTTAAGTCATCATGAGTGTTGTTGAACTTAAGGCAGTTCCTATTATACCGAATTGTCCAACATATTATTTGTGGGACAAGCTTGCTATCATAAAACCAGAACCACCAATGGAGAATGTGGTTTAAGGTCATGAATCTCTTCAAAGGTATTCTGAACAGGCACCCAAAATAGTTACAAATGGGCTAGGCGAAGTTGCAGTTGACGAAGAGATGATTTTTCTCTTCACAACTGCAACAGAATTGGCATTTGGAGACAGTGATAATGTGTCTCTTGGAAATAATATTGTCTATGGGAATAAAGTTTTTAACAATTTTCCAATATAAGAAAGAGAATTTTTTAGGAATAAAATGATTCCATATTTTTTTAAAGAAGTTTGATTTGTTGTTTTTATTTCTTACACTGTCCCAAGTTAGCATGGTATTAAAATTGCTATCATTAGACAGCTTCTAAACAATCTTGTCTTCCTGTTCATGATTGAGTTTGAAACAATTAATGTGTTTAACTCTTTCTAGGGGTAGAAAGTTCAAAATAGTTTGGTTATCCCAGCCACTATCTTTCCAAAAGGTCTTTACATTAGCAGAGAGAAACCATCTATCAGGGCTGTGGTTGGTGAGAAGAGGAGGCATATCATGCCACTCATCAAACAAAAAATCAATAGAGTCGTTACCAAGAGTTCATTTAAGATTTTTGTCAGCCTTATCTTTAATAGAATGGAGTCTTTTCTAGGGCTATAAGTGGTATACATAAGATTAGCCCAAAGACACTTGTTCTTTCTAAATAAGAACCAAAGTTTTTGAGAGAAAGTGTGTTGAATATCAATCAGCCTTTTGATATTCAACCCACCTTCATCAAAAAGCTTGCAAAGCTGACTCCAGGAGGTCCAATGGATAGATATCATTGTAATTGGACCTCCAGAGGAACATATTGAAGCAAAGCTCGATTTTATTAATAATCGAAATGGGAATGACAATGTTATGCATCCAGTAATAAACAATAGGATGTAAAAAATTAGTGATAAGAGACATTCTTCCCCCAAAGGACAAATATTTCATATCCTTTTCTTGAATTTTATTATGAATTTTTTCAATTAAAGGTAAGTAATTATTCTCGTTGTTGTTTGCAGAGATGGTGGTGCCAAGATAGGAGAAAGAAGCTGTGTCTACATTGAATCCAGTAGCCATGTTCAGTCTGGTAGTACAAGCTTGAGAAGATTTAGCAGAGGTAATAATTTTCGTTTTATCTTTATTGATAACTTTCCCAGAAACTGATTGGTAGTTCTCAAGAAGGCAGCTAAACTTAGCAATGGTGGAAGGAAGGTTGTTAGTGAAGATTTTTATGTCATCAGCAAACGCCAGACTAGGTAAGAGATAACCTGACTTAACATAGAATTTCATATTGTCATTAGCTTTAAGAAGATTAGATAAAACCTTAATGAGAGCTTTCTCGGCAAGAATGAAAAGGCTTGGAGACAGCGGGTCTCCCTGTCTTAAGCCTTTCTTCGAAGGAAAGTAACCCACACTAGAAACATTTATGAGAACAGAAATCATGACTTTAGAAATCAAGTTTCTAATAAGGGAAATAAGATCCTTAGAAAATCCAAAACAAGTCAAAACTTTTAGGACAAAAGCATGAGACATTCTGTCAAATGCCTTTGACATATCAAGTTGCATCATAATGTTACCTTTGCTAGGCTTTCTGTTAATATTGTGCATCATTTCTTTAACTATAATGATATTCTTATGAGTGAGTCTATTTTTCACAAATACCCCGACTGTTAGATATAATATTAGGCAGAAACACAGCAATTCTGTTATTTATTAGGCTAGAAAGCACCTTGTTGAAAATGGTGCAAAGGCTAATAGGCCTATAGTTATTCCAATTAATAGGGTTAGGGACTTTGGGAATAAGACAAATCCCCGTGGAAAACACACCATTGGGGATACTACTGCCCTTAAGATAGGCATTAAGAGCATTGCAAAGGTCAAGATTAATAATCTCCCAACAAGTTTTCAAAAAGAAAGAGTTGAACCCATCAGTGCCTGCAGCATTGTCATTCTTCATGGAGCTGATAATAGTCCACACTTCATCTTTATTAGTAGGCTTGAGCATAGTATAGTTTTCACATTCTGTTATGAGCTTTATTATGTTTTCAAAAATGTTATCCTGTATTTTTAGATTTAAGTCATCAGTGTTAATGTAAAAATTAGTAGATAACATCTTTTTAAAATAAGATTCAGCAGACTTAGCTATATCATTCTGAATATGTAGCCAACTTCCATTCTCTTTTATACCATTGCTTACGTTTTTCTTCCTTTTTTTAGAAACATATTGATGGTACAGTTTAGTGTTACCATCACTCTCATTAAGCCAAGTGTTAAAACACTTTTGTCTCCAGTAGCTCTCTTCATTTTTGAGAGCCTGAATAAGGATGCTGTTAGCTTTAGCAAGGTTTGCCTTAGAAATGCAGTTGTTTTCACTTTGTTGAATGATCTTCTTGGTGTTAACATCTTCAGTGGCAACCTTAACTTTGTTGAAGATGTTTCCAAAGTGATTAATATTCCAGTGTTTAAAAAACTTTTTAAGTCTTTTAAGCTTGAACTAGAAAATAATGTTGTTGTTACCTTCACAATGGAGATTCCAATTATTCTTAACTAAGCTTAGGAAGTTAGAGTCATTAGCCCAAGCATTAATAAATTTTAAATTGCATTTGTTATAAATAGAATTAGAATTAGAAGTATTGGAAAGAGATATGAGCAAAGGGGAATGGCCAGAACAAGTTCTGACCATGTGAAAAACCTGAACACTATGCATTGAAGAGATCATGTTGTTGTTGATTAATGTTCTATCTAACATTTTCCAGCATTTGTTGTTACTCCATGTATATCTAGAACCCACATAACTAGTGTCCTCAAGGTAACACATTCTGATGGCATCGTTGAAGTCATCAGAGCCACTAGTATAAAAAATGGCGCAACCAAGCTGGTCTTCAAAGCTAGTGATAGCATTGAAGTCACCAGCTACGATCTAGGGAAGATCATCACTAGCAAGAGATACTGTATGGTTCCAGAGATCTTTGTGAAGGGATCCTTGGTTCTTAACATAAACAGAGGTAAAGTTGAAAATATAATTGTTGATATTAACCTCCAGATGAAAGAATTGCTCGTGGTCAGCATTAACAGTGATGTTAATGTCATCAGACCAGAAAACCCACACCTTGTTAGAACAACTAGCAGCAAATTTGCAAAGACCAATTCTTTTAGAAATAGTATACATCTTGTTAAGCCTAGCCATAGGCTCCTGAATAGCAATTACCTTGATCTTTTCAGTTTGAATCATAGATATAAGCCTTGATAAGGTAGAATTGTTGTTGACACCGGGGGAATTCCAGCTAGCAATCTTTATCATTATCAGATAAAGATTTGTTGTAGTTTCTCTCCCTTTTGAGAGGGGAGTTAATTGACAGTCTTTTACCACGTTTGTTTCTATATGCAGATTTGATCTTGTGGCTGATAATGATGTTAAAGTCATATCGAGGAGAGGTGATACTAGGAGAAACACTCGGAGAAACATTACAGCTTCCAAGATTGTTGCGTTGAGGAGATAGAGAGGGTTCAACAGTCTGATTTTCAAAGTTATTTTGATAATCAAAATCCAATCTTTGAATAGCGCCAATTATCTCAGGATCATTTTTGGAAGAGTTTTCATATTCTTCGAGATTAGGGACAACTTCACCAGACGTTCTAGAATCATAAACTTTGTTTTTTGCTGTAATGATAGATTTAATCTTTCTTCTATACACTTTACTGAAAGTTTGAACCTGTGTTACCTTTGGTATATGCAAATTAGTGGAACTTTCTTATAGGATTAGTTGAAATAATAATATCATCTTTCACAATATCATTGCTTCTTTCTTTGTCTTTGTCTTTGTCTTTTAAGTCAGTCTTTCTACATTCTTCATTTTTATGTCCCAAATGATAGCAGCTATAGCAGTAACTAGGAGGATTCTTGTAGCTAACACCAATCCAGCACCCGTCATTCTCTCTGAATCCAACCCACATTATTTTTTTAAGCTTCTTAGACACATCAATTTCAACTTGAGCATAGCACGCATTGCTATTGGCTCTGTGTTTATCAGGGATCACAGTACGATACACAATACCTAAGGTGGATGCAAGATCATTAATCACAGAGCAGTTGTACATAAATTCGGGAATCCTTTCAAATCTTACCCATAGCAAAACAGTAGGATTTTCGTAGTTTTTGTTAAAGTCAAGGCACCACTTTAGAATTCTCATGCTTTTGCTATCGACACTCCAGACATTTTTAGACCATAAACTACTGACATCTTCTTTAATGAAAAACTCTATCAGAAAATGACGGGAGTCTATAGTATTGAAGCTGTATGATCCCTTGAATTTGAAAGATTCAAGAAAGTGTTAAAGCGAATCTCGTTTTGGTATTCCGTTGCTGAATTTGCCGATCAGGGTAGTTTTTGTTTGCAGCAAGAGAAATTATTTGGTCTCTTTCGAATATTGGATAAAAATATGGTCCTTAGCCTCTTTTCTGAACTCAACGAAGGTTTCTTGAGGCAAAGGCTTTGGTTTCAAGATATTAGAGAAAGATTTCTTGAACTGATTCGAAGCATTGGTTTCAGCGTTAGGATGAAGAACAAGGAACGCTTCATCGTTGTTTAAAGCACCGTAAGACATAATCTGAGACACAGGGGAGGCCACCGGAACTAAAGCATGGGGACGCAATAACTTGTAGAGAAGATTTCCAGAGGGAAATCGAGAGGCAGAAAGCTCAGGAAAGCGCCTCTGAAGTTATTCAGAGGAATGTCTTCCCTGAGAAATCCAGAGGGAGTCACCGGCGACGGCTTCAACGGAACAAAAAGCTTATTAAAAACAGAGCTTTTTTCATCTGAGCGTTCCTTATACTATTGGTCCACACTTTTCGCCCCATATTTTATCAAACCTTCACTTTGCGTTTTTTCAGAAAATTAATTTTATTATACTTTATTATTATTTTTAATCTTTTTACATACATTTAGGATTTACAAGTTGGTAACCCTTTTTATTAGATATTTGAGGAAGTGAACAATACAAAGTTAATTCTCATAAAATGTTTTTTATCCATGTGATGTGACGGATTCACATACCGACTCAGATCCACTATTGAATCTATCCTCATTTGGTCATTTAGTTTGTACAATAATTAACTTCTCTATAAACATGGTTGAATTTGAAGTGTAGATTTATTGGGAAAGTCTCTATATATTCACATCTCAGAGCACTCCTCATACACAATTTGTCAAACAATCCGACCACAAAAACTCATCCACGTTAATTTTAATTCATGCACTTGGCTTTGTCAATTTTACCAGTGTACTTTCCGACGAAACTATAAGTCCCTCATCAACCTCTTTACCCCAATCTCGAATATAATCTCTGGTCATGCTCCAAGTCATAGCCTGAGTTACTTGTTGTAAGCTTTTGTACCGCATTGGGTCCAAAATCATGTTATTCATGTCCAACCATATATGTCATATTATAGCAAATCCAATAAGATTTGAATTTTCTGGCCTCTTGGATTCTCTCTGGCACCTTTTGATTTTCTCCACCATCTAAAATCTCTTACATTTTCTCGTTCATTTTCTGGTCTGCAAACAGAAGTTGCTCGCCTTCCACCTTGAAGTTTTGATGTTCACCCGGTATATTCTACATATTGCGTCATGCTCACGAAACTATTTTTAAATATGTAATGTCACTCTATGATTCTGAAAGATCTTTGTACCTCTCACAATCTTCAAACAAGTGAATAGCCGTCTATTGGGCTTTACCACATTCACTGCAAAGAACTGACACTATGACAATCCGCCTCACAAAATTAACCGTCGTCAGAAGGATATTACTTATGACACACCGTCTATGGGGCCTTAAAGCTTTCCCACTTGAATACAAAGCTCAGTATAGAAAACCATCGCTTACAACTTTTCCCAATCTCACGAATCAATATCTCACTCATCGTTTTCAAACAAGAAACAAGTAAGTTCTTTATCTTTGTCTTATTCTTGTTATCGATTTATATTTTATTATTCTTGATCTTGATATTGTTCTTGGTATGATTTTGATTTCTTTTTTGTTTCATTTTTATGGTTATCGTGGGTATCAATTTTCTTTAGAAAAAAATACCCATAAATACCCACTCAACTATCTCATTACCACTGACTATCAAAAAATAACATATTACCAATAGGTACTTGGAGCTAAAAATGGATAAAAATACCTTCACTAGTATAAATATGGTGTTTTATGGTGAAAAAAATATGTTTTCCTCTCAAATTCAATAAACTCATTTAACTCAATAAACCCACGAAATCCTAAATACCACATTACCTCCAGAAAGACGTACCCGACGATTTCCCTTTCTCTTCCATCATTTCCGGCTACCTCCTCCGAAAATTTCTTAGTCCGACGAAGAAATATAGACGTCGCCAACCGTTGTTCACAGTCCAAGAATACATATTTTAAGCTTCTTTTACCGTTCTGAGCTTTAGAATACCCTACATGTACTAAAATTGAAACAGTTAAATCAAATGGTTTAATATTAAACTATATGTATTGTCTTGTATATTGGTTGTAGTGTATTGTCTTATTTCTGGGTTTAGTCATTTGTGACTCAATAACAATAAACTCGCATCTTCATCATATGTAGATTTTCAATGTGTATAGGATGAAGAGTTAAAAGATGGTTCGAGGGTGATTTTGTTATGAGAAGATTTGTTGATAGAGGATTAGGAGGTAGAAGAATATTTGAGTGTTAGATCTAGAGAGAGAAAATGCTAAACAGAGTAGAGAGAGAAAGTCGTACTATCTATATCGAGATTCGTGAAGCGTGTGTGGTCCTTTTATAGTACAATTGCGGACCCCACACGCTTTAATTTGGTTTAATTACATCTTTTGGTCCCCGCTTTTAGGTTCCTTCCTATTTTAGCTATATCTTTACAATTCATGCGTTTCAGCCCTTATACATTTATTTCTATGAATTTTGGCCCTTATACATTTATTTCTATGCATTTTGGCCCTTATACATTTATTTCTATGCATTTTGGCCCTTGTCTTTTATTCTTCCTTATCAGTAGCCCCCCAGTCTTAGTAAAAATTGTTTTGCTAAGACTGAATAATTCTCGTGACAGGCCAAAATTACTTCTTCTTCGAACTTCATAAGTCCCTCGAAAAGTTGCTCCACGAGTCCCTTCGTATTGTCGAGGCCACGAACTACTTAGGCGAAAAGTCATTCCACAAAACCTCTTCGACATAAAACCTCTTCGAATGATTTGCAAGCCTCCTCGAATATCTAAAACAGCCTCTTCGAGCTTCTGTTATACCGAGTAGCCCCCTCAATCCTTGCAACCTTTTAAGCAAAATGGTCTTCGGATAAGTATATACTTAGGCGAAAAAAGGGTGCTAGGATTGATGATGTCATTACACACACTGATGTCAGCAAAAAACGGTACCAATTCTTCTGACATTATTGTCAGAAAACTCTTCGCCTTCCCCTGACAATCTCTGACACAAAACTCTTCACTTTCTGCTATAGCTAGGCGACCGAACAATGTCCACCTATGTGGACTATCGTACCCCTAGGCAAACAACATGAAAATGTCCCCGGGCTTCATTTGTCAAGAAATCCCACTAGTCTTCTATAAATACCAACCTTTTTCTTCATTAATGTAACTTCTGTTCAATTATTTCTAGAGAGATAAAGCTGGCGAACAAGCCCCGTCGAATTCCTGAGTGGTTGTTGATTAGTAAACGGTTCGAAAAGAGGGTTGCTGCTGGTCAAGACGTAAGGCCTCATCCCCCACCATTGACTACAACCTTTTTCGGTGCATGGCCTCCTTCGAACAACTCGACCGCTATTATTCCTAGTGAAGTAGCTCGTCAAAGCTTGCTCAACGAAACAAACCCTCCTAGGGAAATGGGTAAAGAGAGATCACACAAGCATTCATCAGGTTCGAAGAGGAAGAAATCCCATAGAGATAGAAAAGGTTCTCATGAGCGAAAACGGGCCAGGGAAGCTCCCCTAACAATTCGAGAACCAACTGCCCCAACTAACGTTGAAAACCTTCCCCAAAGATCTTCAAGTCCTCGAAGGACTTTGAGGATTCCTCCTCGAAAGCCAGCTAGTCCTCCTCGAAACCAAGACCTTCAACATAATTCTGTAAGTCCTCCTCGAAATCAAGATCAACAACATAATTCTGGAAGCTCTCCTCGAAATCAAGACCGACAGCACAATTCTGGAAGTCCTCCTCGACATCAAGACCGTCACCGTGATGCTAGTAGTTCTCCTCGAAGACAAGACCTTCATCGTGATGTTGGAAGTCCTCCTCGAAGACAAGGAACAGATGTGTCTAGTCTGCCCTCCACGTCATCCATGACCATTCATGGAACTCAATTCTCCCCCTCAAGGAAGCTTATTACCGATGAAGACATGCGTATTTTACATGAACAAACTTTAGACCCCAAAGTTACAAAACCTCTCAATAAGTCCTTCGGACAGAAATTGCCCATTATTCCTTCCTCAGGCCCTGCGAACGGTGCAATATCTTCTTCGACAATATCCGAGGAGCAAGCTCGCCGGATTGCTCCAAAATTGAATGGGGATATTGTACTTCCCTTGGAGTTGGACAACATCTCCGGTAACAATATTCGGGGCATTGAGAATAAACACATGGTAGCCCTTGCCAACATTAAATATAAATACTTTTCAAGGGAGGAGGAGACGATGCTGAGAGCTCGATGGGGCATCCCCACTTATATCAATATCAGATTTCCTGCTGAGGGAGAGACACCCTTATCTGTGAGGGATCACGAGGTGATGGTCTACACAGAAATCATGAATTGGGGCTAAGGTATCCCTTAGACCCCTTTTTTATTGAATATCTCTCGAAGATAGATCTTTGCCCGTCCCAGGTTGTGCCCAATATGTGGTTCACGTTAATGGCTTGCATAATGGCCTCAAGGCTCTCAGGCCAAGAATTTTCTCTGGAGCAAATCATTGGTCTTGCTGGTCTTTCCCGAAATCCTTACTTCCCCTTCTATTCATTGACATTCAATCGGGGGCAAAAAATACTGAAGGATCTATTGGAGGCCGATAAAAAATGGAGGCAACAGTTCCTCTTTTTCTCTGGCTGCTGGGAGACTGGATCAGAAGCCACTCCTTCGAATCCTCACAAACTTTCGCTAAAATGGACAATGAAATGTAAGTATTCCACCAACTTTTACTCTTCGAACTTAAGCCTTCGAAATTTATGCTTTCTCTTAAGCCTCCTCGAATACTTGTATGTCTTCGAAGTAATATGTTCCCTCGAAATTGTATGTTGTGTTTGATATTTACTTTCTTGCTTCAGCTATGACTGGAGTGTCCAAACCCTACACCGACTATGTCGAGGGAGCTACCACTATTTTTACTAACCTTCGCTTGTGGGCAAAGGACCAGTGAGACAATCGTTTTCGCCGTTGTTTTGTTGGTGACAACTTGGCTAGGAGTCGACTCTGGAGGCTTAATCCCCAAGATCGTATAAGTATGAGGGGACTGATGACTCCGCCTTCGGAACGGGAAGTGTTAGAGCGATGTAGCCAACAGGATGTCACAATCTATCTGCCCAAGCACTCTCGCTCGCAAAGTCACCTGGATGAACCTCCAGAAGATGAAGTAACACCAACCCAACCAATAAATCCAAAAACAGCTACTAACAATCAAAAGCCACACTCCTCGAAGAATGTAGGGGCCTCGAACTCTAATGACCCTCGAACAACTGAAGCCCCTCGAACAAGTGTTATTGTTTCAACAAATCCCACTCCTCCTCCCCCTGCTCCCATCCTTCTACCAAAGAAAGATGGCAAGAAAAAAGACTTGAAGGGGAAGGGTATTCTTCTTGAGCCCATCGAAGAACAATCTGAGGGAGGAGAAACTCCTAACAATAATGAAGGGACTAACTTTGAAAGAGAAGTCCATGATGATGCAATTGATGCTGAAAACAGGGGTGGCCAATCACCCAAGGAAACTTCCTACCAATCCTTGCACTCTCCTCTGACTGAGGCGTCTCACCCAGCTTCCCTCGAAGACAGTCCAAGGCTGGCTCCTATCCCTGCTCCTCGAACAAACCCCCCACTACTCGTTCACCCAGACGTTGCTTGTGGTAATTTTTCTGAATTTGATTCTTCAGCATTGGGGTCTCCTTCGAGTTCCTTCGAAGTTCCCTTGGATGATGAATTCTCAATGAATCTTCGGAGACTGCTACATACTTCAGTGAACCGAGGAAAGAAGATGCGCCATTTTGAAAAGTGCAAAAATTACTACAAGTTCAAAGCATCACTAGCTGCCTCTCAGCTCGAGGAGGCCAAGAAGGAGTATGCAGTGATCGAGGGCCAAGCTGACGCCTTGTTCGAGCATCTTTCTGCTTCTGAGAATTATGTGACAATGCTAGAGAGGTGTTGCCAGCAAGAAAGGGACTTGTACAAGGAGAAGACTGATGCCCAGGAGCTGATGATATCTGAATACAAAAAGGGGCATCGTAAGGCTTGCGATGGATTCGAGCAATGCACTGAGGCTCTTCGAAAAGTAGTTGGAGAACGCGATAACTTGGAGAAAAAGATCAGAGGTTTCCCAGTAGAAATCGAAGAGGCAAAGGAAAAGGCTGCGGATGCCTATGCAGCAACATGTTTGAAGACCTTACAGGCCCGTGATGCTGCTACTCGAGCTGGCTTGTTGACCCAGATATACACCGATCACCCTGAATATGACCTGAGACCTTTCTGGAAGCTTGTCCCCCCAGAACTTCGCCCCCCTAAATAGTCGTAAGTGAGAGTGAAGACTCAGAAGGCGAGGGGAGTGATACTTCGAAAAATGCCGATTGAGTAAACATGCTATGGGTAGTTGTTTTTTGTATATGGCCTAAAAAAGGCATCTTTTTGTGATGTTCGGAACTTTGCTGTGCTGCTTTAACTTTGTAAGAGCACTTAATATTTAACTTATCAATGTATTGTATCCGAAACAAGTTCATAATGATTATCAGTTGAATAGATGGTTCTTCGAATTATTATTTTATTGGCCCTTCGAATAATTAGTACTTGGAGAAATTCACAAATTCTATTAGCCTTCGAACAACTAGTGTTATATCTGCAATAAGGCCATCGAACGTCAAGTTGATTGGCCTTCGAATGATTATTATCTAGATAAATTGATTAAGGGTTATGTTTTTAATAAGGTCTTCGAATTCCAACTTATTTGGTCTTCGAACAATTTTACTTAGATAATTTTAGCAAGTTTCATGCTCGTAACAAAGCCTTCGAATTCCAACTTATTTGGCCGTCGAGCAATTTTATTTGCTCAAACTTATCAAAAGTTATATTTGTAATGATGCCTTCGAATGCCAATCTTATTTGGCCTTCGAACAAATTTCACTTGGATAAATTTAGCAAGATTCATGCTCGTAATAAAGCCGTCGAATTCCAACTTATTGGTCTTCGAATAATTGTAAGGTCTCCGAGGCACATGTTACCGTGATCCGAAGAATAGTTCGAAGGTCCCAAAACGTCGTGGCACATTTTACTGTGACCCGATGAATAGTTCGAAGGTCCTAAAATATCGTGGCACATTTTACTGTGACCCGATGAATAAAGTAGAAATAATAATAAAAAATCGTGCGAAGGACAACAATTCGAGGCACATGTTACTGTGACTCAAAAAATCGTGCGAGAGACAACAATTCGAGGCACATGTTACTGTGACTCAAAAAATAGTGCGAGGGACAACAATTCGAGGCACATGTTACTGTGACTCAAAAAATTGTTAAAGGCAAAGAAACTTTGTATTTAAGGGGATCACCGAAACACCTCATTAAAATCTTCCTGTGCCTAACAGGGTATGAAAGAGTGTGTCCTCACCAAAATTTTTCCCAAGGGATACATAGAAAGTGAAAAGAAATACAATGTCATCTTCGAGCTCTGCTAATCGAGGTACAACTTTAAATGCTCAATATTCCAAGGTAAGCGGAGATATCGTCCGTCTTTATCTTTCAACCGATATGTGCCTGGTTTTATCCTTTCGGTGACCTCATAAGGGCCTTCCCAATTAGGTCCTAGCTTCCCCAAACTCTTGTCCTTAGTGTGCAAGAACACTTTGCGGAGGACCTTGTCTCCTACCTGAAAGTCCCTATGGTTGACTTTGGATGCATATCGACTCCTCATAAGAGTTTGATAGTGAAGGGAAGTCAGCTGCGCCCGCTGTCTCTTTTCCTCCACCAAATCTAAAGCCAACGCTCTATGCTGGTCATTTGTGTCTGAATCATAAGTTGCTATTCGATGTGAAGGGAAGAGGATCTCCGGAGGGACCACGGCATCCATCCCGTAAACTAAGGCAAATGGGGATACAGCGGTGGCTGTTCGGGGGGTCGTTCGATAGGCCCACAACACTTCCTGTAAATAGTCGGGCCATTTCCCCGCCTTACCTTCCAAGTTCTTTCTCAAACCGTCGAGGATGGTGCGATTAGTTACTTCCACCTGCCCATTTGCCTGAGGGTGAAATGGTGTCGAAAAACATTGTCGTATGCCCCTTGACACACAAAAACTCTGGAATTCTTTGTTATCAAATTGTGGTCCATTGTCCGTGGTAATCTGCAACGGTACACCAAAACGATAACAAATATTAGATAACACAAATTTGATTACGTCTTTTTCCTTTGTTCCCGCGAGCGGCTCAGCTTCCACCCACTTAGAAAAATAATCGACGGCCACAATTATCGTCTGTCTGCCCCCAGAGGCCATCGGTAGAGGTCCTACCAGGTCAATGCCCCACCTATCAAAAGGAACTGCCTCTGAGATGCTTTCCATCAATACTCCCGGTTTGTGAATTACATTAGCATAGCGCTGGCATGTGTCACAGCGTTTGACCAGATCTTTTGCATCAGCCGAGATAGTTGGCCAATAATAGCCTGCCAAGAATACCCTGCGTATCAAAACCTTATATCCACAGTGAGCGGATTCATCACCGTCATGTAACTCGAAAAGGATAATTTGTGACTCGGGCCCGTTCAAGCACCTTAGTAATGGCCGACTCAAAGATTTTTTATACAGCAATCCTCCCAGCAAAATGTAACCATGAGATTTGAATCTAACTCTTCTGGCTTCATATTTGTCGACGGGCAAAACGTCATGAGCTAAAAAATCAATGAGGACTGTTCTCCAATCAGGCGTGATCGCGTGGCTTTCCTCTGAGACGTTCATCACCTGCTCTTTACTAATTGAAATCGACGGGCATGTCTGGACCGGAACCAAGGGATAACCCTCTGTCCGTGAAGCAGAGGCGAGAGAATCCGGAACGGTATTTAACTCTCGTCGAACATGCTCGAACTTGACACCCTCAAAACCCGACGCCAAATCTTTCATTAGCTTCAAGTACTGTATAAGTGTTTCCTTCCGTGCCTCGGACTCCCCCGAAGCCTGATTTATCACCAGCTGCGAATCACTGATCAATTTTATCCGCCGAGCCCCGCAGATTTGAGCTAAACGCAGGCCGGCTATAGCTGCTTCATACTCAGCCTCATTATTAGTAGCTTTGAAACCGAAACGAATGGCTTGGAACATTGCTACCCCTTGTGGGGATACTAACTGGACACCTGCTCCGCTACCGGAGGTGTTCGACCCACCATCCGTCCGTATCACCCATTCTTCCTCGGCGACTATATCAGGCACCTCCTGCTCTTCCCTGTCTGAGTGGAACTCGACCAAAAAATCTGCCAAAACCTGTGCCTTTATCGCCGTTCGAGGCTCAAATGTTATGTCAAAGTCTCCCAGCTCTACGGACCACTTAGTCATCCTGCCAAAGATGTCTGGTCTTTGTAATAGACTTTTCAGGGGAAATGTCGTTCGAACCACAATAGGATGAGCTTGAAAGTAAGGCCTCATCTTTCGTGCCGCTGTCACCAACGCCAACGCCACCTTCTCCAAAGTAAGATACCGCTTTTTGGCGTCCAGCAAACTCTTACTGACATAATAAATTGGCCTTAGGAGAGAGTCATCTTCTTGGAGTAGAATGGCACTGATATCACACTCGGATACTGCTACGTAGACGATCAACGTCTCCCCCACCAAAGGTTTAGATAGAACTTCCGGAGAGGTTAAATACTCCTGAATTTGACGAAAGGCTGTCGAACATTCATCGGTCCAACAAAATTGCTTCGCATTCCGCAATATTTTAAAGAATGGAGCACACTTATCCGACGAGCGAGAAATAAATCGATTCAGAGCAGCCAATCGTCCTGTCAGGATTTGCACCTCTTTAATGTTTCGAGGAGGGGTCATAGCGATCAAAGCTCTTAGCTGCTCAGGATCTGCCTCAATACCTTTCTCGCTGATCATATAACCCAGGAATTTACCGGACCGCACGCCAAAAATGCACTTTTCCGGGTTGAGTTTGAGATTGACTCTACTCAAGTTGTGGAATGTCTCCGCAAGGTCAGCAAAATGGTCTTCGTCGTGCTCACTCTTAACCAACATATCGTCGATATAAGCTTCCATATTCTGCCCAATCTGCTCCTCGAAAGTTTTATTAACCAGGCGCTGATAAGTTGCCCCCGCGTTTTTTAACCCGAACGGCATGACCTTGTAATAATACAAACCTCGACCAGTAATGAAAGAAGTGCTCTCTTCATCATTAGCAGCCAGTCGGATTTGATTGTATCCCGAGTAAGCGTCCATAAAAGATAGCAATCGATTTCCGGAGGTCGAGTCCACTAATTGATCAATGCGAGGGACATGAAAATGATCTTTAGGACAAGCTCGGTTCAAGTCCGTGAAGTCGATACACATTCTCCACTTGCCATTTTTCTTTCTCACCAACACCGGATTCGACGCCCATATTGGATAATGTGACTCGCGAATATGACCTATGCTGAGCAGCCGTTCGACCTCCGACAAAATTGCTGAGGCTTTTTCCGGGGAGACATGCCTTCTTTTTTGGACTATGGGTCGGACATCCGATCGTATTGCGAGCTTGTGACATATAATTTCCGCCGGCACACCAGTGACATCCCGTGCACACCAAGCAAACATATCGAGCTTATCAGACAAAAAAGTAATTAACTTTCCTTTAAATTCGGGGGAGAGGTGGACCCCTATTTTTAGAACTTTGCCAGCCGCGAACTCGTGTATCGCAGAATCTTCCTCTGGGACTTGAAATCCGGGGGCCTCCATCGGATCATCGCAAGGAACGACTTCGGGGGGTGGCCTCTTTAATTGCTATGCTGGGTCAGAGGGCCCCCCTCGAACCCCTTTGGAAGACAGGGCTATCTGGTAACATTCCCGTGCCATCTTCTGGCTACTTCTGACTGTTCCAATGTTGTTCCCGATCACATATTTTAGGCATTGATGCACCGTGGAGATGACGCCATGCATCCGAGATAACCAAGAGCGTCCTAAGATGGCGTTATAAGATGTTGGTGCGTCAACCACAATGAAGAGTACCTCTACCTCTTTTCTGAATGGTCCACGACCCAATTCTACCATACATTGAAACTCCCCCACAACAACCGCTGTGGCTCCAGTGAAACCCACAATTGTCCTGTCGGATCTTCGGATGACCGGTGGGTCAGAAATGCGGCAGTAAGTACTCATAAACAAGATGTTCGTTGAGCTCCTTGTATCAAAGAGTATTTTTTGAACCTGATCCCCAGCAATGCCCGCCGCGATCACTACAGCTTCCTCATGAGGGCCTGCACCATTACGCATATCATCATCATCGAAACAAATAATTGGAGAAGGCGACCAATGCATTTGTGCAGAGACTCCAACTTCGATTTGGGTTGTCAGATTCACCATGTGCCTTTTGCTAGAGCTGTTAGAGTTTCCTGCGATTGTGTCCCCGCCGAAAATTGCTAAGGAATCGAAAAATGCACAAAGTCTGTCCACCTTTCCCCTTGGAATTTCTTCCTCGACCAAGTTTACATTGTTCCTCCCAACTTTGGGGTCCAAATACTCTTGTTCAATGTCAAAGTCGTCAACCCCTTCGGAAATTACCATGGCTGTGTCAGTACTCTTCGAGACAGCTTTTACCACGGCGCTTTTCTGGGAGTGTTTCTTGACATACTCCAACAGCATTCCATTCTCAATGAGAGCCTGCACCTCCTTCTTCAAGGCTATGCAATCCTTAGTGTCATGGCCCACATCCTCGTGATATTTGCAATATTTGTTGACACTTCTGCTTTCCCTTGGTGTTTGTATGGGAAAAGGCTTCCTGAACGTGACCGAAGACTTAGCCTTATCAAAGATCGCAGCGACATTTTCTGTCAACTCTGCATAGTAGTCGGGTCGAGTCCATTTGTTTGACATGTATCTTCCCCCTTGATTATAGTTTGACTGATTGCCATAGTACTGCGGGTTTGATTTTTGTCTTGGAGGATATTGACCCGTGCTTTTAGCTTGAACGTTTGATCGAGGGCCCTAAGAGCTTGGCTCAGTCCTTTGAAATTGATTGTGATCCAGTTGCTCTCCGGAACCTTTCTCTGAGGCTTGGGTTTCTTCCACCAAGATTCTCTTCTCAACTTGATCTAACAATACTCCGAAGGTCATCGCCTGACTTTCTGCCACCGTGTCTTTCAACAACCCGGGGAGCAAGCCCATCCTGAACGCTGCAAGTGCCACCGAATCCTTACAGTACTCCATATCTGTTTTGGTTTTGACAAAGCGATTGGTATAGTTTTTGAGGCTCTCCCCCACTTTTTGTCGATAGTAGATTATGGTGTCTCCGTTGGCCCGAAACTTCTTGCTTCCGACGAAGTGTTGTCTAAAGATGTTCCAGAACATGTCAAAGTTCTTAATGGAGCCCTGAGGTAGCCTGTTGTACCATTTAGATGCCACTCCCTTGAAAGTTTGAGAGAACGCTCTGCACAAAAGCTTATCATCGTCGTCGAAGTTTATCATAAAGTTCTTAAACTGCTCGATGTGATTATCTGGATCCTGAGTCCCATCGAACTTTTCAAGCTTCGAAATATCAAAGTGCTTTGGGAGGTTCCCCACTAAGATCTCCGATGATAGAGGAGAGGCTCTCCAATTATACCCTGTACGATAAACGTTGGACCTCAAATTATCGTTGTTTGAAAAGTACAGACCCTCCTCGGAGGGCAAAGTGTATTGCTGCTGCCATTCTGAATTTCGAGGGCCCATATCATCCTTCCCAAGGCACTTTGCCTGCTCATGAGAACGATCACCAACTCGGTCGTGGCGACTCTTCTCCCGCAAGGATTTCCTCTCCGAACTCCTTCCCCTTCGGGCACCAGTTCGCATCTGGTCACGCTTTTTCCTCCTGCGGTATCTCCGGGGAGATGACTCAGAAGTACTATACCGTGAGTAGTCACTTGAAGTAGCCGAGTCTGAACGGTACTTTTCTCTCCTCCTCGGAGACCTTCGCTCACGCCTACGATATTTATCATCTCTTTTCTTGGGACGAATTTCGACGTCCCGCTCCTCCCTTTGTTCGACGGGTTCTCTTCTTATCTCAGATCGAACATATTTCTGAGCGGCTTCTTTCTCCGCCTTCAACCTTTCGATTTCCAACAGCAGTTCATTCCTCTGAGCCAAGAGGGCGGAGTCATCGAAAGCGTTCTCGACTCGCCGACCTCTTTCTCCTTCGGATTCCAAGTCGTCCTGAAAGTCATCCACCTCAATGTTTTCCTCGCAGTGATCAATCAAATCGTCCCCTGGGCCTTCCATGGTTCTCCTCGAAACGGGAATTATTTCTAGGAAGTGATTATCGTCGGAGCGATTTTCGCTTCCCACAGACGGCGCCACTGAAGAGTTAAAAGATGGTCCGAGGGTGATTTTGTTATGAGAAGATTTGTTGATAAAGGATTATGAGGTAGAAGAATATTTGAGTGTTAGATCTAGAGAGAGAAAATGCTAAACAGAGTAGAGAGAGAAAGTCGTACTATCTATATCGAGATTCGTGAAGCGTGTGTGGTCCTTTTATAGTACAATTGCGGACCCCACACGCTTTAATTTGGTTTAATTACATCTTTTGGTCCCCGCTTTTAAGTTCCTTCCTATTTTAGCTATATCTTTACAATTCATGCGTTTCAGCCCCTATACATTTATTTCTATGCATTTTGGCCCTTATACATTTATTTCTATGCATTTTGGCCCTTATACATTTATTTCTATGCATTTTGGCCCTTATACATTTCTTTCTATGCATTTTGGCCCTTGTCTTTTATTCTTCCTTATCATAGGAAAGTAACAATAAACTCGTATCTTTATCCTCTGAAAATACATTAAATTCGCACCTTCTTTAGCTGTTATACCAAGAACTCGCATGGTTGGATAATAATGAAGAATTCTCATGTAGTCATGTTTGATATACAATAAAGTACTATGGTTAAAAATATACAGAATTCTCATGGTTGGAAACATAAATATCTAGCACAGCTAACAGATTTAAAATCGAATGGTTTAATATTCAATAAGCTTGCACGTTTAAAAATGTAGAGACCTCTCATGGTTGGAAACAAAAGGATCTAGCACAACTAATAGACTTAAAATTGAATGGTTTAATATACAAGAACTTACATGGTTAGATTATAATAAAGAACTCTCATGTTTGATATTCAACAAATTTACACGGTTAAAAATTTGCATGACTCTCGTGGTTGGAAACATAAGGATCTAGCACAGTTAATAGACTTAAAATCAAATGTTTAATGTATAAGAATTTTGCATTGTTGGATTATAATGAAGCACTGTGATGTTTAATATTCAATAAACTCGCATGATTGAAAATGTATAAAACTCTCGTGGTTGGAAACATAAGGATCTAACACAACTAATAGACTTAAAATCGAATGGTTTAATATACAAGAACTCGCACCTTTAGATTATAATGAAGAAATTTCATGTTTAATATTCAATAAACTGACACGTTTAAAAATATATAGAGATCATGTGGTTGGAAACATACAGATCTAGCACAGCTAATAGACTTGAAATCAAATGGTTTAATATACAAGAACTCGAACGGTTAGATTATAATGAAGAACTCTTCTGTTTAATATTCAATCAACTCGCACGAGTAGATTATACTGAAGAACTCTCATGTTTAATATTCAATAAACTCGCACAGTTAAAAATATACATAATTATCGTGGTTGGAAACATAAGGATCTAGCACAACTAATAGACTTAAAATTGAATTGTTTAATATACAAGAACTCGCTCGGTTAGATTATAATGAAGAACTCTCATGTTAAATATTCAATCAAATCATACGGTTAAAAATGTACAGAACTATTGTTGTTGGAAACATAAGGATCTAGCACAACTAATAAACTTAAAATTGAATGGTTTAATATACATAAACTTGCACGGTTGGATTAAAAAAATGAACTCTCATGTCTAATATTTAATAATCTTGCATGGTTAAAAATGTACATAACTCTCATGGTTGAGCTCGCATGTTATTGACCAACTTTTAAAAAAAATCATTAATGAATCTAATTTTAATCATGTTAAAAAACAAAATCGATGGTGCTTTTGGATTATTTTTATGAGCTCTGGTTTGAAAGATATGGACCTTTAAAAAATAAAAGAAAAATAAAAAATAAAAAAAGTGAAACTTCGGTTCAAGAATTGGAAGTAGTTACGTGGTTGGTCATGAAGCATGTGTATTTGAGGTATTATTAAAGAAACTGGTATTGATTGGGAGTTGCATAGATTAAATGGGTAGCAAGTAAGTATAAATGATAGTTTTAGTATCAAATGGAAATATAGTTTGTGAGTAGGTAACTTTGGTGTCATTTTTATTTTCTTTATTCATTTTGATTTTTTTATGGTTATCGTTAGTATCGTGTTGATTTTTCTGTTTTATATAGTTATGGTTCTTGCTATCTATTTCTTTTTTGTGATTACGATAAAAATTTATGGTTCATATTCAAAATACTCAACTTTTGTTTTTAATTTTCCCATCTTTATGACCCGTTACAGAAAACGTATTTTATGAAAGAATAAAAAAAGTTTTTAAATTTTGTTCTTTTTTTTTTATGTACCATGTTTATAAAGATGAAGTATTTTGTTTGGCATTCAAACTCATATTATTTGGGTGGTAAACTGATAGCATATTCTCTCTACAAAGAGGTTTACCCCGGACGATTAGAGGCAATGTCATATCTTGTGGCGTATTGGGCTATCTTAAATTATGAGGAAGTAAAAAACTATTCCGGTGAATTCGATTGGTACTACTCAAATCTCACATATAGATTTTTTTATAACTATTTCAAAGGAATACAAAAAATAAAATTTTTGAAACAGATATAAAGTTATCGGGGTAAGAAAATCCTCCCTTCTTGCAGTTATTAGACAAAAAATGCCATAAATAATAGTGAATTTCGATCCACAATATCATAAAAAAAGGATCGACTATTTCACAGACCTAAAAAAGGGTTAGTGAAATTGTCCTATTAACCAAAGAGGTTTTGTTAGATCTGCGCAAACGTATAAATTATAATGTGCGAGCCAAGTATTCCAAGCATAAAGTCTAGGAACAAAATCCTATTTGCGACCCCTTAAAAGGTCAAAGGTGCGTAGAAAATTATTTATGTAGTTTTTTTATTAATAAAGGGACCGAAATACTTGTAGGATATATTTTATAATATTATTAGAGAAAGACACTAAGAAGATATATCTGGATCAGACATGGCTATATAAGTTACAGGTATTTTCAAAAGATAAGTCAAACATTAAGTTGTATTTAGTAGTAAACATATGTATTTTAAATAGAACAAACAAGTGAGGTAAAAAGAAAACAAGTTATTGTTTCTTTTACGGAAACATTTCAACCATTGAAAAATTAGGCATATACACATATATTTTTGTATATTTTAAACCTAATTTTTTAGCTAAAGTAATTATCTATGAGCTTGATTATTGTTGAGGGATTCGGATCGTGAACAAAAATTAGACCTGGTATATGCAATATGGGACATTGGCTTGTGGATGTGCCCCGTTGTGGTTCCCCGCGGGTTTGTTGTGAGTGATCCTTTTGGAATCTCACTTTCCAAACTTCTGTTCTATTTTGTCACAATCAAGTTGTGTTCTTCCACCAATTTTACGTAAGTGGCTATTTGGAGTTTCACTAGACCAAAAATACCAAAAATAAAAAGGGTTAATGATGGCCGAAAGGTCGACGTAACTAAGGTAAGAAATGCTACCAAAACATCTTAAATGTGAGAGAAAAACAAATATCTTGAGCGAAGCTCACCGTAACTCTTTAAAAAACGGTTTAGCCGTTAAAAAACACCCCGATTTCCTTAAGTTACGCAAAGTATTTGGTTGTGCAGTGCGAGTAAGCCTTTTGAAATCTTGCAAAACCATCAATCATTCATTACTACCATGAATGATATGTAGACATGTTCAAGTAAATCGGTGGAGAAAAAAGCAAAAAAATATCCATCAAAATTATATCTCTCAGTATATCAAAATCAAGGAAAGTTTCAGCCTCTATTAAATTTTTATCTCGTAAGTGTGATCGACATACTATACTCTATGTATTACTATAATATTCTTGAATATGTTGAATCCTAATGCAAATGTCAAGAAAATTATTTAACTTATATTTTTTCCTGTTTTAGATTTTTGTTTTATGTGTCTCAAATTATAAATAAATTACGCCAACGTTCAAAAGGTCCCTTATGCAAATTAGTTAGGTTTGATTATTGGTTCTAAATCAGCTCTATTGACATTTGTACCAAGTCTAAAAGAGTGTTACATAGATTTTGGGGAGTAAATATCCAACAACCAACAAATGTTTTGTAGTTGAGTTTGTTTTTATGTGTGGTAGATATTATTCAGCTACTGTCTCTTACGAGATATTGTCTTTTGAGGAAAGAATGTTTTAAAATCCGGAGATATTGGTCCTCATCGCTCAAATCAGGTAGCATCGTCGAATAACACCCAAGAAATTGTAGGTCATTCAGCTTTGGCGTATCATTCTTGTGTATATAAAAATCATGTGTAGCAATATCATAGATAGCGGGTAAGATGTTTACATTGGCCTTATATAACAACCCATAAGTGTTATGTAAACAAACTTGTTATTAAACTATGAAGACCCAATAAAGTGATCAATTTCATGAAAAAAAATGTCAATACAAAGTGCTCTTCGGTCTTAATGTTTCCCAAACTTTGTTGAATGAAAATGACTGTCAATATAATTTTCTCCTTGGTCTAACATTCAGAAAATAGACATCAACGACAAACCTTTGTAAAAAAAACTAATATAAAACCCCAAAACATAATCAGTCATATATTTAGGGTACCTAACATCTGGAAGAGCTAGATTCATAATCTAAATTGGAATCCTTCGAAGCATCATTTGAATGATATATTTTGTTCACATTATTATATGAAAACTTACTTTTAATACCAACGGTATATTTGAACAAATATGTTTTATATCAACAATATATTTGAGATTTATTCGTATAAAAGTTTAGAATCATGTCATACCATTCTATAAGGAAATTGCATCAGTTGATGGAGCCTTAGAAATGGATATAATCTATATGCTATACAAATTTTAGAATAAAAATCAAGTAGATCGTTGGTGTTTACAGTTTTACTCCTTATAGTTGTTTATGATTTAGTTGTTTCTATGGTAAAATTCTATGGTGTTGTAAATTTGTGTGTTTTTTGTTGTGGACTATGTCCTTCCGTCGATAAGACGATTGTATTTTTTTACAGTATCATATACCAGCTCGACAACGTATCTGTGCACCGCATAACACAATTTCTATCTCTATATCGAAGAACACACGACAGTGAAGGTGGACTAATCCTATCAGGTAGCTGGTTCGATGGTTACATGTAGTTTCCCGTTGTTCCACAACCATACTTATGGAGAAGGAGCGGCAGAAGAACTCGACTATTTTTGGACTATTTATAATTCAGATTCTCTCTTGGTTTTTGTTTTTTTATTTTGTTTTTTTTTATTTTGGTGGGTATTAAAAGTCATATTTATAAATTAAATTTTGTTTAACATTTTTTTCATTCAGACGGTATTGGAAGCCCTTATTTGTTTTAATTTCGATTAATATTCTTTTGATTTCTTATTAATGAGTTTATATTCTTAAATTTTATATAAAGCTCTATCGGTTTCATACTTTCATGGTCTTTATGTAACAATCCATATTTTTTGCAGGTTTCATGAAATTCGGGTAAAAACACCATAGGTCATCTATGTTTGTCACTTGTAACACATCAATCCCTATTCTTTGTCTCTGTAATAAACCAGTCCCCAACGTTTTAAAAACGTAACAAACATATCATTTTCTGAAAATGTGAGGGACATGTTTATTACAAATTGAAAACGTGAGGACCTGTTTATTACAGATATGAGAGACCCGTTTATTATAAAAAGAACCTGTTTGTTACGTTTTTAAAATGTGAGAGACCTGTTTATACAAAAGTAAATGAAGAGGACTAAAGTGAGACAATTGACAAACATGGGGAACTTGTCATGTTTTAACCCCATGAAATTCATATGTTCTAATCATTGTTGAAGAACTAATAATATCTTTAGTATATTTTATGAAAGTACATTTGTTTAATTTGTTTATGAGTACTAAATAAATCGAAATAAAAATGCTAAGTTTAAATTTCCATGGTCTATTTTTTCTATTTTCTAATAGCATTATATGGTTTCTAGTTCATATTCATTATGTTAGTGGTGCAATACTAGAAGTATGTGGGATTTTGACAGTATCTAATTATTTTGTCTGTATTTATTTTACCAGAAGTATAAGAAGGTTTTATCTAATTGTAATATGTAAAAAAACAAAAACAAAGTGGTGTATATGTGTATTTAAGATCATTCCCAACATAATGTTTGAGTTCACATAAGAATTAATTTTCTATAGTTTATCAATTCTTTGTATGTCTTTTTGGACAAATTCGTAAGCAATATCGGCTAAATATAGATTATTATTATTAATTTTTTGTCTCGAAAGTTTTTATTTATAATCCTTATATATAATTCAAATTTTCTATTCGGTTAGGGTCGAGATAAGTGATTGTCAATTACGTTATCCGATTACTTATTGTCATTGATCTCAAAATCAAACTTTTAAAAAGATCACACCTAACGTAATAATCGTAATTTCCAACAAGCATTTGAATGTCACGTGATCATTATGTCTCATTACCTAATTACCTAATAAATCATATTAAAACATATGTAAAAAAGTAATACATAAATGAATTATTTTGCGGTGGTCACATAATTAATTTGAGGATATATTAACTTTTTAGCTAGCATACTATATAACATTAAAAAAATTGTCTCTTATTTGTGTGGAAATACTCATATATTATCATTGATAACATCTCACATTAATTTAAACGGTAATTTTCAATCGAGTGAAACTATATTCATCATACTAATACATTTAAACACTCTTTTGAAATAATAAATTTTCCATATTTTATGTCATATTGATATTAGATTACCAACTCTTGAAACAAAACATTTAATTATTTTTATAGTGAATAAATACTTATTGAAAAATGTTAGATATAACTATTTGAACGGAATCGACCAAAGATAAGATCTCTACATACATTGGATAATGTGTAGAGTAATACCATCATATCTCTCATAACATGATTCAAATTTATTTTTGACATCAATCTAGCAATAACAAAGGTAAACCTTACAACTTTCTTTTGAAACTATCCTCAAAGACTCAGCATAATAGATTATTGTAATATCATTGATTTTTTTATCGTGATGCTAGGTAAGGTTGCACGATATATCAACGATTTTTTCAATTCTCATATGTTATACCATTTTTCGTGGAAAATAAGTAAGTCATCGCAGTGACACCGATCTGCTTTTATTTAACTTAATGTATATAATGGTTATTGTGGTAAATTATAAGATCTATTTTTTAATATTAAGATATTACGAAATTGGTTTCTATAAAAAAACAAAATTTAATTTAAAATCAGAAGCTTGACTTTTGACTTCATATTTTGGAAAATTAAAAAATATCAAAATCCAATCTTCAATAAAGAACCTTTCGAAGTATATTTTCAAACACTACCCATTGAGTTTTACATTACTTTTTCCAAGTACGTAATCTCAATAACTAAACGAGAATAAATTTGACTTATTAAAATGATATAAACACCTTGATGTAGTTTTCCATGATAAAGTCAACAATATGAGTTATATAAGAAAAACATGTGTACGATATATAGGTTTTTTTTTACAATATTTTTATCATGTCATTTATTTTCCATATGCTCATAAATACGAGCATTTATGTACACATTAGTGTAAAGCATGTCCACCTCATTTAATTTGAATATAACTTTATTTTGATGACATGACTTTCCATAAACCAATTGAGAAACAGACATCCCTATCGAGGTTTATAAACAGTTCAATACAGCCATAAGATATCATCTGCCTTTAAAGACCCATCTTTAAATAAGGTACTAAAGTCCAAGTTAGAAACTTCCACGTACCCACTCGTTAAAGGAGGATATGGCGTTGCAACTCAGTGTATTAACTTATATTAATCAATAAGTGAATTTAATTTTTTGATACAAAATTGGGTTCCACATCAGTGTACTAAATCAAGAGAAAATATTTTGGTTATAAATTGTATCACTACTCGTTAATCATTGGTTGGTAAAGCTACGACTTCACCCATTTAGATACGTAATATACAAGCACCTATATATATTTTGTAAAAGATGGAAGAATAGGTTCCATGACATATATGTCCCAATCGAATAACTCCACTTCTAGAATAATTCAGAGTGACATCTCATTCTTTTTTCATATATTTCATATTCTTTGATATCGATTATAGTTTTCAATAAAATTATTTGAATCGTTAAAAATTTAGGCCAAAAAACCCGATTGAAGACTTTTGTTATCGTTGTGGTTTCTCGAAAATGACAAAAGTCATCAATCGGGTTTTTTGGCCTAAATTTTTAACGATTCAATCGTAGGGCTCGAGATCTCATTTTTTGATACGCATCATCAGATATTATGATCACTGCATTGTTTGTAGAAGTTTTGATCACCCCAAACATATTTTTTAAGATCATATAAGAATTATTTTTCTCTAGTTTATCCATTGTTTGGGTTACTTTTTTTAGACAAGTTCATTAGCAATATTGGCTAAATATATTTACTATGATTATTATACTTATTATTATTATTATTGTTATTATTATCTCGAAAGTTTTCATTGAAGAGCCTTATGTCCTTTTCAAATTGTTTACTCAGCTAGAATCGAGATAAGTGATTGTCAATTATGTTATCCGGTTATTTTTTTGTTATTGATCTCCAAAATAATTTTTAAAAACATTTGTACATAACGTGTGATTATGGTTTCCAAGAAAAATTAAAATATCGCATTATCATTATGTTAAATGATCTAAGTACCTAATAAATAATATTAAAATCTATTTAGATAAAATATTACATAAATGAATTAATTTTTGGTGGTCACATGATAGTTCCAGAATTATCCGGGGAGGTTTAGCTGTTAGATATCTTTTGTATCAATTCTAGAGGTTTAGCTGCATCATACACCTCAATATTGCATATTTGTGCTATTTTACATCACATGGTTTACATTGGGACCAACTCATCTAAAACTCGACCAAACCAGACCCGATCCGGATAAATTTTACCCTTATAAGTAGCCTTCCTAGTCCTTGTGAGAATATTAAGCAAGGACTAAGCAGTTTCGCCTCGAACCCGAAAACTTATTGGCCTTGAGTGGGCGTCACTTCTAATATTCCCGACCCAAAGTACTAAAAGCTATCAGAATGCAATGTGCTCACATTAATATCTGGGGTATTTGACTTAAGCCTAATAACACTGTTCCGGTTAGCTTAGGCCCAATACCCTTGATAGTCGTTGCTTTTCCTAACATGTGTCATCTCATAATTTATGCCAACTTAATCAAAACTTTAAAAACACGACTATTGGCCTTTTTGAAGCATAATCGTTTCCACTTCCCTCTGCATATGACCATTGGAGTACGAGCATCCTCTATAAATACTCTTTAATGCCTTATAATTCCTCTTTATAACTGGTGTGCTTAATTCTTGTCTGAGGGTAATTTTGTAAAGTGTTTTAGGGAATTTAATGTTTAAGGTAGAGAATAGTGACCCATGGGCCTATCGGGTCAGATTGTAGAGTCGGGCCAAGTTTAAGGACTCGTTAGCCCAAAATGTGAGGTGACCATCACCTAGCTTAGTCACAATCTATTACGTTTGTCTTGTTTGATTTTTTATAATAGTGGTTATGTCCGAACAACCCTCTGGATAAGAATAAAATACAGTGTCTAATATATCTGACCTCATCAGTCGCCCGTCTTGCAAAGAATTTTTGGAAGAGCTAAACTTTGAGAACCAAAATCAACTTTTTCCGATCTGTTTCTGTATCCGAACTACAGACTTTAACTTCTTTTGTTAAGAATCTCCAGAGTCACTCCGTTCAAAATTTGATGGGACTGATTTTACAGTTTAGAATTTCAAGAGTTTTTTTCATCGTGGGACACATGTCAGGATCTCGTTTGACCTCTCAGTCGTTTTTCTCCTAGATTCTCGTACCTACTATGCTAGAAAGTTACCTAGCTTTTAACTCTCATACTTTATAGCCTTTAATCATTGCTTAGGCTGTTTTATCTTCTCCTAGGTAACTCCCACTTTTCACTGTTATATATAAATCTCCTTCACTGTTTTACTGTCTTGAAAAAATACAAGCATTTCTAGTAAGAGAAAGCTCGGTACATTTTCCAATTCGTGTTCGAGTTATTTATATTCACAGCTAGAAACACTATAGTAAAAGAAGATTGGTTAAACTTGTGTGAGTTAGAGAGAGCAAGAGAAGTTGCAAGAGACGAATGAATTGCTGCTGACCTTCCCGTTTCTCATGGTGAATGAATCAATCAATTACAAATGAACACAGACCAGGGTTCATCATCCTCAAAATCACCTAAGGTTAGAAAACTACATTTTTTTAAAATATTTCTCCTCTTCAATCAGGGTCCTCTGTCCAAGAGTCTCAAAACCCTCTCCCTAAAGAGAAAGCCGTTTCTAGCGTTAGAAAGCCTTCATCCTTTATTGCAATGGGTTCAGATACTGAGAAATCCCCTGAAAAACATACCCATCCCCGAATCACTCGCCAATCTAAACCTAAATCTACTCCTACATCTTCGAAAAGACTAGTTCGGAGACAATAAAACATTTGCTAGAAATTAAATTATCCAAACAGCAGCCCCTGGCAGAGGCCAAGCCATCCGAACAACCTTCCATTGTAATGGAAGAAAATATTGAGGATAATTTAGATGACACTCCTTTTGAGGCATTCAGACAAACGGGGGACACCGGGTCAGATCAGAAAAGCAAGACTAAAATGGGTCTGACTCATCCGGACGCACTTCCGGAGTGCCTAAAAGAGAAACTATGGCCAAATTTCAAGAAGGTCAGTGTGAAATACATGTTATCTCTTCAGAATATAACCTACGTATACATCCATACCGTTGAATTGGGTCGTATTCGTACAAAGTAAGAATCCCAGTCACCCCAGAAACCCCGATGGACTGCAAAGCCAACGAGCTAGTGGTCTACACAGAGGTGCTAAACTAGAGAATCTGTTTCATTTGGACCCAGAGATAGTCAGGTACTTTCACCTGACCAAACTATGTAGTTCACCTGAGCCTAAATGCATGGTACACCCTGATGGTTGGTATCATGGCTTTCAGACTATCCAAGATTTCATTCCCAATGGAACAATTTGTTGTTGTGGCTAATTTATGCAAAAAACGTCATATTCCCTTCTACCATTACAACACGGGGAATGATTACAAGGTATTAACGATCTTTTGGAGTAAAAAAAGACGTGGAGGACACAGTTCTTGTTCATCAGCGGATCTTGGGAGTAGGGGAAGAAGATCAAGGTTGAATCTAACCCAAACCAACTGACCACTCGATGGAAGAGCATTGGTAAGTTTTATTCATCTTCTCTTTAATCTTTCAGATACTAGGTAGTTAATTCAAACTTATTTGAATTTCTTTCCAGTTTTTCCGAAGTAGTTCTTGGATTATGTAGAAGCAGGTAAAGACACATGTGCCAAGCTAAATGCTTGGGCCTTAGAGAAATGGGATAACGATTTCCACAACTATTTTACCTTTGGGAACTTTCTGAGGTCTCATCTGTGGAACACCACAGGAAGAAGAGACCTCTCCTATGAAGAACTGACCACCCCTTCTCTTGCAGATGTCATCCTGAGGAGAACTGAATCAAATATGCTAAGATTTACTTACCTTTCAGGGCCAAAGCCCCTAGTCACCTGAACAAGATTAAGAACAAAAAGAAGAAAAAGGCTACAACAGACCCACTTCAGACCACCCCCGAAGGAACCGGTTCGGAGAACTAAGAAGGAATTAATGCTGCTCTGCTGGAGGTAGTAGAAGTTACTGCTAAGGAGGCTGGTGGATCGGACAACCCACCAAAAATTATGAAAAAGGATAAGAAACGCAAAGCAAACAGTGATGAAAAAGCTACAAAGAATAAAAAAGTCACTATGGGATCAGAGGTAATTTTGCGCCCTTCTGAAGTCCCTCCTGCAGCTCCTCTCGATCCTACCTTACAAGAGGAAATTCCACCCAATTTTTATTCCGAACAGGCTACTGCTGATTGATAGGTAAATCTTGACGCTTTTCAGAACATTAACATATATTTTAATGATTTGGAAAAAGATAATTTTGGAGGGCCTTACCGTCCTCGCAACTCATCCAATGATATGACCCACAATGGTGAGACTAATGTGATATCAAGCGAGCAAGATACCTTCATTCATGCCCTCTTGGGTTAAATTTGTCCAATGGTTGATCTGGAGAGACAAGTGAGGGATCAAACTTCCATCATAAACTCCCTAACTTTAGAGAAATAGAGCTTGACAAATGGTTTATCTACCGCTCAACAAAGCATAGAATCATTGAAGAATGAGAAGGAGGATTTAACTGCCAATCAGAAGAGGCTGGAAAAAACCTTCAAATCAAGTACTCCAAACTGGAGACTTCTTCCTCTAATGGAATCACAACTTTGAAGGAGCAACTAAAAGATAAGGACAAAACTATCCAGGCTTTATCTGATGACAAAGTCAAGTTAGAGAAAACTGTCCAAGAGAAATCCGATGAGAATGCTTTCTTAGTAAGCAAATAAGCTCTAGAAATAGCTGCAAGGATAAAGAAGTATGTTAGTGAAATAGTGGATTCCCTGAAGAAGAGAGATGATGAAATTAAATCTGATATGGTCTTACTGTTCCATGAGACATTTCCTAAGAGTACTCTTGGTCCTTTGTGGAAATTCGTTGACTACGATGACCTCCCTTTCCATAATATGGTTGATGGTGACAAACACAACTATTCGAGTGGGGAATAAATTGGTGAGAGTTCAAGTGCTGAACTCAAAAGTCCAAAAACAATGTTGGTGAATAGGGCTGTTGATGGTTCTGGAGAACCGGGAACCGGACCGGAACCGAACCGATAAGGACCGGACCGAGAACCGGACCGAACCTTAACGGTCTGGTTCGCGGTCCCATTTTTAAAACCGAAACCGATAAGGAACCGAAATGATAAAACCAGTTAGAAACCGAACCGGTAAAACCGACAAACCGGTAGAACCGGTTAGGAACCGAACCGATAAAACCGACAAACCGGTAGAACCGGTTAGAAACCGAACCGGAACCGATAAAATTAAAAAATAAAATTATATAAAATTATATAAAAAATAATTTTAAAAGATAATATAAATTATTTAAAAATTGATTAATATAATATCTCCATAAGATAAGTAAATAAATTATAAAATATATAAAAACTATATTATTTATATATGGAAAAGGAAACTGTTTTTTTATTTAATTAAAAACGAAAATTTGACTATATAGAAACACTGGGCGCACAATACACGTTTGGACTTTTGAGTGCGAAAATTTGGGGCTTTTAAAATGAAAACTATGTTTTGAATCTGATTGGATGAAAATTAATTTGGAGGGAATTTAATCAATTTGGGGAAAAAATTGGTTTCTTTAAACATAAAGCTAAACCTAGGGTTTTTTATAACTTACAGCAGCAGCCGCAACGACACAAACACAGTACCATTAAATCCAAAAATACCTTCTTCATTCTAGGCATGATTTCTTATTCTTCTTCTCATCCCTTCCTTAATTTCTATATCATTTGATTTCGTCACATTCATGATTCATCATTTTTATTGGATTCAATTTGAGTTCAATGTTTTAAAGATTCTTTTTAAATTTCCAGCATCAATAATCTATGTTGAGCTCTAGTTTTTTAGTTGTCTCAGTCTGAGTTTTGATAGAAATTGTTTAGTTAAGTCTTTTGAATTTATAGTAACAGCCTTAGGTTTTACTCCGAAATTTTGTATTCTTTCCTATAATTTTATAAATTTGTATAAGTGATACATATTTTTTATGTCGTTTCAAGATTCCTCAAGTCCAATGCATAATAATGAATCATTTGAATGTGACGATGATGGTGAGACTATAGGAGGGATTGAGATCGGAGAACTTCAAGATATAGATCCCAATTTCGGTAGCCAAGTTGATGGGTCAACACCAACCCCTGCTAATACTACTGGCAATGCTAATGCTGATGAAGATCCATCTGCACCTCCTAGAAAAAGGGCTAAAAAATCTATTATTTGGGAAGAATTTCAAATCGTTACGATGCCGTGTGGATCAAAAAAAGGAAGTGTAAGTGGTGTGGGACATTGTATTCTTACAATGTGAAAGATGGGGGTACCTCTACCTGTTTGAAGCATTTAAAGATATGTGGGCATAGAAAAAAAAAATGCTGCAGGTACACAGACATTGTTAGACAGTAGTTCATTCCAAGGAGATGGGACACCAAGTCTTAGTACGTTGAAATACGATCATGCTAGTGTTAGAAAGATTATAGCCGAAGCTGTATTGGCGCATGATACACCATTTAGCCATTTAGAAGGAACTGTTTGGAACAAAGTATATACCACAATATATCCTGGGTATAAGAAGATTTCTCGGCATCATGTCAAAGCTGATTGTATGGCATATTATCTAGAGGAGAAGGAGAAAATGAAAAAACTAATGGCAAAGGTGAGTAAGATAGGACTTACTACTGATTGTTGGTGGAGTGGGGAGCAGAAAATAGGTTACATGACTGTCACCGCGTATTTTATAGACAATAAGTGGCAACTACACAATAGAGTATTGGCTTTTGTTCATGTACCACCCCCCATAGTGGTGAAGTTCTTGCTCGGGAGTTAATTAAGGTGATGGAAGACTGGAAGATTAGGGATAGAGTTTCTTCAATCTCAGTTGATAATGCTACAGCTAATGACGCGTGTCTGACTAGACTGAAAATAGACTTTACTAGAAGAAATCTGCCTTTGGATGGTAAGTTATTCCACGTGAGGTGTTGTGCACATATACTGAATTTGTTGGTGCAAGATGGTCTAAAAGTCATTCAACCATCTGTAGAAAATGTTAGGGGAGGTGCCAAATATATACTTGCATCTGAGGCAAGATGCATTGAATTCGATAAGATAGTGAAAGACATGGGGTTGAAAGGAAAAAGGATGGTACTTGATGTGAAGACCAGGTGGAACTCCACATGGTTGATGCTATCCACTGTGTTATTTTATCGAGAGGTGTGGCACAGGTATACAGAAGTTAATTCTGTCTTTATGCAATTCTTGCCTAGTGATGAAGAGTGGAAGAGCGTGGAGGCCATTTGTCATTTTTTGGAGGTGTTTGAGCGTGTCACTAAAGTTATTAGTGGTCGAACTTACCCTACAGTGAACCTATTTCTTGCTGAACTTTATCAAGTTAAAGTTGTGCTGGATAAGTTCGAGTATTGTGACACAAATCCAGAACTAATGCTAGCGGTTAGCGAGATGAAGATCAAGTATCAAAAGTATTGGTCGGAGTCAAATTTGTTGATTTCCATTGGTGCTATTCTTGACCCAAGGTAAGACAGGTCTTATTTTAGTAGGGTTATGATTATGGTTTCAAATTGAAATGTATCTGATTCTTTTTAGCTTTTCATTTTATTTCTCTAGCTAAGACATGAATGTATTTTGTTAATAATTTTATTACTTTGTGTTATGACGCAGATATAAGATGAAGTTCATTAAGTGGGTTTACCCATTCTTGTATCATCTTCCCGATGAGGCTAAAAATAGAGAGGAATCAGTGTCAAACGACTTACGAAATTTGTTTTCAATCTATGAAGAAGCACATAAGAAACCTGCTGTTCCTTCTTCTCAAACAATAAATAATCCCGGTGGATCTACTTTCTTTGCATATCTCGATGAGACTGAGGAGGACAGCGAGACTCGAACGGATCTTCAGTTCTATTTGGAGGAGAAGCCAGAGAAATTTGATCGTGGAGCAGAGTTTGATATAATGACTTGGTGGAGGGCTAATGCTCCAAAATATCATATTCTTAGCATCATGGCTAAAGATATTTTATCCATCCCCATCACAACGGTTGCTTCGGAAGCAGCTTTTAGCGCCGGGAAGCGCGTGATTGATCCGAAACGCACCTCATTGAAACCTGAGACAGTGGAGATGCTTATGTGTGGAGGTGATTGGGCAAAAGAGTTCCACGACGTTAAAAAAGGACATGGGCGAAGCATTGTAAGAGTTTATTTTCATTTTTAGTTTAATTGTTCATCTGCTTCTTTTTCTAATGTATTTTTCTTTGTAGCTTGCCGAAGAAGAGCCAGTTGAAACAGAAATGGAATTTATGTTTGGGCAGATTGACGAGTCGTCCAACTCAACTACAGCTGCTTGACTCGTCCAATTCATGTATGCATACATTGTATGGTTTTGTAAGATTTTTCTTTACATGTTAAGTATGCAGTTTTTGTAAGGTTTGGCCTTATAGTTTGAGTATGGTGTTACTTAGCTTTAGGTTAATCATAGATTGTTGTTACTTTGTTTTGGTTTGATCACATGTTTTGTTTTGCTGCAATTTTTGTAATATATGAAGTTTAGTGTTTGAAGTTCAAGTGTTGTTTGGTTTTAGTAAGGTTTTGTGGGAAGTGTTGTTTGGATTAAATGTTGTTTAATATTTGTTAGTGTTTGAAGTTTAAGTGTTTGGTTGAGATCTCTGAAATGGAACAGCCCCTTAACTTTCTATGAAAGCCTCGTAGGCAGATCATCATTAAAATTGCCGCAGGAAATGGTATTGGCAAAATTTTAGTCGGCAGGTCAGCATCTTAACCTGCTAATATACTATAGCTATCACTAATAATCAGATGTTTCATCACGATGTGTTGCTAAGATCGTCTCACGCTTTTTTTTTATCCGCAGGTTTTAAACATTGATGGTGTAACTGGTGGTTTTAATTTCCAGGCAAGTCTTTAAGTAGTTAAAGTATATGTTGTAAATGTGTATTTGTAAAGAACAAGAACACCTTAGGATGATCCCGTAATCAAGTAATAACTATGATTGGTTTTTCTCTGTCCCAGAATGCCTGGTCTGGTGTTTGAGTCCTTTATATGTTCCATTTTGATGTTCTAATCACTTGTTTGAGCCCTTTATATGTTCCATTTTGATGTTCTAATATTTGCTCTGTCTATGTATTTGAAGTTTTTTCTTTTGTTTTTTATACAAATGTATTTTAAAATCCAGTGGGGGCCATATGAAAGATGTGACAGAGCAGAGCAAACATATTTGAGGACTGTTTAATCTTTCAAGTGAATTAGTCGTCCGAAAACGGGCGGGCAATGCAGGCTTCACTTAAACCTCATACCACTTGTTCCTTAATGTCTATCTCTGGCAGAACCAAGAAAAAGTACAACAGCATGTTCAATGACCACCTGTGTATGGTCCTGCATTTGCAATTAAGGAAGATCTTGTCTTGCAATAAACTAAACAAATTTTGATATTGAGTCAATAAACCTTATTGACAGGCTACTGTTGATATTGAGTCAATAAACCTTATTTTCTCTTCTTAAAATCTCGCTTGCTTTTTCTAATATCCATCAGATTGTCCTCCCTCCTTCGACGTACCTCATCATTGTCGACCTTTCTTGTAGGCCCTCATCCACGCATATGTTTTGGTGCGGGGTCTTAGAGACCCATAAACGAGAATCAATTCCAGCTGGAAGGTCTGAAACTAAAATAAACAATATTGTTTGGGGACTTTTATCGAACAAATTATTGACTCCCTTAATTATTGCAATTGCAACCTTCACAGTAGGACCTTCAAACCACAATATCAACGTATAGTAGGCTGAGACAACAAATAGGAATCGATAGAAAATAGATGGCAAAACGATTAACTAGTGTTTTGAAGTTAAGTTCACTACCAACAAGATGGTGGGAGAATCAGCAACTACCACATCCCATCTAGAAACACCGGAACAAATCCAAGAGGACTTAACATTTTAAACTCTCCAATTCCAATACACTTTTTCGTAAATACTACAATTATTTGGTGAACAGAGTATATATATATATATATATTCAATCGCCATACCACGAGTGAACTGCTCTCTTTTTGTGAGGTTCACAAGTATGTACTCATAAAAATCTGACCTAAATTTGATATTTTTTAATGAAATTAAATTGTTTTTATTTGAAATTTGTAAATTATTTTAATTAGATTTTTTTAATTTTTTTGGATAAAACCGGACCGATAGCGAACCGAACCGAAACCGAACCATTTGAACCGGACCGAAAACAAACCGAAAAGAACCGAAAAAGACCGGACCGAAACCGGACCGGACCAAAAACGGACCGAACCGAGACCGGAACCGAACCGAACCGGACCGAACCGAACCGAACCGATTCTTACCGGTTCCGGTCCGGTTCCAAATATCAGAACCGAAAGCTTATCGGTTCGGTTTGGTCCGAACCGATAAGCTTAGCGGTCCGGTCCGGTTCCGCCAAAACCCGGACCGAACCAGACCGATAACAGCCCTATTGGTGAATAAAAAACTGAAGAGAAAAATCCTTAAGGTTGTATTGTATTGTTTTGTATTTTTTTGTTTGAAAAACCAAATTCCGATCAGATTTTAATATCATATTTTATTTTGTTTAAATTTTATTTGATATTTATGGACAATGTTTAGATAGCCTTCAATATTTCAGAGGTGTTAAACAAAGGTATCAAACATCCACAACCACATATGTTTAATAAGTGTGATCAAGTGGTCAATATATCCGATCAACTCAAAGACCTTTGAGAGTCGGTGTGTTTAATAAGTATTTAATATACGACCTAAAACAAAATTGCACCAGACTTTTGAAGAAGACATATGATATTATTGAAAAACCTGGACACCTCATTAAAACCTCCCCGCGTCACCAGAGTACGAAATGGTATGCCCCCTAATATTTACATTGATACTCAAAAAGTAAATATTTACAAAGGAATTATATTCTAAGTATAACCTCAGATGTTCAACGTTTTATGGGTGTTTTAGTGATCTATCTTCCTTATCTTGGAGCCTCTATGTTCCTGGTTTAACTTTCCCACATATCACATAAGGGCTTTCCCAGTTCGGAGCCAGCTTACCGAACTGTTTTTCCTTGGTTTTGAAAAAGACTTTTTTTAAGACTTTGTCCCCTAACTGAAAATATCTTATTTTAACTTTAGAGGAAAATCTGATCCTCGTCAAACCTTGGTAATGTGTTATTCTCAAATGCGCTTTAACTCTTCTTTCTTCAATCAAATCTAATTGATTCCCGTCTGCTATATGATTAGCCTGTTTGGAATAGTTTTGGATTCTGTGAGATGGTATAGTAGCTTCTATGGGAGTAATCGCATCCATCCATACACCAGAGCAAAATGAGATACTTGTATAGCAGCCCGAGGTGTAGTTCGGTAGGCCCACAATACTTCTTGTAAATAACTTGGCCACTTTATTGTAGCTCCCTCTAGATTTTTCTTTAGTCCGAACAACATTTTCCGATTTGCAACTTCAACTTGCCCATTTTCTTGAGGGTGGAAAGGAGAAGACAAAAATGTTGAATTCTTCTGTAGGTGCAGAACATTTCCATGTCTTTATTATCAAATTGTGCCCCATTATCTGTAGTAATCTTTTGGGGAACCCCAAATTTACAACACATATTAGATAGAATAGATTTAATGACATCCTTCAAAGTTGTTCCAGCCAAAAGAGTTGTCTTTATCCACTTAGAGAAATAGTCAATAGCAACTATGATTGTTCTACATTCACCGGATGTCATGGGAAGAGGCCCAACAAGATCCATCCCCCATCTGTCGAAGGGTATCCGTTCAGATATGGATTCCGTAGGAACTACTGGCACATGAATTTCATTTCCATATCTTTGGCATTGATCACACGTTTTTACCATCTCTTTAGCATCTGCCATTAGGGTTGGCCAGTAGTGCCCTGCAATAAAAATCTCATGGTTAGGGCCCTATAACCACAGTGTGCAGAACCTTCTCCATCATGTAGTTAGGATATCACAACTTGGGATTCTTTAAATACTAAGTCACGCACGAGAGGTCTGTTGAAAGATTTCTTGTAAAGAACTTCCCTTAATATCAAGAAACCATGAGCCTTACACTTGATTTTCTTAGCCATGGCTTTATCTGGAGGTAATATCCATCGGAGATAAACCGGAGAAGATCATACCTCCAATCTTTAGGTTGAATAACAAGTATACTCATACTTTCTTTGCTTTTTTTTTCTTCGCCTGTCTGTACGGACGGACATTCTTGTACAAGAATCCATGGGTAAGATTCAGAATTAGCTATAGTTGCCAAAGAGTCTGCCACAATATTCTCCGATCTATGGATGTGTTCATAGCAGATATTCATAAATTTGCAGCAACTTCTTCCAAGGTGAGCAAGTATTTGATCAACTGTTCTTTATTTATTTCGGATTATCCTTGAACATTGTAAATTAGCAATTGAGAATCCCTCATTAACCAGACTCTCTTTGCCCTACATATGAGAGCCAGCTTAAGACGAGGTATTGGTGCTTCATATTCAAATTCATTGTTAGAAGATCTGAAGACAAAACATATGGCCTGGTACATATTGTCACCATAAGGAGAAGTTATACAAATTCCAGCCCCATAGCCCATAATACTTGATCCACCATCAGTTCGAACTACACATTCTTGCTTAGACTGGTTTTCTGACATCTGTCTGAATGATCTATCAGTATGAAATTCTACCAAGAAATCAGCCACTGACTAGGCTTTAATCGTTGTGTGGAGCGCAAAATCAATATCATAATCACCCAACTCTATTGACCACTTGGTCATTCTGCTTGACACATTAGCTTTTTGAAGAACACTTTTTAAGGGAAAAGATGTTCGAACAACAATTGAATGATCTTGGAAGTATGGTCTCATCTTTCTTGCTGCAATTACCAAGGTCAATGCCAGTTTTCCAACTTCAAATATCTTATTTCAGCATCTAATAGACTTTTACTAATATAATACACTGGACGAGGGTAATTTCCCATTTCTCTTACTAGCACAACACTAATAGCCTACTCTGATACAGCTAGATATATGTAGAACGTTTCCTCCCGAACAAGTTTGAAGAAAGTCTTAGGTGAAGAAAAATTCTTCTTGATTTCAATAAAACCATGATCACACTGTGGAGACCAATTAAAGTCTGTGGCATTCCTCAATACTTGGAAGAATTGAGCGCACTTGTCTGCTGACCTTAAAATAAACCGGTTCAACGTATCAAATCGTCTTGCCAGTCTTTGAACTTCTTTGATATTCCGAGGAGGGTCCATAGCAAGCAAGGCATTAAGTTGATCTGGATCAGACTGGATGCCTTTCTCACTTATTATGTAGCCCAAGAACTTTCCAAATCGGACCCAAAATACACACATTTCAGGATTAATTTTAAATTTACAGCCTCTAAGTTAGAGAATGTTTCTTGAGGGTCAGATATATGTGTATCTTCATCCAAGCTTTAAACCATCACATCATCTATGTAAACTTTCATGTTTCTGCCAATCTGATTAGCAAAGGCTTTATTCACCAATCTTTGGTAAGTAGCCCCATCATTTTTCAATCCAAACGACACCACCTTATAACAATAAAGACCTTTATCTATGATAAAATTAGTGGGTCTTGATCCTTCATATCTACTTGTATCTAGTTATACCCTAAAAATGCATCCATGAATGATTACAATCTATTTCCAGAAGTTGAAATCCACCAACTGATCTATCCGGAGAACATGATAAAGATCTTTGGGGCATGTCGTATTAAGATCAGTGAAATCGATGCACATGCGCCACTTGCCGTTCTTTTTCTTGACCAAAACAGGTTTGACAGTCCACAAAAGGTACTGAGATTCTTTAATGTGACCCATCTTGGTCAAACGATTAACTTCCTGAATAATCACATCTGTTTTTTCCTTAGAGAAAGATCTTATTCTTTGTACAACTGGCGCAACATCAGATCGAATGGACAACTTATGAGAAATAACATCAGCTGGCACTCTAGTGACATCACTATTACACCATGCAAATACATGTTGATTATTCATCAAAAAAGACAACAACCGTTATTTCAAATCTGGTGACAGTTTGGTACGAATTTTAATATACTTGCCCTCAACGAGGGAGTGGGTTTCAACCTCCTCAGTAGGCATTATGACACTGGGAGCCTCCCTAGGATCATCAATTTCACTCATCAGCAGAAGGCTCCAATAATGTTTAATCTCTGTTAACCTTGACTGCCTCTAAAGTCTTAGGAGCAAGAGCTGTTGCATAACATTTTCTGGCTATCTTCTGGCTGCTCCGGACAATACATACTTATCCCTGGACAACATACTTCAAACATTAGTGGACTGTATAGGCCACAACATGCATTATGGAGAGCCAAGACCTCCCAAATATTGCATTGTAAGATGTAGGGAAATCAACCACAACAAATAGTACTCTTTCCATTTTTTAAAGGGTCATTTTCCTAGCAACACTCCTCTTCGAACTCTCCAATTACATCTACAGAACTTCCTGTGAAGCCTACGATGGTTTTTTTCGAACGTTATATAATTGAAGGGTTTCTCATCTGCTTGTAGGAACTTAAAAACAAGATGTTTGTCGAACTGCCCATGTCAATCAGAATTCAGCGTATATCATTTCCTCACATTGATGCTCCTACTACCAAAGCATCTTCATGAGGCCTTGAAATATCTCTTAGTTCATCCTCATAAAAAATGTATCAAAATTTCGTATGCACCCCTGAGGGAGACTGTTGTACCATTTGAGAGCACTTTCTATGAAAGTTTGGGAGAAGGCCCTACATAATAGTTTGCCGTCGTTGTCAAAGTTAATCATGAAGTTCTTAAAATTATCCAGATGGTTGTCCAGATCTCCGCTTCCATCATATTTCTCCATCTTGGAGCTGTCAAACCGCTTAAGTAGATGTTCAGAGAGTATCTTCCCAAACAAAGGTGATTGCCTCCAATTTTTGCTACGGCTAAAAACAGTATCTCCATTAGGAGTAGCAAAAATACATGGTTCAGATTGAAAAGCAAAGGGATCAACCAGCAACTTATCAATATGTTGGTTGGCTGACCTCTTACCCTTGTCATGGTGCTTCTTAAGCCTGTCATGCCTTTCTCTTTTTTCTTAAATGTCTAATAGTTAGCCTCATTTTATGTTTTGACCTTCCCTTATCACTGCTTGAAAATAATGATTCTTCAAGCCCTGCATCATTAGATGAGCTGCTGGATGACTCAAATGCAGAACTCTCCACAGGTTTAGATTGGTGTATCTTCTTAGAACCGAGATGGGTCTTGAAGGACTACTCGTTTTCTCCAGGATTTTTAGTGTGGTGAAGTATTGGCGCACCAAATTTTTCTTTAACTCATTTCTGTGCTTGTTTTATTGCTCTTAGCGCCTTTATTTCAGCTCTCAACTAGTTCCGCTCCTCGATAATATACTCATTTTTCTCTTTTGCAACTTCCACCTCACGAGGTGGAATATTCTGATCATTTGGATCCATCCGAACTATTGTGTTAGTTGGTTTTGAATTGTGAAATTCAGGCACCGTCGTGCTCCCACTGTGGTCGCCAATTTCGTGTGGTTAATTTCAATCTGAGGGTAATTTTGTGAAGTATTTTGGGGAATTTAATGTTTAGGGTAGAGAGTAGTGAGATAATTAAGTTGTGTGCTAGTAGTAAATTCTGATTACCCTCATTAATGAAAGTGGTTGGGGTATTTAGACTTAATCAATGACCCATGGGCTTATCGGGTCGGATTGTGGAGTCGGGTCAAGTTGAAGGACTCGTTAGACCAAAATGTGAGGTGACCATCACCTAGCTTAGTCACAATCCATTATGTTTGTATTGTTCGGTTTTTTTTATAATAGTGGTTATATCCGAACAGCCGTCTGGATAAGAACAAAATACAGTGTCTAAAATATCTGACCTCATCAGTAACATTTCTAAAGAAAGAAAGAGAGCACTCGTGCCTCAACTTTCAAAGAGAGAAATATTTTTATTGATCCTAATCACCTCGGAGTGATCATAATTTATTAAAAGTAAATTCAGCGCCCTTGATTGGTTTTCTGTAACTGAAATATCCGATGAATTTTGAGCTTCAGGCATAATCAAAAATTCACCAAGAGAGGTTACCTAAATGTTCACCTATGGAAAGTTCAATCCGAGTAAGGTTCGAAGATTTGAAGCGGTTCCTCCGTCTATTTCTGCACCGACACAACTTTTACGTAATAACACCAAACTCCAGCTTAAACAAAACACTACTTTATACAATAAAAAGAGTCTTACAAACTCTCAACTTAAAGTTTCCGAATTCACTACTATGATCGAGGCCCCTATTGAAAATGATCGTCAAAAATCATATTTTCTAGCAATGGGGGACTCTAGTTTTGAATTTTTTGTACGAAGAAAATTGCAGATTCATATAGATAAACTTCTCTCTCATTGGCACGGGACTGATGTTAATATTGTTGTGACCCTCAATGGATCGTGGAGATCCGGAAGCTCCGATGGGGGAAATGAAGCAATCCTTGATGTCACATATTCCAAAATCGATATTGCAACAAAACCCACTATCGCTAACTTCATCGAGGGATTCGTCAAATCCTAGGGCTCGAGAAGAGGAAATGAGACAATCCATGAAATTGAAAATACCACTCCTCAAGTCTCTGGAAATATCGGGGTCAGAATTTCTACACATGTCGTCGAACATAGGGAATGCAAAGAATCTGGCACCAAAAATAAAGGCACGACACCAAATTTGATGATCCACTACCTTTAGAGATATTAGAGATTCTGGATAACAATCTTCGCAGACTAGAAAATGAACAACTCATAGGGTTTGACAACGGTAAATACGAGTACTATGCTAATAGTAAGGTTCCTGAACTTAAATGATGTTGGGGAATTCAGGACTTTGTCATTGTACGTCTTCCAACCATTGAAAATATAACATCAATAGAAATAAATTGATAATATTCTCTGGCATTCTTAACTAGGGACTTTGTTTTCCTCTGAACCCTCTATCTTGACGTATTTTAAACTGGTGGTGTTGTACCCCAGTTAGGCCAGCCCGAACACGTGCTTTATGCTTCTGTCGTGCATCATGGCCTCATACTTACCTTAGATTGTGGTGTTGATGGAAGAGTTCGCCAGTATTACCACACTGTCCAAGAACTTGTGGCTTCCCTTTTTCTACGTTACCTTCGGGAACGACTAAAAAATAGTTAATGATTTACTGAAGGCGGATAAGATTTGGTAATAATGTTTTCTGTTTATCAGCGGAACTTAGGAAAACAGCCGACCTCACTCCAAAAAAAGCAACCCAAAGTGAATCCCAAGTAGATAGACATGCAAATAGAAGTCTGTAACCATCTATGGTGTTCGTATGGGGGCGAACTCACTTAACAAAGTATGACCTCTCCTGAACCTGTTTTTAATCATGACAAGGCACCGGTTCGCACAAAAAAATATACGGAGGGTCCTACCCAGACAAAAACAAAAACTAATGCAACCAACGTGGAGAAGGTTGTCAAGGTTGTTTTACTGATGTTGTGAAGTAAAAAACCATTTAGGGTGTTGCTATAAAGAAAACCTACGTCTGAGGGGAAAAAAGAAAGCAATCGGAACCATTAGAGGAAGTAGTGCTCATAAGGAAAAATGAGACCAATAAGAAGAAGTTGCCGTTAAACATTGTTGTATGCCTCAGGAAAGACAACTTCTGAAGGTGTCACACCATCATTCTCGTAGAGTGATACGTAGGGTGATTCTTTCATTGCTATTTCGGGCTTGGTTTGGTATGCCTATAATATCTCGTGTAAATAATTTGCCATTTTCTAACTTTATCTTCCAAATTTTTCTTAAGCTCATCTAAGATTGTTCGGTTAGTTACTTGACTTGACCATTTGCCTATGGGTGAAAAGATGCTGATAAACATTATCGTATGTCTTGAAAAGAATAAAGGATTTTATATCTTTGTTGTCAAACTGTGGGACATTTTACATTGTTAACCTCATCAGGATACTCAGGCGATAACATATTTTGATAAAATAAACTTGAGCACATCCTTTGTTTTTGTCCCGGACAACAACTCGACTTCTACTCACTTGGAAAAATATCTACTACGACTACTATTGTATGTCTCCCTCTGGAATCCATCATTAATAGTTCAAGCAAATCAATACCTCACCCATCAAAAGGTAGTGCCTCAGATACAGACTCAAAGGGCATCGCAGGCATATGAATCATGTTAACGAACCGTTGGCAAATGTCCCACCTTTTGACCAATTCTTGGGTATGAGTCAAAATTTTAGACCAAGAATACCCCCATAGTAAAAAAATTCACATCATGGTTTTATACCCATAATGTGTCAAACCTTCTCCATCGTGAAGTTCACATAATATCATCTAAGATTCATTTTCCTCGAAGCATTACAGCAGGGGTTTGCTCAACAATTCTTGTATAATATATCTACAAGTATCATATAACTGTGTGTTTTGAATTGTACCATTTTAGTTATTCTCTTCATAATGGGCAAGACGTCACTGGCTAAAAACTCCTTGATATCATATCCCCAATTTTGTTCACTACTTGTTGAGATATGGAAATCATTTTGCGAACCCGCATTTTGCTTAGTGCTTTTTCACTGTCGAGGGACTTTCTTGTGTCAACCCCTTCAAAGCTTTAAATATTTTACGAAATGGTAATTCCTAGCTTTAGACTATCCGGAGGATTGATTAATGAGGAGTTATAAATTACTTACCATCTGAACCATTTTTACTTCATAGTTGCGAGCAATATTAATCCTACCAGATCAGTCTCGTACTCCGCTTCATTGTTCAATTCTTGAAAAATGTAGCGTATAGCCTGGTACATTGCTATCTCAGCCAGGGAAATTAAATGGAGCCTGCCCCACATCCCAAAGCACTTGGAAGAAGTTTTTCAAGGGGAAAGAAGTTCGAACTACAATAAAATATGCTTTGAAGTAGGGCCTCATTTTTTTGAGCCGCAGTTACCAAGGTAAGGGTAAGTTTTTCCAACTTCAAGTATATTTTCTCCGCATTCAGAAACCTTTTGCTAACATAATACATTGGTCGAGGGAAATTACTAGTCTTTCGAATCAACACCATGCTTACAGCATACTCAGACATCGCTATGTAAATGAATACTCTCTCCACCGGATTAGGCTTTGTCGAGATATCTTGGGGAGAAAGATACTCATTGATTCTTGTAAAGTTTTCGATTCATTCTTGGGTCCAATTGAAACAATTTCCTAGTTTTAGTACTTGGATAAATAGGGAGAACTTGTCTGAAGACCTAAAGATGAGTCTATTTAAAACCACCAATCTCTCAGTTAATATCTGCAACTCCTTGATGGACCAAGGAGGAGTCATAGTGCTCAAGGCATTCAACTGTACCAAGTCAGCCTTTGTCCCTTTTTTGCTAAGTATATAGCCCAAAATTTTACTCGATCGAAATCTGAAGGTGCACTTCTCCCAGTTCAACTTCAAGTTTATTTCTTTTAAGTTACCGAGCATTTCCTCCAAGTCTGTGAAATGGTTTTCATCTTTGGAACTTTTTACTAGCATGTCATCAATATACACTTCAACATTACGTCCAAATATGTGAAATGGTCTTCGTCTTGGTCTTTCTTATCCATATTGATCTAGTTAAATGGCATATGTATCCATAAATGATAACAACATATTTCCAAATGTGGTGTCTACTAACTGATCGATTTGGGGAACTGGGAAAGGGTTATTCAGAAAATCCCTGTTTAAGTCAGTGAAATCCACACACATAATTTATTTTCCATTTTTCTTCTTTACCAAAACTGGATTGGTCGTCCACAACAGGTACTAAGATTCTTGAATGTGGCCCACTTTCGATAGACAATCCAGCTCGGCCATAATGGCTTCAGATTTCTCCTGACAAAAAGATCTTCTTTTTTGGATAATTGGGCGTATGGTGCTTCAGATGGCCAATCAATGGCAGAGAATTTCAACGGGTACTCTAGTAAAATCTTCAGTGCACTACGCAAACATGTGTAACTTTATCGATAAAAATGAATTACATTCTCCCACACCTCCATAGACAACATTGTACCAATTTTCAGACTTTTCCCGTGAGGAAAAATGTAATCCCCAAGAGTTTTGTCATCGAGCAAAAACTCGGGGGTCTCCCTCGAATTGTCAACAAAATCAAAACATGAAGTGGTCCTCGTGAACTACTATGCTTTCTTTGGTTCGACCCGTTTAATCTGTTTTGGGGCCAAAGCTATTCGATACCACTCCTTCGATATTTTCTGGCTACTTCGAACTGTTCCCATGCTATTTCGTACCACATAATCCAGGCACTGGTGAAATTTCAAAGAAACCACGTCCATTTTAGATAGCCAATTTCTTTTAAATATCATATTATACAACGTGGGTGCGTCCACCGTGAGAAACATCATCGTCACTGATAAGGGTAAAATCCATCGGAATAAATAACAAGGGGTTAATTATGAATAAAAGATACTTGGAGTGATTATTAATGTATTTATGATCTTTTAAGACCAATTTGTAAACAATGTACTTAATAGGGGGCCTCATAGACAATAAAATCAGCCCACTAACGATATTAATGGGTTCACCTTACTTTAGTATAAAAGGAGACCCACTTTCTTGGTAGGTGGGACATTGAATATTATTCTATTCTCTTTACACTTCCTCTCTCTACACTTTCTCTCTCTAGTCACATCATACTCAAGATGCAAGATATTCCATAAGTCATTTATTAACTCATCATTGGCGCCGTCTGTGGGAATCCGTGATACAAAAAAGGAATCTTTTTTCTTTGAAAATCACGCCTTACAAGATGAACGACGAAGCTGTGGGAGAGAGGGTCGGTATAGAGGTAATCCGAGCCATTTCGGTGTCAGAAGGCGAAGAAGCCCCAGGTCGAGGGCGCTACGTCCAGGGTCGGGACAAGCGGTCGACCCTAATAATGACCCGAAGACAGCTCCTAGAAGACATTGCCAGGCTAAACGCCGAAAGAGAGCGGGCACTAGACGAGAAAAGGGTCCGGGAAGGGAAAGGCAAAGAGCCACTCTTGGAGGGTCGGGAGGAGGCCGACCCCATCGTTGGGCCTCGCATCGAAGCCTGACCTGTCAGGTATTATCGAGAGCCTCATCCCGAGGAAGGGAGAAATGCCAGGACTCAGCGGTACCCAGAGGACCATCGCGGCGTGTCAGCTGACTACACCTCGGATGACTCATCAGGCAGGGAGTACCGACGACGGGAAAGAGTCCAACGCACACATAAAAATCGTTCCCGACGCCTTCGAGGACCCAGGACGGACTCCCCGAAGTACAAGAAGGGTAGCACCAAGAAACAAACTCCGGTGTCATTTGAGAAGGAAGAAGTACCCGCAGCCAGTCGTGAAGAGCGAGCAGCGCTGCCTCAAGTGCCATGGAAACCGTCGAACAGCCAGAACCTAGGTTACCAAACCAGCAGCCAGTTTATCAGCCCATGGGATGAGGGACTCTACGGAGTTTAGACAGAAGGACTTGGAGGAGGAACGTGCGGGTTCAGAGTTAATTGGAGGGCATCGCCATTGTCCGACGACATATTAGCAGGGCAGCTCCCGAAGCGATTCGATATCTCCAAGCTAGAGAAGTACGATGGGAAGAAGGACCCGGATAATCACCTGGAAGCCTTCAAAAACTTCATGCTGAGTTTCGACAATGATGATAAACTCCTATGTAGAGCTTTCTCCATGACCTTTCGGGACTGGGCGTCAAAGTGGTACAACCGTTTACCACATGGCTGCATAAAAAATTTCGGGATGTTCTGGACAATGTTTAGGCAACATTTTGTTGGAAGTAAGAGTTTCCGAGCCAACGGAGACACTATTATGAATTGTAGATAGAAATTGGAGGAAAGCCTCAGAGAGTATACCCGACGATTTATTGACCCGAAGACCGACCTAGACCACTGCGAAGAGAATGTGGCCCTAACCGCGTTCCGTTTGGGTTTGCTCCCGGGACCTATGAAGCAAGCAGTAACGAAGAAACAAGCATTCACGTTCTCCGCGCTTCTGGCTCAGATAGAAAAGCAGATATTGATCGAAGAGACCGAAGCATCCGAGCTGGTGGCACAAATTCAGCAAAGTGCCCAAGCGTCGATAGTAATAAGGCAGGGTACTCGATCGGACTACGCTCGGGCAGTCCAACCGGTCAGCACGATACATCCGACCCAGCCGGTATCCGCCAAACCCTCGGCTCCAACAAGCCAGAAACCAAAACAGACGAGCCAGACGACTTCACGACCCATGTCTAACAAATGGATCCGGCCTGCATACTTCGCAGACCTCACAGAGTGTGTATCATCGATCTACGAGAAATCTAAGAAGAGGGGAATGTACCGAAGGCCTTTCCCGATACCAACGCCTCGAGAGCAGAGGAACAACCTGTATTGTCGCTATCATGAAGACGTGGGGCATGATACTAAAGACTGCATTGCCTTGAAGAAGGAAATACAGATGCTCATAGAGCATGAAAACCTCCTGGAATATGTTAAGATGGCGCAGCAGAGTACAACTTCGAAGGAAGTCGTGATAATTCCAAAGCCCGAAACCACTATGACCATTTCAGAAGTAACCGACCCTTTCGATGTTTCTATTGAATACCTCGACCCCGAAGCAAACCGCAACATCATCGGAATTATCGAGGAAGAAGCAGAGGAGAATGTCGGTAATGTACGAAGCCTTTGTGAATTTTTTGAATCCCTAACTATTTTTGGGGGAGATTCTATGGCAGGAGTCACGCATTCATCCAGGAAAAGGCACATCGTAAACCTAACCACTCAGTTAGAGGCTCGACCTTACTCCCAGTCCAGAAGCGTCCCATCTTCGATCTTGTACTTCGACGACGACGACATGAGAGACATAGCCGGCCCCCATGAGGATGCCATTGTGATCGGGGCAGCCATTGCGGGGGAGGAAGTCCGACGCATCTTGGTGGATACCGGTAGTTCAGCCAACATAATCTTCGCATCCACTTTCGCCAAGTTTAGGACACCACCGGTCATCACACGGTCCGACTGTACCATAGTGGGATTTACGGGGTCAGCAGCCGACGTTATAGGAGAATTTGAGGGCATCGTCCAATTAGGCCGCGGCCCGTTTAAGAAAGAAGTTACTGTTTTATTCGTGGTGGTAGACGCACCAGCCTCCCACAACGCAATTTTCGGCCGATCGTGGATATCGCGAATGCATGCGGTATCTTCTACGATCCACCAGTGTTTAAAGTACGTGGTCTGAAACAACGTGGGTATAGTCCGAAGTAGCCAAAAAGCAGCACATGAATGTTACCGAGCAGCATTGGCACCCAAGAAAGACCAAGAGATGGTTCAAGCTCGGGAATAGCAATCAAAGGGGCTCGCCCCAGGGTCGCTACCTGTTGATGATCCTAGGGAAGCCCCCAGCTATCTGACTACCGACGAAGAATGTGAACGGTACCTATTCGCCGAAGGAAAAGTTCTGCAGATCGGGGTGAGCTTGACGCCAGGCTTCAGGGAACAGTTACTGTCTCTGCTACGGGAAAACCTAGATTTTTTCGCATGGTGCTCAAGGGATGTAACCGGGGTCCCAGAATCTTTTGTCATTCATAGACTAACTATCAACACAAACGTCAGACCAATCTCCCAAAGGCGTTGGGCTTTTTCCCCAGAAAAGGCAGACATTATCCTGCGTCAAGTCGAGAGAATGATCAGCGTCGGGCACATAAAGGAAGCGAGTTACCCCTTGTGGACCTATAATCCCGTCATGGTTAAAAAGAAAAACAGGAAATGGAGGATGTGCGTGGATTTTACCGACCTCAATCGAGCGTGTCCGAAGGACCCTTTCCCAATGCTGAGGATTGACCAGTTGGTAGATTCGACTTCAGGGAATAGGTTGCTTTCGTTCATGGATGCGTATGTCGGATATAACCAGATCAAATTACACGCCGCGGACCAGGAAAACAACACGTTTATAACAGACCGAGGACTGTATTGTTACAAAGTCATGCCATTCGGGCTGAAAAATGTCGGGGAAACATACCAGAGGCTAGTTAACAAAACGTTTGAGGGTCAAATTGGGAGGAATACGGAGGTGTACATCGATGACATGCTAGTCAAGAGCGGCACAGACGAAGCTCATCTTGCCGACCTACGAGAAACTTTTGATAACCTACGGGGTATAAACCTCAAGCTCAACCCAGAAAAATGCTCCTTCGGGGTCCGATCGGGAAAATTCCTAGGTTTCTTTGTCAGCGAAAAAGGGATTGAAGCCGATCTCGTCCAGCTCCGAGCTCTAACCGACATGACTCCGCCCAAGAACATCAAGGAAGTCCAGATCCTAATTGGGCGTCTGGCAGCTTTAAACCGTTTCATTTCTCGTTTATCTGATAAGTGCGCTCCATTTTTTCAGGTCTTGAGACAAGCCAAAAATTTTGTGTGGACGTCCGAATGCGACGAAGCATTCTTAGGGATTAAACGATATCTATCGTCCCTGAACCTTTTAACAAAACCTGTAAGAGGCGAGACCCTCTTTCTTTACATTGCGGTAACTGACTTTGCGGTTAGTGCGGCCTTAATCAGTGAATCAGGACCAGCCCCTACAGCGGTTTACTTCGTAAGCAAGAGCTTGTTAGATGCGGAAACTCGGTATCTGAGGTTGGAAAAAATGGCTCTTGCCTTAGTAACAGCAACATGGAAGATGCGCCCCTACTTTCAAGCTCACCCTATTGTCGTCCGAACCTCGTTCCCACTCAAGTATGTAATCCAGCGACTAGATATGTCCGGGAGGATGTCAAAATGGTCGGTCGAATTAGGCGATTTCGACATCAACTTTGAACCACGGACAACCATTAAAGGCCAAGTTCTGGCCGACTTCCTGGTGGAGTTCCACTCCGAACGACCGGATCAAGATGCGCCATCTGAAACGACCGAACTAAATGAATGGACCATCTGCACCGACGGGGGGGGGCAAATGTCAGTGGCTGCGGAGCGGGGATACAGATAATTACCCCAACCGGCATTAGTATGCACCAATTCATTCGATTTGGTTTCCATACTTCGAACAATGAGGCTGAATACGAGGCTGCTCTGGCAGGGTTACGGCTAGCGCAAGTGTGTGGGGCAAAACAGGTACGCCTCATAAGCGATTCCCAACTACTGATAAACCAAGCCTCAGGAATTGCGGAAGCTCGGAAAGAGCATCTGGTACAATACCTAGCAGCACTCAGGGTCCTAGCAGCGTCGTTCGTCAAAATCACATACGAACACGTACCAAGAAGCGAAAACATGGTGGCAGACTCCTTGGCGACAGCTTCCTGCTCAAGCAACTATCCCTGAGTAACCGAACAAGAAAATCCATCTATCATCAAACGACAAGAGCTAGATAACCGACCTGAAATCTCCTGTCAGGTCTCCTCGGTAACAATCTCGGATTGGCGGCGTGACATCATCGCCTTCTTAGCGAGGGTAGGCTACCTAGCGATGGTTCCTCGGCTCGGAAGGTTCGCAATAAGGCCCGAGGTTACGTTCTATTAGGCGAAGTACTATACAAGAAATCATTCAGCCGCCCTCTGCTCAGGTGCTTAGGGGTTCGCGAGTCGCAAATAATTGTATCCGAACTACATGATTGTGAGGGTGCGGCACATTGCGGTTACAAGGCCTTAATCAGAAGGATTTTTCTCGCAGGGTTTTATTGGCCTACGATAACAGCAGATGCACTGCTAATAGTGAAAACTTGCGACACGTGTCAGAGATTCGCAAACGCGATAAACGTTCCCGCGGCTCCTCTGGAATCCATATCCAAGGGGTTACCTTTTGACCGATGGGGAATCGACCTAGTCGGACCACTACCAATGGCATCGGGCGGAAGACAGACAATTGTCGTGGCGGTAGACTATTTTTCAAAGTGGGTCGAAGCTGAGCCGCTTTCGGCCACCAAGACCAAAGACATCATCAAATTTATCTGGTCTAACATTTGTTGTCGGTTCGGGGTACCCCAGAGGCTCACTATGGATAAACGGACCACAGTTCGACAGCGGGGAAATGAAAGCTTTTTGCACAACGCACAAGATCAGGCAATATTTTTCCGCTCTGTTCCATCCTCAAGCAAACGGGCAAGTCGAGGTCACCAACCGAACCATTTTGGAAGGACTCAGAAAGAACCTCGAAAGAAAGGCTGGTAAGTGGCCAGACTACCTACAGGAAGTGCTATGGGCCTACCGAACCACCCACCGGACGGCGACCCAGGAATCACCTTATGCTCTGGTGTATGGTATGGACGCGGTTACCTCAGCAGAGTCCATTTTTCCATCTTTCAGAGTCGGTACCTATGAGGAGAACACAAACGATGACAGGAGACGATTAGCTCTCAATCCGATAGAAGAAAAGTGCAGTCACGCTCAACTGAACTATCTGCACTATCAGACCCTGATGCGAAGTCGATACGCATCTAAGGTACGCCGTTGGGAGTTTAAAGTCGGTGACAAGGTTTTGAGGCGCGTTTTTCTGCACACTAAAGACAGAAGCCTCGGAAAGCTCGCCCTGAATTGGGAGGGACCATACGAAATCGTAGAGAAAATCAAGAGCGGGACATATCACCTACAGAACAAGCTCGGGCAGCCTTTGAGACTACCGTGGAACATCGAACATCTAAAGTTGTACTTAGAATAGTTATAAACATCTGTAATTTGTTAAACTTGGTCTGTAAAAACTTATTGGTCGGGAATGCACTCTTTCCTACCTCGGTGGCGCGAGAAGGTTTTAATGAGGCATCATGAACACCCGACCCCCTTGATTAAATTAATCAAAATTTGATTTTTCCTCCCAATTTGTGAAGTACTACAAACTCGATCAGCTGACGAGCTCGTCGGCGTTTGTCCCTACAATTTGGATTGCGCTACAGAACCTACTTTGGTTTTTCAGTCTCCGAACTGATCTACATTTTATAATTCCCGATCAACCTACTTTGGTTTTTCAGTCTCCGAACTGATCTACATTTTATAATTCCCGATCCCATCAGGAATTTTCAATATTACATTGATCTACAGAACCTACTTTGGTTTTTCAGTTCCCGAACTGATCCACATTTTACGATTCCCGATCCCATCAGGAATTTCAAATCTTATATTATTGGTCTGCATAACCTGCTTAGATTTTTCAGAGAACCACTATGGTTTGCCTAAGTAAAAACATCTAAAATGTTATGGCAAGAAACACTGATTGTATATCAACATAAAAATAAATATTGAAGTGTTCACAAGGAATATTGTTAGGGGACCCCGCGGCCCCCAAAGATCATACAACAAAAAAACAACAAAAAATGGCAAAGTCAAATACTTAAAACAACAAACACCGCATCCGGATCACTCGCCATCCTCCTCCTCGGACTTAGTGTCGTCCGACTCATCTTCGCAAACGACTCCCGCAGGGCGGTCCTCCTCTGACACATCCAGCCACATCGTCCCGAGGTGAAGGTCCGGGAAGTGGTTATGAAACGATAGCACATACGCGGCCTTAGCGTCGGCTGCTTCTTTCTCCGCCCACTTCTTACACTTATCTGCAAAGGCGGTGTTCGAAGCTTTCAGCTTTTGGACCTCCTGAGCTAAGGTAGCAGCACGAACTTCCCCGGCTTTCTTTGCCTCTTCCGCGACACGTTTGGCTTCTGCAGCACGCCCCTCCGCCAGTTCCTGAGCCGCCATAGCCTTTTGCACCTAGGCCAGCAATCTTTGCCTCTGCGCCCCCTAGCTTCTGGCTCAGCTCGATCGCCCTACGCTCTTTCATGGCCGCTGGTATAAGCAGATTATACAAAGATAAGGCCAGACCGTCTGATCCCTGCAGCTAGAAAGTATGCGGACTTCCAAGCATCGTTATCACCGGGTACTTCGTACCACTCGACGAGGCCGTGGCTGGGTCCGACGTTTTGGATGGATCGGCATCATCCGGAATCACCACTACGGGATCAACCATTGAATCACCTTTAGCACCGTCGTACTGATCGAATAGCTTCGGCACGGTGACACCGTCGGCACCAGCAACAAGCCGACTTTCTTTCTTGGAGTGCTTGGGTCTCTTCGCCTTGACCCCCTCCGCATCGACTCGGCCTTTTCTCTTCTGCACCAGAGCCTGGGCCTGATCGGCCGCACCACTTTCAGGGACGTTTCCCTCCTCTCGAGTCACCGCACCTGCCTCTTCAGCCCCGGTGTTGTTTTCCCTGATCTCGTCGTCCGACTTCGGGCGCTTGATAGGCGCCTTGTTGCGTTTTGGGAGATACAACTGGGACCCGGGTGCGTCGGTTTTTGCGATCAGATCCTCCATGCTCGGGGACTGTCGTAATTGCTCGATGGTGAGCACCTCTGACGAGCAACGCCAGAGGTTGCTCATGATCAGGTTGGTGTCTTTGAAGGTGCGGTGCATCGCCCGACCCTAATGCTTCCGAGCATAATCTTTCAGCACTTGGAACGTGGCCTCACCGGCTTTCGAATGGTCTTTCTTCAGCCCCTGCACGAACTCCTTCGTCACTGCACAAGGGATCAGACCTTCTTAAAAAAAATAGATAAATTACCATCGGGGACCCAGGTTCGGAGCAGCTGCCTCGGGTTCCCCTTGCTGTAAGGGAGGCCGTTTTCCCAGCAGCCACTTAAAAATACGAAGCGATGCTTCCAGCCCTTGTCTCCCTCAAGAAAGTCGTTAACTATCTTCCACTTGTTCGCCAGGGAAGAGTAGAAGAATGGGGACTTATGAGACTTGGACAGACCAGACATGACTATGTATTCTTCCATGGGCATAACCCGACCTGACAGACGCAAAGCCATGATGCACGACATCAAAGTATACCATGCATTGGGCGTCAGTTGGGAAGGGCAGATTTGAAGGGTGCGGAAGTAAAGCGCGATTTTGGGATCCAGGGGGGAACCGCAGGCCCCAATTGAATAGCTCAGTAAAAACCACTATCTCCCGCGATCGGACATGCACAGGGGTCTCCCCGGGGACCGGAAACCGAACAGTAACGCTCTCGGGAATCCCCTAGCGAATCAGCAGCTCCTTATGCTCGGCCTCCGGAAAGTAGAGGTACTTACCCTCGAAAAGAGAAACGACGTCTTTTGAAGGAAGCCAGCGGAAGTAGGTAGTGGAGATTACAGCCTCTACTTCCTCGGGAAGAGGATCGCCAGGAGGGTTAGCAGCGTTCCCAGCAGCAGCAATGCTAACCTCCGCGGGAAGAACGTCCATGTCCGACTCTTCAATATTCGAGTTCGGAGCCTGATCAGAGCTTTGGGCAGCGACAGCATTTGGATCCGATGACCGTACCCGAGAGCTTGTGGGGTCAGCACTGCCTCCAGTATGCGCCAGATTAGCCGCATCCAGTTCCTCGGGCGTCAGTCGATGCTTATTAAGACCTAAAAAAGTTACAGCAGTGTTAAGACCAGTATGGTACCCTCGAATGGACGGAGTTAGCTGAACCATTTCAAGATAATTACCTCCTAAGGGAGACGTAGGAGGATTGTTTTCACCCATAGTTAAAAACTTGGTTTTATGAACGCGTCGGGGCGGAAATGGAGGCGAAGGGACGTACGAGTTGACAGACGACGTGGTCGGATTCTCTGACCGAACTACCGGGGAACGAGGGGAGCTGCTACTAGAAGAGATGACAACGGTTTCTGGAGATAGGCTAATCTCAGGGGATAGAGAGCCGGGTGGTTCGGGCGAAAAAAAAAGGATTCGGCAGAGATCGGAGTAGCTAAAACAGGGTCGTGGGGCTGTGGAATGGGATTGAATGGTTTGGAATTATATCCCCAAATCAAGCCAGCGCGTCGGTACTCTTCGGCAAGGTCACCGATGCTCGCCCACTCTTTGAAACCGAACACAGGCTTCTTCTTCTTTTTCTTGGTTGGTTGCTGCTTCGGGTGTCTGGGTTTCATAAAACAAGCATTCCCTCTCTAGAAATGTTCGGACAGCACTTTCTCTCTCTAGAACGCCTCTGAGAGAGATCAGAATTTGTGGAGTATTTATAGGTAACGTTGCATGACCGGGGAATGCCAACCGACAAAAGCAGCGAGAAGGCGAAGGGTCTCCCTAAAAAGCTATGCTGGCGAGAACGCGTCGCGTCAACGGATGACACGTGTTAACCATCTTCTGACAGGGGCTTACCTAGGCTAGCCTCTTCGAATCAAAAGGTAAGATGGGCCTTCTCAGCCTGATTCACCGCGAGAGCCGGCCCACCACGATGAGCCCAGGAATAAAACCCCAAGAAGGCGCGGGAGCCGATCCGTTCAGAACTATGAACCCAGGACAAGGTCTCTCTAGTAGCTCCAGAGTATTGCCTTCAGATAAAGTCGGCTAGAAAGTGCTGCGGGAGGAAAAAAGCATCCACAAGTCAGACTGGGACGGGAAACGTTTAAAAACGCCCGACGCTCAGGAGAAGGGATAATTCGTCCGAAGAAAGATGACCATCGGTCGGGAGTGCAGGAGACCGCGGTTGATATGTTTAGGCTCTGCCATGAGTCTCCGCTCCCGATGCTCCCAAAGACTGGGGGGCTACTGATAAGGGTAAAATCCGCCGGAATAAATAACAAGGGGTTAATTATGAATAAAAGATACTTAGAGTGATTATTAATGTATTTATGATCTTTTAGGACCAATTTGTAAACAATGTACTTAATAGGGGGCCTCATAGACAATAAAATCAGCCCACTAAGGATATTAATGGGTCCATCTTACTTTAGTATAAAAGGAGACCCACTTTCTTGGTAGGTAGGACATTGAATATTATTTTATTCTCTTTACACTTCCTCTCTCTACACTTTCTCTCTCTAGTCACATGAGACTCAAGATCCAAGATATTCCATAAGTCATTTATTAACTCATCAGTCACTTCCTTCCTAAACGGACCACAACCAAGTTGCACAGTCCTTTCAAATTCCTAGACCACCTTGATAGTTACCTGAGTAAATCCTAATATTTTCCAATCATATCAACAAATAGTCTGAGGAATTTTCATATACTCGTATGTCTCCATGGAGAAAATATTAGCATGACTACTTGTGTTTATCAGAACCTCTTGGATTTCATCTCGGTGATTTTCGCTACGATTACTACTGCATCCTCGTGCGGCCCTGCCACCTTTCGCATATCCTCATCATCAAAACAAATCAATAGTGATGGTTTTCTGTACAAATGGGGCAAATCCTCGGCTTTTAACTGAGTAGCAAGGCTTACAATGTGTCTTTTTCAGGAAACATTCTTAGTTTCTAAAATAATATAACCCCAAAAAGTCGTTAAGGGTTTGAAGAATTTTTAGAGTTCACTTACATTTTTTTTCAATGCGGACTCCTCCACCATCATAAGCACTCTACAACCCGTCTTAAAGTCCAATTATTCCAAATATATATATCAATCAAATCAATGGGCTCTGAAATCATCATAGCCATTAGATCACGTTGAGCGTGCTTCTTGACAAACGTGGTCAATTTCTATTCTCAATCAACACTTGGATTTCTTTTTTTTTTTAACATAATACAATCTTTCGTCTCGTGTCCCAAGTTGTCATGGTACTTGCAATACCTATTGATTCTACCTTTCCTTGGGGCCTAGATCAAAAGAGGTTTTCAAAATTGTATATGATTTCGGGGGTAGTTGGTTTGGCGCCATAGGTCGGATATTGGTTGATAGGTGATAACTCTGCAGGGGCTGAGGCCGAGGGACCTGCATAAGCGCTTGTTGGTAAATCATTACCGAAGCTTGCTGGATCTGCTCTATCTGAGCCATATAAGGTCATTCTTATGCTTGTGTATTTTCGACGGAAATCCATTTTCCACCTGAACCAACAACACTCTGATCATTATAACTTGCTATTTAAGGATAACATCTTTTAAGATAATATGAATAAATTCCATCTTGAATGCTAGCAACGCCACCTTATCGTCACAATATTCTAGCTCAATTTTCGTCTTAAAGAATCGTTTAGTATACTCCATCGGGTTTTCTCTAATTTTATGCTTACAATAAATAATTATTTCCCCATTTACGTGGAATTTCTTACTTCCCATGAAATATTATCAGAAAATGCTCCAAAAATATCAAAGTTTTTTATACAACCATGCAACAAATAGTTGTACCACTTCGAAGCGTCACTTTTAAATATTTGGGAGAAAAAATTGCAGACTTGGTTGTCATTGATAAGGTTATATACATCCATAAGTCTAGCGGTAGATGTGAAGAAAATGTCATTGTCAGACTTACCAAGCTTAACCGGACCGAGCGACCAGGTTATAACCCAAGGTTGAGCAAACTAAGCCTAAGCAAGACAGAAAAGAAGCGGAGAGAATATGTGAGCTACACCGAAACGTGCTCACGAAAAAATATAGGAACATTACAGATAAATCAGACCTTTAAGAATCCGAACAGAACCGAGCGGAACTCACATGAAGACCAAACGTGTGTAAAACAGGCAAAAGGTCGAGCGCGCAGAATAGAAAACCAAGCGTATTATAAGTCAAGCCACACACCTAAGAAAACTAAGTGCGCATGAGTAGATCGTAAGGCCGAACGCACCTGAAAGAAGTAAAGATATCAAGGAACGACTGCCATTATTAATTAGTCAACTAAATTCATTGGGTCAAACCACGAAAACCATATCTCCATGATAATGGGAGAGAATTTAGGGTCATTAATGATAGTCGTGGTCAGCGTGCAAAATCACTCAATTAATGTAATAAGAAATATTGTAACTGTCCCAAACAATATAAATATGGGCTATCTTTTTTTTCCTCAAATCAATAATAGCATTACTATTTTGGTATACTCCATCAGGTTTTCTCTAATTTTTTGCATACAATAAATAATTATTTCCCCATTTGCATAGAACTTCTTACTTCCCATGAAATATGGTTAGAAAATGCTCCAAAATATATCCAAGTTTTTTATACAACCCTGCAGCAAATAACTGTACCACTTCGTAGCGCCATATTTAAACATTTGGGAGAACGCATTGCACGCTAGCTTGTCATCGTCTTCAAAGTTTATCATAAAAAATTTAAACTGCTCTATTTAGCTGTATGGGTCCTGAGTTGCATTTAAATTTCCCAATCTTGAATTTCGAACCGCTTCAACATATGCCCGGACATTATCTTAGCAGACAAAGAAGACGATCTATAATTATGCCTAATTCTCTATACACTTTTTAAGGGCTTTCATTCCCAACCATGTAGAAACTATCCTCGGAAAGGTTTGCGAACTAATTGCTCATGCAACATTCAAAATTCCGAACTGGACATGAGGTGTTACTTGCTCTCCTTTACCGTTGGTTATCGTCTTATTAATGTCCTCAGACCCATGTGTCATTTTGTAAGAGCCATTTTTCTTCTTTTTGGGGCTCGTGGCTCGGTGATATGATCGACGGTCCACCGTGCATCTTTTCGAATATTTTTTCTATGTGTTCTTTTCACGTCGGTAATCTCTATCCAAAGAATCATATTTTTTCTGATTTGTAGACAGAGTAATCACTAGACTGTGTGGAATCGTACCGACGTCTGGATTTTATCTCTTTTTTTAAGAATAATTGCCTCCATGTTTGTCTCTACTATGATTGTCACTAGTCCGACGACCATCTTCGACTTCGGTCTCCTTTGACGGTCGTTCTCTTCGGACTTCAGACCTGAGCCTCTTAGCATCAATTGTTGCGTCTTTTTCAGAATTCAACTTAGTAATGTCTTCTAATAACGTTTTTCTTAATATAACAAAAGCATAATGTTCAAGCTAGTCTTCGGCGCACTAATCTTTGTAATGTTGTTGCTCAATTGTTTTTATTCGAATCAATGATCCTTGGATGCAGCTCCCGTCACCAAACCCTCTACTCTAACATCGGGGTCTTCTTGTATCTCCAGATTCATCTTTCTCAAAAATCTTGAGAACAAAATAATGATTTTGGAGAAATGACTTCGGGTACCATATGTTTCTCATAGACGACGCCAATGATAGTTTGAGATATATTTGGGGAGGTTTAGTTGCTATATATCTTTTGTACCAGTTCTAGAGAGAGAAACATGAGATATAGAAAGAGAAAATTCCAAAATTAATTATTGTATATTAATTGCTCACCTTTCCCCAAAAAATGTATCGTACTTTATATAGCGAAACTAGTGGACCCAAAGCCACATGGAAGACCGACTTATGATTATTCCATCCTATTATTCTAATAATCTCACACATATACCATTATTACATCATATACTATATATCATATTTTTCCAAATTTTACATCACATGGTTTACTATGGGAAAACCTTATCAAAAACTCGACCGATCCGGACCATGTCCAGATAAATCTCACATTTATCAGTCACATAATTTAATTGGGTACACATTAATTTTCAACTAGCTTACTATATAACATCAAAAAAATTATCAATTCAATGTCCTAAAATAACTCACATAAAATCATTGATAACATCACGCACTAACGTAAATGGTAATTCTCAATCGTATGGAACTATATTAATCATAATAATACATCTCAACACTCTTTTGAGATAATAAATTGTGCATCTTTTATGTCATGTCAATATATGATTACCAAATTTTTAAAGCACATCATTCTATTATTTTGATAATGAAATAAATATTTATTGGGAAATGTTAGATAAAACTATTTGTACGGATTTGACCAAATATAAGATCTTTACATACAATGGATAAAGTTGTTTAAGTTGTGATGGATTTTGACAATACTCATGATGACCATATATTTAAGGTAGAATGAAATAGCTTATATAAAAACAACCAAGCTCTTTAAGAAATATAAGCATCGAGACCATCAACCATGTGAATAATGAATTGTAAGTATTTTCATCCTAAAAAGAGATCCGTCTTATTAGAATAGGTTTTACAACCAAAGAAAAATAACGCATTTTTACCTTTTAGAACTTCAAGGAATATATACTCAAGAAATATACTTCACTAGTACATTTATGAATCCCAAAACAAGTTAGTACGATCTCAAAGAAGATTAAAATTACTTGTGAAAAATGTTTCATATAGCAAATCATTACGAATTGAAAAGAAAAATATCAACGTGAGAAATTATCAAAAGTTGTAGATCCTAAAATATATATAACGTAGTTTCTATTATATTTTTAATTTTTTGTAAATATGGGTTAACAATGTCGGAATGGCTAAAAAACAATGTTAGTCCGCCATGTTTACCCCTTGTATCAAACTAGTCCCTCACCTTCACTTTTGTCTCTAACCCATCCCCTTCGTCTAAGAAATTTGCAAGCTTAGCCCCCCCCCCCCCCCCCCCGCACATGTGAAGCCTGAGAAACTGACACGTGTCCCTTAGTGTTTTGCCAAGTAGTTAGCCACATCAGATTTATCAATTTACCATCAAATTTAACCACTTACCATTTACCCACAACTAACCAAGTTGGACCAACCCAACCCAATTTAATATAACCCAACCCAGCCAATTTAATATAACCCATACCCAATATTACCCATACCTGATACCCGTTTAATTACCCAAATACCCGTTTATTCACCCAAACCCCCAATTAACTCAATCACAAACAAAAAAACCTAATCTCTCCCTCAAAAACGCGAACTTCAAATTTCTAAATCAAAAACCCTAATTTTTGCCCCCAAAACGCGAAACCTAAATTTCTCCCTTTCCATTTTTATTTGTCTCTACTGAATCCATTTACCAAAATCGAAACCTAAATTAGTAAACCCTAAGTCATCGACTTATTATGTTCTTCATCCTTAATAGATTCTAGAAACTTTCAGTTCTTTATCCTAAGCTACTGTTTTTGTAGCCAATATTCGTAAACCTTAAGTGTATATAGACATGTTCAAGTAAATCGGTAGAGTAAAAAGCAAAAAAATTATCATCAAAATTATATCGCTCAGTATATCAAAATCAAGGAAAGTTTCAGCCTCTACTAAATTTTTAAGTTTCAAGTGCGATCGGCATACTATACTCTATGTAATACTATAATATTCTTGATATGTTGAATCATAATGCAAATGTCAAACAAATTATTTAGCTTGTATTCTTGCCTGTTTTAGATTTCTGTTTTATGTGTCTCAAATTAAAACCAAATTACACCAACGTTCAAAAGGTCCCTTATGCAAATTTGTTAGGTTTGATTATTGGTTCTAAATCAGCTTCATTGACATTTGTACCAAGTCTAAAAGAGTGTTACATAGATGTTGGGGAGTAAATATCCAACAACTAACAAATGTTTTGCAGTTGAGTTTGTTTTTATATGTGGTAGATGTTATTCGTCTAATGTCTCTTAAGAGACATTGTCTTTTGAGGAAAGAATGTTTTAAAATCAAGAGATATTGGTCCTCATCGCTCAAATCAGGCAGCATCGTCGGATAACACCCATGAAATTGTAGGCCATTCAGCTTCTGCGTATCATTCTTGTGTATATAAAAATCATATGTAGCAATATCATAGATAGCGGGTAAGATGTTTACATTGGCCTTATATAACAACCCATAAGTGTTATGTAAACAAACTTGTTATTAAACTATGAAGACCCAATAAATTGATCAATTTAATGAAAAAAGCGTCCATACAAAATGCTCTTCGGTCTTAATGTTCCCAAACTTTGTTGAATGAAAAACGATTGTCAATATAATTTTATCTTTGGTCTAACATTCAGAAAATAGACATCAACGACAAACCTTTGTAAAAAAACTAATATAAAACCCCAAAACATAATCAGTCATATATTTAGGGTACTTAACATCTAGAAGAGCTAGATTCATAATCTAAATTGGAATCCTTTGAAGCATCCTTTGAATGATATATTTTGTTTATATTATTATATGAAAACATAGTTTTAATACCAACAATATATTTGAACAAATATTTTTTATACCAGCAATATATTTGAGATTTATTCATATAAAAGTTTAGGATCATGTCATACCATTCTATAAGGAAGTTGCATCCAGTTGATGGAGCCTTAGAAATGGATATAATCTATATACTATACAAATTTTGGAATTAAAATCAAGTAGATCGTTGGTGTTTACAGTTTTACTCCTTATAGGTGTTTATGTTCTAGTTGCTTAAAGGGTAAAATTCTACGGTGTTGTAAATTTGTGTGTTTTTGTTGTGGACTATGTCCTTCTGCCGATAAGACGATTGCATTTTTTTCCAACACCATATACCACCTCGACAACGTATCTGTGCACCGCATAACACAATTTCTATCTCTATGTCGAAGAACACACGACAGTGAAGGTGGACTATCTCTATTAGGTAGCTGGTACGATGGTTACATATAGTTTCCTGATATTCCACAACCACACTTATGGAGAAGGAGCGGCATAAGAACTCGACTATTTAGGACTATTTATAATTCAGATTCTCTATTGGTTTTTGTTTTTTTATTTTGTTTTTCCGATTTTAGTGGGTATTAAAAGTCATATTTATAAATTAAATATTATTTAACATTTTCTTTTTCATTCAGACGGTATTGGAAGCCTTTATTTGTTTTAATTTCGATTAATATTCTTTTGATTTCTTATTAATGAGTTTATATTCTTAAAGTTTATATAAAGCTCTATCGATTTCATACTTTCATGGTTTTTATGTACCACTCCATATCTTCTACACGTTTCATGAAATTCATATGTTCTAATCATTGTTGAAGAATTAATAATTTAATATCTTCATTATATCATATGAAAGTTTAAAATACTAAGTTTAAATGTCCATGGTCTATTTTTTCTATTTTCTAATAGAATTATATGGTTTCCAGTTCATATTCATTATGTTAGTGGTGTATTACTAGTATTATGTGGGATTTTGACAGTTTCTAATTATTTTGTCGGTATTTATTTTATCAGAAGTATGTGAAGGTTTTATCTCATTGGAATATGTAAAAAACAAGAACAAAGTAGTTTATGTGTGCATTTAAGATCATTCCAAACATAATGTTTGAGTTCACGTAAGAATTAAGTTTCTATTGTTTATTAATTTTTGGTAAGTTTTTTTGGACAAATTCGTTAGCAATATCGGCTAAATATAGATTTACTGCGATTATTATTAATTTTTTTGTCTTGAAAGTTTTTATTTATAATCCTTCTATATAATTCAAATTTTCTATTCGGTTATAGTCGAGATAAATGGTTGTCAATTATGTTATCCAATTATTTATTGTTATTGATCTCAAAATTAAACTTTTAAAAAGATCATACTTAACGTAATAATCGTAATTTCCAACAAGCATTTGAATGTCACGTGATTATTATGTCTCATTACCTAATTACCTAATAAATCATATTAAAACATATTTAGAAAAAGTAATACATTAATGAATTATTTTTTAGTGGTCACATAATTAATTTGAGGATACGTTAACTTTTAGCTAGCATACGATATAACATTAAAAAAAATTGTGTCTTAGTTGTCCGGAAATAACTCATAGATTATCATTGATAACATCTCACATAATTTAAACGGTAATTTTCAATCGATTGAAACTATATTCATCATACTAATACATTTAAACACTCTTTTGAAATAATAAATTTTCCATATTTTATGTCATATTGATATTAGATCACCAACTCTTGAAACAAAACATTTAATTATTTTTATAGTGAATAAATACTTATTGAAAAATGTTAGATATAGCTATTTGAACGGAATCGACCAAAGATAAGATCTCTACTTACATTGGACAATCTGTAGAGTAATACCATCATATCTCTCATAAAATGATTCAAATTTATTTTGAGATCAATCTTGCGATAACAAAGGTAAACCTTACAAATTTATTTTGAAACTATCCTTAAAGACACAACATAATAGCTTATTATAATATCATTGATTTTTTTATCGTGATGCTAGGTAGGGTTGCACGACATATCAACGAGTTTTTCAATTCTCATATTTTATACCATTTTTGTGGAAAATAAGTAAGTCAACGTAGTGACATCGTTCTGCTTTTATTTAACTTAATGCATATAATGGTTACTGCAGTAAATTCTATGATCTTTTTTTTTAATATTAAGATATTATAAAATTAGTTTCTAATAAAAAAACAAAACTTAATTTAAACTCAGAAGCTTGACTTTTGACTTTATATATTGGAAAATTAAAAAAGATCGAAATCCAATCGTCAATAAAGAACATTTCGAAGTACATTTTCAAACATTGCCCATTGAGTTTTATATTATAATTTATAAAATAATTTTTAATTAGAAATATATTATGATTTGCATTTATAAAATAATTAATTTTATTTTTTAATATTCTTACACACAAATAATATATATTCAAATATTTTTTTAATTTTTTTTCAATAATATAATTTATTTATATACATATGTTGGATACAAATTTGGTTTTATTTCCATATATTTTTTTATATAATTATTTTGATTTGTATACGATGACAAACATTTTTTTAAATAATAATTTAAAATTGATAATGAAACCATTTTATGACGAAAGAATAGTGTATAATGAAGTTTATAAAATTTTGTTTAGCCCCCTCCCTTATCCCGATTTCTGGATCCGCCAACTGACGCATTAAGTCATATTTGGTGTTAATAAAAAATAAAAATAAAAATTGAAGAATATATTCTCTAAAACTCGAATCAACAATAACAAATCTGTTACTCTGAATTCAATAAAAAAATTTTATAAAATTGGCATGTATCTAAACACAGTTTTTTACTATTTAAAACTCATTTAAACCATAAGTTATTTTTTTTAAAATATAAAAAAATACTAAAAACACTACTTAAAATAGAAAAATAAATATGATTCAAATAAAAATATTTAATAAAACTAATTAAAGGTGTAATAAAAAATTATTTATTTTCTATTTAAATGAAAATAAAAATATAAAATTGATAAACTCGATAAAAAAATTCGAAGAAACATTATTCTATTATACTTTTAAAAATAAATATTTAACATTTCCTTTTATTTTGTACTTTTTTTAGCTAATGGTAAACGAGTAAATTACTATGAACTATCGATAACAATATCAAATGATTTAAAATCGCACACTAAAAATATAGTGATATTCAAGACGTATATAGTTTTTGTTTTTAATTAGGAAATTTCTAAATAAAAGCCATAACTACTTCGTGAAGTCGCCTTGTTCTGATTTTCAAAATTACTCTATGAACTAAATTTTTGACGATTTTATCCTTCACAAAAACCTTTAAATAGAAAACATTACTCTGTGAAGTTACCATAATTTCATAAAAACATTGTATTCTCTCTTCCTTCTCTCTAAAAACTAAACTAAAATTAAATTCTTGAATTCAAATTAAAAATCCAAGCTAGTAGTTGAAACTAAATTAATATAAACTAAACTAAAAAATTTCTAAATTGAAATCTATTTCAAACTAAGTAAATAACAAAATTTATAAACTAAACTAAAATTAAAAATATTTCAAACTAAGTAAATAACAAAATTTATAAACTAACCTAAAATTAAAAACAAAGTAAAGGACTTACCTGCTATTACCAAAGGTAAAACCCACGTTTGCCTCTACCAACACCAAGCCTCGCCTCTACATACATATCACAAACGCCTCCCACCAACAGAAACCCTTTTCTGGTTGGTCAGGAACACCTCTCACCTAAGTTGACGGTCACGGACGTCTTCTCACCCACCCAGCATCTCTGACCAACACCAGCAGCAAGAGTAGCAAATCGAGGAAGGGTTCGAGTAGTTCCGGCGATTTCGAGCGACGGTAAGTGTAAACAAACTCAAATTACTGTTAGGATTAGCGTTGAAAGGGTTCGATTGATAGTTTAGAGGTGGTAGGTTAGGTTTAGGGTCGTTATTCGATGTCTAGGTCCACCCTTATACCCATGCCACATTGATGGCGATGGCCGCTCCGGTTATCGAAATCACCTGGGACCGGTTTATTCTTGTTGTTTGGTGTGTGTTAACCGCATTTTTGCTATTATTTATCTAAAAACGCTTCGAGCATGACAATTTGTGTTTCCGACCAACCTTGACATTTTGTACATTTTTTATTTCACATAATGGATCATGGTGACGCCCCACAGTCTGCGGATGGCTCGCGGACGAAGAGAATAAAGAAGCGGAGTAGGGTACGGGAAGCGGATCAGCCCGTTTTAGCTGCTGATTCAGCAGTTTTGATGGATGAGCTGCCTATAGTTTTCGTACCGCATGCGTCCGGATCGAGTTCTGCGTTTGCTTCCGCTTCCCGCGGACGACGTTATCCTCCCTCACCTTCAGGGCAGCCTAGAGCCCCTCCTCCATCCAGATTGCCACCGCTATTCGGCGAGGCGTTCATCTCCTACACTACATACCACCTTTGGATGAGAGATAAATATTTAAATTCCAATTGGACATTTTATGATTGTTTAATTTTAATGTATACTAAATTGAACTAATGTTTTCAGGAGCAAGAGATGCGGCTATATGCCCATTATCCGAGTCATGGAGCATGTCCATAGAGCATGCGCCGTAGTTGAACCACTCCTTTCGGTCGACTCAGAGAGCCGTTCTATCACATGAAAACACACTCCAACATGATGGAGGTTTTTCTGGAGCGGTGGCACATGAAGACTAATAGTTTACATTTCTCGTTCGAAGAGATGACGATCACTCTCGACGACGTCAACACCATTTTGGGACTCCCAGTTCAGGGCGAGCTTGATGTGTTTCCCGTTATATCTAACAAGATTAATGAAAGCATAAAGTATCATACAAGAACTCCGAACCACCAAAGTTACTAACATAAAAAACAAAGATGAATTTAAAGTTTACTAACATTAATCATGTATTTAAATTAATTAACATTAAAATTAAAATTAAAATAGAGTAGACAAAAAGAACCCCAAAAAATATTTAAGTTTAGGGGTTAGCCTACTATCGCCACGCAATGGCGTAGGGAAAGCCCTATTCGCCACTATCTGGCGGCAATAGGCAAAAACCTTAAAGGACTCTCTGTTCTTTTAGGATCACAACCTACAAAACGGTTGTGTCCGCCAGCCTAATGGTGTACGGATGGATGCTCACGCCAAAGTTTGGCGTGGCATGGGTGTCTCACGTTGACCGTTGGCGTCAGTGTCAGCAGGCACGCCATTTGCCCGGCGAAAACACCCACCAATGAAAATTTTAAAGTTAAAATAAAAAAAAAATTATACGCCAAGATTGGTTAAATAAAGATAGTTTAATGGTTCGTGAATACAATACGAAGTGAGTTTACAACAAAAAAAAAACACAAACAAACACAAACTAAATTTGATTTCAAACTAAAAATTACAACATGAACTCAATTAAAAATCTTTAGTTAAGTCCACTATAAGGTCCTCAAATTCAACGGAATGTGTTCGGCGTGGGATTTTGAAGTCTTGAAAATATATGGACTCTATCTAGCAAAGGGATCGACCAACAAATAGCATCTTCTATCGCCGTTCGCATCCACGTTGGATTTATAGTCAATAAATGTGACCCTTTAACCAAGTCAACCTACAAATTTACATTGAATCTCAATACGCGTTAAGAAAATAAATGATTAAATACTTGCGAAACTAAAAGTTCTTTACTCACGTGAACAAAATAGTTTTTATTGACGAATTCCACACCGATCTCCTTTAAAGAACCATCATTCGGTATTTTTCACAGGTAGGTAAGTCGTACATCCACCGGGAGCGAGGCAATAGAAAACACAATTGAATGTCGTCGCGACTAGTTTTCCGCAACTAGGCAAGGACATCCAATTTGCGAAATGTGCATTATCTTTATTAAAAGTCAACCGATGTATCTCCTTATCGACTTCGCTTTCATCGTCGTAATATGCAACCCGTTTATAAAAATCTTGATCACTCTTTAGGTCGTGAACCAAGGTTTCTCTAACCATTAGCCATCCACTTTCGTAACCGACCATACCATGCGCGATGGCTCTAAAACTACAATTACCGTCGGGCATAACATTTGTAAATTGGCTTATGAAAAGACGCATAAATTAAGGTATGACTTGAAAATCTCGAGTCCGACACATTTGATAATCTCGCCGTTATTGGTTTAGCCGAGAATGACGGTATAGCGGTAATGTTGTTCGACGCATCCGAAGTGGCTAAACCAACACATGCAACCCGTTTTGTTTTTGTTTTTTGGAGGTTTTGCTCCGGAATTACTAAGAGTATGTGCGGCGACCGTTCTTGCGGTGATACCAAAAGTGCCAACCGGGTTGCTATACTAGTGGCGGGTGTTACCATTCGTAGAGTTTCGGCACTATCGTGGGACTCGAACATTTCGTGTTCGCCGTATTCATGATACGAAGGATCCCTTTTCGTAGAATAATCACGTTGGAGTTTGCTACATTTAACGTGACCCCGACTCCGTTCACGACCATGGCTTCCGAGATGTCCAGGAGTTCTACCGCAGATTTTAACCTTCTCGAGGGGTTCGCAAATTAGTGTCCTCGACGGATTCAAAATATTTTGAAATTTTTAAGCCAATGACTTTGTTCGTAAACATTAAACCCTTCAAGTTTAGCATTTAGATTTGTAAAATTAAATTTAACCTCTTCTTCGCCGGTGAGTTTAACTCGAGGAACGATATCTAGTCTCTTCCAATGCTTGTCTATAATACGTGTAGGTACATGACCGTCCACTCTTCGGATTGCCTCAAGTTCGTAGGAACACGACAAACCATGGATCGTACGATCGATGCAAACGCACGAATATTTTTCACCGCCGCTTTATCAACATAATTATCATATACTATTGCCAATGCAATACGTGATACGTACCCCCATAAAAATTTGAATGGTTTAAAATCTAGAAATTTGTAAATTAGATGGCACTTGCTAAGCTTCATCGATTCTTTAATGGTCGAATGTTGCATCACTAACAAGCAATGTACTTTATCCCAAAACCCATCAAAATCCAATCGGCTGGACCCGACATATTTTTTCAATGTATCATGCGAGCTTTACGCCCTATTGGAGGTGTGATTATCGAAATGCATGATTTTGTTAGTATAAGCGTGAACAAACCTCTTTTTATAAAGCGTAATCCACGAGTAGTCCACCGTCTTATCTTGGTCTTTGAACACCGACCGCATCTTAGCCAACCTCTCGTTCATCACTTCAACGGTATTGGATGAAACAAAGTCGTTCCAAGCCGCCAAAAAATTATTAGCCACCTTCCCGTCTTCAAACATTTTTTTTGTTCTCCCACTAACATTCTTATTGATATGTCACTCGCATAACATTTGACTAGCGCTAGGAAATATTTTTTCGATGTTATTCATCAAGGCTAATTCATGGTCCGTAACGATAATACAAGTTAATTCACAATCATTCTCCTCAATTACCGTTTTCAAGCATCCCAATGACCATTCGTAGTTGTCTTGTTTTTCACTCACCATAAACGTGAAACCAATGCAAAACGTTTTGTTGGTCGATGTTACCCCGACTACTTCGAACAAAGTCATCTTGTAACGAATAACTTTATACGTGATATCCATGATTAACAAGCGTGAGAAGGTCTGTAGTAAATCAATACTAAACAGATGTGCGAAAAATAAATCGGTTATGATGTTAGAGCTGTTATTGCCCTTCCGTACCCAATTCTTGTACTTGTGCAATTGTAATTTAACTAACATGCATTGCATTTGGGATCAACCACTGTTTTCAACCATCATCGTTCTTTGACGGTGATTGTAAACGTGATGGATATTTGAAGCATTCTCCGGATCGGCCTTTTTCAAAACACCAAATATTTATCGCAGACTTGTGCCGTTTACCGTTAAAAGATCAACGAGCTCTTTTTCTTTCCGTTTTAACTTGGACAATTGCAAATGTCTTTGGACATACTTAATCGGTTCGTGGTTGTGCATCCCGGAAAGGACACTAAGAGCCCACTTATCGTCTCCTTTTACCGGATTGCCTACCAAATGAAAAGGGTAATTTATTTTTTTTGCTACTGATAGCCTTACGCTTACGGTCGCACTCTTTAACAGCCGACTTAAAAATTCTGGATCGCTCGCACCGATAATCTACTCTCTGTGTTCTCCCTATTTTCCCTACCTACTTCGATGCTACGTTTATCGAAAAACCCAACGACTTCCCCGTACTTTTTACCCAATCGGTCATCGAGTCTAAGTTATACTCGTCGTGAGTGGTGAAATGGTGAACGTAGTCCGAAACACGAAAAATATCGCATTGGGTCACCTCCTGCAATATCTAAGAAGTAAATAAATCAATTAAACTCGCATTCCGGATAAATTAAGCTCATTCTACCAATGCAAAGGCGCATAACAGCATCAATACGTCATTGGCTGGCGTAGAGCACCCATCATACGCCACACGTGTGGCGTCTGCAAGGTTCCACCGCCAACAGACGACGTGGCGATGCTGTTCTACTTCTTTACATTGGCGTACGCAATGTCGACCAAGCCACAAAGTGGCGAAGAACAGCAAAAATGGGTTCTTTTAAAAAATCTGTTTTTTCGCGAAAATGAGTGAGGGAAATGCAACGTACCTCCTCGGCGACCATGTTGCTCTGCATGGGAAGTGGTTCCGACTTTTTCCGGCCATGTTATAAAGGTTTTGAGAGAAAATGGGTTTTGTTAGTTGTTGAGTTTCTATTTTTAGTAGTTTGTAGAAAATGAATTAAGGTTGGTGTTTGAAATTATGTTTGCAACTTCATGGAGTAGTTTAAAATCCCAAATAGTATGGATGGTAATTAATTTGACTTTTAAGGGTTTTTTTAGTTTTTTATTTAGTGGCAATTTTGTAAATATTAAAAAAAAAAAAAAAAAAATTGCGAATAGTTTTAACTACCTTTTTTTATATAGAAATTCTGCTTTAATTAAAGGAGTACGAGTGAGGGTTCTGATACATTTTAAATTTCGATGGACGAAATCCAAAAACATTTTGACTTCGATTTTACATGTCTAAAAGGGCAAGGCTAAAATGAGACCCCGTTTGGCTATAATGAGACCCCTCTATAATGAGACCCCATTTGGCTATAATGAGACCCGAAAAAAGACACATTTACCCCTGATATAAAAGCCATATTTTCAGCCCATTTTCTCTCTTTTCTCTCTTTTCTCTCTTCTCTCTCTACTCTCTCTCAAACTCACCAAAAATCTCGAAATCAAAACAGCAAGTTTTCTCAAATCCAACATCAGAAACATCTTAAGGTACGAATCCTTTACATATCCATGTAATTTTTATGCATTTTAGTTTAGTATTTTTAGTGATTTTTAGAGTTTAGTGTTCTTGATAAAAAGTCGGATTTTCATGTATATTTAGTTGTTTTTTTCGAAAAAAAACTTCAGATTCGTGTTAGTCGATTCAGTAGGATCGTTTTGGTACCATGCATGATGAATTTGGGTTGGGTTTTGGGGATTTGGGTTCGATTTCAAAATTTGGGGCTGCTGTTTCTGGAAATGGAGATCTGCGAACTGGGCCTTCGCAACCCGTGCAAAATTGCGAACGACCCGTTCGCAATTTTGCATGGGCTGCGAAGGCCCAGTTCGCAATTTTGCCTAATTCAGAATCTGATATTTTATGAAATTGCGAATTGGGGATTCGCAATTTCACCAAATTGCGAATTCCGAGTTCGCAATTTTGGTGAAATTGCAAGGCCCCAATTCGCAATTTCACAGTTTATATATTTTTTGTAAATTTTTTTTTTTTGCCAAATAGTTTCTATCTATCCCAAATTTATTAATAATTTATATGTTGTATTTCAGCATGCCTCGCAAACAGCAGCACACACCTGTTCGACATTCAGGAGGCTCGAGCGATGATGGAGAGCACTTTGACGTTGTGTCACGGTCACGGTCCGTTAGGCGTAGGCCTAGCGCTTCCACTCCGGCCCCTGTTCTATCCCAGGGGTTTGAGACATTCGACCTGTTATTTCGGAGGGTGAACCCCCACGTACCTGGTCTATATCCAGAGTATGCACAGCACGAGGCTTACCGTGTCTTTGCTGGAGAGGTAAGTAATGACGTGTTTTAAAGTACGTTTATATGTTCTTTTGTATTATTTCTAAGTTGTTTATGTCTTATGTAGGCTCGTCGGCACTCACGGCCCTACGCTATGTACGGTACCCACCGTGCGTGGGGTCTTGCTGGGCAGCACAGGGTAAGGGAGCAGGTTATGATGACTTGTTTCGGCCCACTGGTAGATGCGTTGGAGCGTTGGAATACCAACGTTCATCTTGTAGATGCTTTCCTGGAGAGGTGGCATTCGGAGACGAACACCTTTCACTTTAGCTTCGGTGAGATGACGGTTACGCTAGACGACGTCCACGTCATCACTGGTCTCCCGGTCACAGGTGATGATTTCGTAGTTCAGTCTTTTCCTAGTAATGGACAGCGTGAGGCTTGGTATTCTAGTGCATTAGGCATAGATTTGGATGACCTTAGGTATGAGTTAGGGCGTAACAGGGGGGGTAATGGTAGATCTGTTCGTTTACAGTTTTTACGCGAGAAGTACATGGTACGTAGATATAAAGATGAGAACATGTCTGATAGTGATGTAAAGTGCGTCACTAGGGGTTATCTGCTGCATATGTTGGGTTGTTGTGTTCTAGTGAACAAGACAGGGAATAGTATATCTTAAGATTACCTCCAGTTTGTAGAGCATTATACCTCCTCCGTTAGATATAACTGGGGACAGCATATACTAGCTCAGCTGTACCACCACCTAGGGAAGTCCTCGCTGCACACGACTTTAGGGATTGCGGGTTGTATTGCCTTGTTGGAGGCGTGGATATACGATCACTTCTCCACCTGTTTGCCTACGATTAACACGAACTACGACTGTTCTATGCCGACGATGTGCCGATATGTTCCGACGCCGTTTCGTGCGGATGATGAGACTCGGATTAACATCCGACAGGGACTGATTTCGTTGACGGCGAACCATGTGAGTTACAATGATTTGTTATATTTGTTTCCATAGCTTTAATTTATTATTACTTTCATTTTTGGAAGATTATTAACTAACATTTTCATATGACACAGGTTTGGTTCATGCCTTACGAGCATCATCGTGCTTATTTCCCTTCTCAGGATGTGGCTTGGATTGACCACACCCTGAAGGCGTTCGACGTAGTTGAGGCGTACTATCCGCTTTGGGTGGCTCGACAGCTAGGGCACGTTCAGGACATACCACCGGCGCTGCGGACTGTTGTACCCGTACATAGGCGAAAGCGTGTGAACACGCGCTTCTTGTGGGATGAGGCCACGTGGATATCATGGAGGTCACACGTTGTTGACCCGAGGATTCGCGGTGACAGGTACATTATAGGCGGTCCTGGCACGACCACGACGTACGATGTATGGATCAGTGACCACCTATGGTACGTTCTTATTGATCCTAGTATTATTGCTCCATCTGCGGCGCATGTTCCAGAGCCCCCTAGTGCGATGACATATCAGGCACGACTGTATCAGCTTTCCGATCGTGTTACTGATGTTGATTCTAGAGCGGAGTCGATGAGTGTGGAGGACTTGCGTCGGGAGATACATGAGTGTCACCTTTTAGGGGTCCAGTACCGCCAGTTCGATTGAGTTTGATACTACATTATTTTTTTGCTTTGCTTTAGTTGTTGCTTTAGTTGACATGGTTGTATGGAATTGATTTTGGTTCTTTATTTGTTGCTTTTGTTCGGATTAGTTGATAGCACCTTATTTTTTCTATTTTAGTTCTACTTAAGTTGTTCCTTTCACTTATATGATGTGCATCTTAAAAACAACAACACTTAAAATGTAACACCTAGATTTCTCCCATAATATAAAATACACAAGGAAATTACACACATAGCCTAAAAGCATTTCGTGATTAAACATACATAAGCAACTAAATTAAAGCAAACTGTAGATAAACTAACCCTCAGTCAGCATTGGACACTTAGTTCTACGGAGTCGGATAGTTCATTCCATACCCATCTGAATCACTACTTCCTTCGGGAGTTGAATTCAAACGAACGCCGGTCGCTATTGCGTCTGCTATTTGTTGCTCTTCCGACTGTGTCGCTAAAGACACCATCTCCGGCGTGATTGTACTTTGCGATCCCATGTCGAATATCTTTCGGAGGTTGGTTTGGACTTCCCAAGGAAGTGACTCGATTTGTAAAGTCACTGTTTTAAGGTAAGCTAACCTTTCAGACACTTCTTCGCGTGTGCGTGGTCGAGGCATCATACATCTCGGGCAGGAAGCCTCCCTACCGTGGTTGAAGAACATTCTGCACAAGACCGCATCGATGAAGCCAGGAACCCCCTCTTCTATTGCACCCCTCACGATGTCAAATGCGTTTAGGAGGCTTGCATCTTCGTCTACGTTCCAGCCCGAATCACACATTGTTATACCTTAAATGTTTAGTTTCTTAGTCTGATGGTAGTATTTATAAAATCGAACTGGGTGGTTCAACTCAAAATTTGTTAGCGGGAAAGGTTGTCTTTGTTCCCGCTCAAATCTGTTTTTAGCGGGAAACCTTCACTCCATTCCCTCCATATGTTTCCATACAATATAATAATATTCTGATGAAACTAATGTCTGTTTAGATTTTTGAATGTACTGTTGTTATCCTGCAACACCTAATATTTAAAAAGGTACAATAACTATTCAGTGCAATAATAGCAGGGGTCTCATTATAACAAAAATTCCATCGCCAGGTTTACCGCTATAACGAGACACCTAAAAAAGTTGCCGCAAAAAATATCTGCTTTAAATGTAGTTCCCGCCCAAACAACCACGACCCTATAAATAGACGTGAAGCACTATTCGAACAGTAACAATTTAACCAATGGAGTTTACCCCTAATGAAGATTACCATTTGCTCGAGGCAGTGAAACTCGCCCACCGAGAATTGGGAGAAGATAGTAGCGAAGCGTTTTTCGAGCTGGTCTTGTGTAATATGTACTACAACTACGGGCGTTTAGGAACTGAAGGTATTGTCGTGCGTAACTGTGACCAAATCAAGGAGAGATACATTTTTTGCAAACCAATGGATCGTTTGTTGTTTCTACCTTTTAAAATTAAGCAAGAAGCAGCTACCGTCTGGAACATGACCGTGGTAGACTACATCACGAAGGATATGGTAGCGTATCTTGAGAATAGGATTACTGAGAGGGAAGAGGGGATTCAGTCTGACGACAACTTGGGATACGACTTCGACGATTGAGCATTGTGATATGTTTTTAATAGTTTCCATCCGGTAGTGTCTGTATTGTCTGTTTGTTTTACTTAATGCCATAACTTGTTAAAGTTTTCATTACCTAGTTTTGTAGACATTATTTGGTACCCGCTACTTCAAACAACAACTAATTAAAAAGTCACACCTCAAAAAAAAACCAGTGATAAGAAAGCAATAACTTCAAACAACAACTGATAAGGAAATTGACAACTTCAAACAACAAACAGTAATACGAAAATCACAACTACAAACTACAAACAACAACTGATAATAAGACAACAAACAGTAATACGTAACACTGCATAAGTGGAAGGCTTAGTCGTAGTCGTGTCTAAGTTTGTATTCCACATCATCCACTTCACCCCTTGCAATTATTTTGTCCTCTAGAAATGCTACCATATCCCTTGTGATGTAGTCTATCAAGGTTAGGTTCCAAACAGAGGCTGCTTCTCGCTTAATAAGCGATGGCAAGAAACACAAATGCTGTATTGGCTTGCAAAAATTGTATCTGCTTTTGATCTGCTCACGAGTACGTATAACGACACCTCTTGTACCGAAACGACCGTAGTTCATATACATCGTACATAGCACACGCTCGAAAAACTGATCGCTTGTATCTTCCCCCAGTATCTCGCGTGCAATCTTCACAGCTCGAAGCATGTGGTAATCTTCGTCCGCCGTAAACTCCATACGTACACGTTAACGAGTTTTAAATTTTCGTTCGTGCGGTAGGTTGCAAAAGTGTCGTATTTTGTTAGATTTTATGTCCCATTTTATAGGAGGCGAGTCAATTTTGGTGGGCGTTTAGTATTTCGATGAGGTCTCATTATAGCTCAATCCATACTATTTCGAATGCAATGTTGTTTTTCGCTATAATGAGACCCTTATTTGAAGAACGTGGGTTGTAATAATTAATTTCTATATGTGTGTATTTTTGTATATATTATGTGTCACCACATTAGTCGCCCATCCAGATTACGTTATCCTTACATGTCTGACAACGTTATCCTACTTTTAAGTAGGTTTTAGTCGGTTCATATATCTTATCTTATACTTCAAATCACAGTTAATAATAAAGGTTTTAAAAAAATTCAGTTCAAAATAAATTCAGTTTTGGAGTCGGGAAGGTCACAGAATTAGACCATTTTAGGCTACTTTGATGTAGTTTTTTTTAACTTTTTTGAGTTTTTTTTTTCTCCGCAAAATTCAAATCATTAGGGCCACTTGACTAATGTTTGATGTTGGTTAAAAAAAATTTAAGTTTTGGAGTCGAGAAGGTCACAGAATTAGACCATTTTAGGCTAGTTTGATGTAGTTTTTTTAACTTTTTTGAGTTTTTTTTTTTCCGCAAAATTCAAATCATTAGAGCCACTTGACTAATGTTTGATGTTGGTTGAAAAAAAATTAAGTTTAGGAGTCGGGAAGGTCACAAGATTAGACCATTTTAGGCTAGTTTGATGTAGTTTTTTTTAACTTTTTTGAGTTTTTTTTTTTTTCCGCAAAATTCAAATCATTAGAGCCACTTGACTAATGTTTGATGTTGGTTGAAAAAAAATTAAGTTTAGGAGTCGGGAAGGTCACAAGATTAGACCATTTTAGGCTAGTTTGATGTAGTTTTTTTTTAACTTTTTTGAGTTTTTTTTTTTCCGCAAAATTCAAATCATTAGAGCCACTTGACTAATGTTTGATGTTGGTTGAAAAAAAATTAAGTTTAGGAGTCGGGAAGGTCACAAAAAGTTGAAAAAACAATTTTTACAGAGGGAATTGCGAACACGGGTGCTTGTAAAACGCCGGATTTGCGAATGCAGGCCCATCAAATTGGGCCAAATTGCGAACACCCCCTTCGCGATTTTGCCAAATCGTAGTAGTGGGAGTTCGCAATTTGGCCAAAATCACGCGTTCAAAGTTCGCAAATCCCCCACTGGGACGAATTTTTAAATTTTTTCACACTTTTTTGGATAAAATTGTAATTTTTTGGGGAACTACCAATTTATTTGTGGTGTGCAACTTGTTTTTACAACAATTATAACTAATGGAATTTTAAAAATAAATAAAACGTGGGAGTATCGATTACAAAACGAAGTGAAAGTTCTAAAAATATTCGTAGACACAACGGAGTTCGGTTAAACACGTAATGCAAAATAAAATTATTAGTCTTCATTCAAATCGAAGATACGTGGTGGCTCTTCGTGTGCGGTCGATGGTTGCGCGGGCTTGATTTGGTTATATTTGTTCAATCTCTTGTCGAGCGGTATTGCCCAACCGGTCACTTCATGATCCGTACGAAAGGGAAACCAAGTAGGATATATTTCCGGAAGTGGTCCATCCAACGAAACCTACACAAATAAAAGGTAGATAAATATTTGGTCACGAAAATAATATATAACATTGAAACACACTTTAGTAAACTTACTTTGACAAAATGGTTACCATGAACGAAACCTATACCAATTTCGAGGTTAGGACATGATCGAGGAGGCACACCACGTAGAGGTAGATAAGTGTACGATTGGTGGAGTGAAATGTGGTATACGACACATTGGTATCTAGTGGCTATCACTAACCCTAAATCGGGTAACGTCATCCAATGCCTAGTACCTGCACCATACAATTCGAACACGTTCAACCTTCTCACAAGGTTATCTACACCTTGTGATCCATCAAACACTCTCTCCCATAGCTCACGTTCGTTTTGCAATTCGCCGATCAAATCTCGTCTAACTTGGTCCCATGAATCGGATTTACCGTATACCGTCAAAGCAACGGCTCGGAATCCGCAATTACCGTCGGGAGAGACGTCTTCGACGCTAGAAATGTAGTCATGCAAATAGCTAGGAAACCAACTCTCGTACCCGCTAAAATCTTTGCCCTTTGATGATTTTTTCGGTCGAGGCACTTTATCTTTCTTCGGTTTAGCCTTGGCTTTCGCTTTTTCTTTCGTCTTGGCTTTTGGCGCTAGAAATGTAGCCGTGCTACCTATCGTGCCGGGAGTGCTAGCGCCTAGACTTCCATCGTATTCCCACTCGCTAGGGTCCCGTTGAGTTGATTTGTCCCGACCGGCTTTTTTCCTACCCTTAGTAACAACCGGCTCCTTAGGTTCCAAAACATGACTTCTAGCGGGATCTAGGATTTGCATCATCCTATTTATAATGTGGTCTTGGATGTGTTGCCCGTAACCGCGGATGGTGCTACCTATTAAGGAGATTTTTCTAGTGAGCTCGTCTTCGGTATCAAACTCCTCATTAGGTTTGATCCTTAACGTACTCCAATAGACATCACACTCATCTTTTCTAACCGCCCTTCCTTCTTTATAAATCAAAGCTAATTCGCATGCACATGGTAAATTATGAGTTGTCCTAATAACACACCCACACACTCCGGGTGTGAACCATATTTTCATGGACTTTGCGAGATTTTCTTCTATTAGTTCAATGGCTTGAGATGAAAGCTCACCTTTGACATCCTTGTAGATGGTTTTGTTAGGCCCCCTAGTTGAGTTTCTTGGACGATACCTACTACGCTCGAATGACTCGAAAATGTTAGAGTGTTGAGCGGATAGGTGCGCATGAACATGTTTCCAAAATTGTTCGAACGTGCATAGACTACTACCAATTGCTCGCTTGAGGCTAGAGTGAGCACTCTCCGCCCTACAACATGAGATAAAATACATTAGACTGCTAACACTTTATATTTTTAAAAAATGGGTGGAGAAGGAAATATAACTCACCGGTTGCTAGTTTGGTTGCCAAAGTGTTTAAATTTGTTCGTGTGAATGTTGAGGAATTTGTGTCCATATTCGTCAATCCATTGCTTCATAACGTAGTCGAGAGCCAATGGACAAAATGCGAAAGTGTGGTGCATATCGGCAAGGTTTTTGTTATAGTCTTCGAGTGTGGCCGAATAGGCTACCCTTTGGTAATATTCCCCGAACTCATCGGCCATTTCCACATTCGGTAAAACTTTTCTAGCGTAAGAGGTGACGTTCTTACCAATATGCCAAGTGCATAACATATGAGTTGCGTCCGGAAATATATCGTCTATAGCATTCATTAAAGCCAACTCCCTATCGGTGACAATGATGTTAGGAAATGGGCACTTGTTGTTCGTCAACACCATCTTTAGAATACTCAACCCCCAAGTGTAGTTCTCTTGTTTCTCGGAACTCAAAAAAACAAAAGCAACACAAAAGGTCTTCTTCGTCGAAGTTTGGCCCACTATTTCAAGTAAAGGCATCTTATATCTTGTAGTCTTGTACGTGCTGTCCATTATAAGAACTTGAGGAAACGTGCGCATAAAATCGATGCTTTTAGGGTGTGCAAAAAACAACTCGAGGATCTCGTCCGTTGCTTCACAACTTCGCTCCCAAACATAGTACTCGTGTTCTTTTAACTTAGTAAACAAGTATTGCATTTGGGTCTTGCCCGCTTTATCAACCAAATCATGTTTTTGCCGTATGTTGTATATCGTGCGCATGCCTGATACATTTTGCGGGTCTTTAATCTTCAACCCGCGATATATCTCTCTCGGTCGAGAACCGACTTCCGTTTGACTACGAACGAACAATTGTTCTTCGACTTTTAGTCTAGCGGCCCGAGAGTGACCGTCCAAGTGCAAAAATGGATCGTGGTTGTGTTTCCCGTTTAGCACAACCACTTTCCAATAACCCGGTAGCTCTGAGACCGGACTCCCTCTTAAGTAGAACGGACACCCGCATTTTTTCGATGAACATTCTCGGCGCTTCTTAACATACCCCGGTTTGGGGTTAGGTTTGTAAACCCCGTGCCTCTCGCACCTAAAATACATCCTAGGAGTTTTCATGCTTTTTGTACCGTCGTCGTTTTTACTCCGGACCAAAATGAATCCTAGCTTTATGCTTTCGGACTCGACCCAATCAACCAAATCGGCTTTGGTGTAATAAGTGTCCGTACTAAACACTTTCGTGTAATCGGCCATCGAACATGGCGGTGGACCGGGTTCCTACAGAGTTCATTCATGCAATTTTATGAGAACATATATATACCTACATGATCATATAAATTCCAAAACAGGGCGTTTTTGCGAATTCCAAATTCGAAAATTCAGCGAAATTGCGAACTACAAACTCGAAATACAGCCTAAATTGCGAACAACCCGTTCCTGGGTTTGGCTGTTTCGCGAACGGGCCGTTCGTGAATCAGGCTTATTTGCGAACAACCCGTTCGTCTATCTGGGGATTTCGCGAACGGGAAGTTCGCAATTTGGCTCGAACTGCGAATCCCCAGTTCGCAGTTCATCACTTTTATAGCGGTACCAGCGCTATATTCGCACTGACTCGAAAAATTTCGGAAAATACCTCGTTTTGGGTTTCTAAATGGTCCGTCAACGGCTCTTCTTCCTCCGATGCGAAATCATCAAGGTTGCAGCTGAATCCTTCACTCCAATCACTCAAATCCATGATTTTTAGAGATTTTAGGTAGTTTTAGAGAGAGAAAACTCTAGAGAGTGGTTGGAGAAAATTTGGTTTTTGGTTCAAAATTGTGACTTATAAGTGAAGGGCAAAATCGACAATTCACATTGAAGAAAAAAAAATTCTGAAATTGGGGTCTCATTATAGCCAAATGGGGTCCCATTATAGCCTTGCCCTGTCCAAAATTAAAGCTTCTGGATTTCAACTCATCCAATCGCCCGAAATTAAGTGGTTTTGGATTTTGACTCACCCGATCAAAATCCGACCCCAAGGGTTCTAAGAGAACCTTCCCTGTTCTAACCAAAATGAGTTTTCATTAGAAAGAAAGCATATTCCTATACTTTACTTGCAATATAGGCAGCCCAATCTCCAATCTGCAAGTAAAACTGGTTCTGGTAAAATACCTCTTATTCATCCTCAGAGACAAGACAACCCTTCCTATCTCACTCAAAAATCAGACAAAAATGGGTCAGACATTCTCAGGTATCATCTCTTCTTCAATAATTGCTTGTGTTATAGTCATCAATACAACTATAAAGTAGCATCACTGTCGAACTAATTTATGTCCACCTTTGTGTTTAAGGATGTTTAGGAGTATTTAATTTTCCAAAAATTATGAGAAAAGAAAGTGGCATTAGTATATATTCCTGGTATTGCAGGTAATGAGGAAGCAATGAGTAAAGATATCGAAAGTGTTGTACAAAATTGTTATGAAACTCATTTTCAAAATACCAACAAGCAATGGACTTCAACTGAGCTCTACAGAGCTGTATCCCAAAGCATCGAGTAATTTCTCTTCTTTTTTTTCGTGCTTCGTAATTCCTCAGCCTGTTAAAATTAGTCTTGTCCGGGTTTCGGCTCGTAAAATATATTTGTTCCTATCTCTTTAAATCACAGGGAAGTAAACAAAAACTTTAGTAGCACACAACTGCGAATACCAAGTACCGATAAACTACAACAAGTTTACAAGGTTACACATTTTTCTAACTCCTTAGTATGGTTTTGGTATTATAAGTTCTTCCTTATATATATCATTCACTTTCAGAAATATAACCTGGGCAATGGGAAAAAACTGACGAGCGAAGAGTTCAGAAAGATTTTACAGGAGGTTATCATCGGATCAGGGTTTACAGGATTCAGTGGAATTAAAGATATTATTATCTTCCTGTATGGACTTCCTTTAGCTGCCTTCTTCGTCAAGCAACGAATAGCTCCTAAATCAGTTCCAAATGACATCTTTATACCTATTGTGACTTCTGCTACTGTTTTCCTACTCTCCAAGCTTAACAAGATATGACAAAGCTCATATCTTTATTGTTTGTTTCGGTAAATAAAACCAACATTGTTGTTTATGTTTGATTACTAATCGAAGTTGTGTACTTGGGCTGCAATATTTTCTGTTATGATTGTATTGTATTACCATGGTCTTTTTTTTTGCGCATGAAATCATATGAATCCTTTTCGAATTTTCAGTACCACCAATATTGTAACAAAAATGTGTTAGGACTCGAAAAGGTTTGGCATGACCTAACTGATAAAGAAGCGCGACCAAACTTACTCAAAGAATGTTCTTTTATCCAAAATACAGGCAAATGAAAGAAAGAAGAAATATTGTCCAAAGACTTTTTTGTTTTTGTTTTTCTATGTTGTTGTCAAGAAAGTGGGGAGTTTCTAAAAATAGAAACACTAACTTGGGATTGTCTTGTGCCTCCAAATGTCAGGGGTCTTAAGAGAATGTAGGAGAAGAACAGGTCTCTGTTTGAATTAAAAAAAAATGGACAAACAAGATAAAATTTAGGAGAGAAACATGCTCTTGTTGTAATATGTCTCAACCATAAGTTTTTTCATTGGTGTTTACTCTCTATCTCAGCTTAGGACATGGTTCCACGGAGCATCCACCAAAAACTATCACACTACAAACAGATGAACTATCCTCTCTTTGCTTCAATTTCTTCTTTCGCTTTTGTTTTGAATACAATCAAACAAAACCACTCACATTTTGAGACATACCTAGAAAAATTTAAAGATTTTACATTTCTTATGTCATAAAGATTTTCAATATGGGTTCTGAAAATCTCCCTCGTAAAAATGTCCTTTGTTCTTCATTATCAAGTTTATTAGACTATATCTTGTAATTGTTATATAATAACTCTACATGATTTAAAAGTAATAATATTTTTTTCGTAATTTGTACACAAATTCGATCACAAAATGAGCAAAGAACAAAGCGGTGTTGTAAAAGCATGGGAGGCCACCATACGGAAAACGCAGGCAGCAAAGAAACGCGCCAACAGCATTTTCAACACAATATCGACATCGCCAAGCACGGAGGACGAAACTACTAGTAGCAATGACAATGATGAGGAGAGCAATAGGAGCAGCACTGGAAATTTATACCAGGCCGAGCGAGTCCTTCCAAATAAAGACTACTACAAAGGCCAATGGTACGACAACTTTCCTCATGGACATGGAAAATATTTATGGACGGATGGGTACATGTATGTCGGTGAATGGTACAAAGGGAAATGTATGGGGAAAGGAAGGTTCAGTTGGCCTTCGGGTGCTACTTACGAAGGAGAGTTCAAGAACGGATACATGGATGGAACCGGGTCTTATATGGGTGCTAGTGGAGACACCTACAAAGGAGAATGGGTGATGAACTTAAAACATGGTTATGGTTCAAGGAGTTATTCCAATGGAGATTTGTACGAAGGAGAATGGAGACGCGGCCTGCAAGAAGGCCAAGGGAAGTACCAATGGGAAGACGGGAATCATTACATTGGAGAATGGAAGAATGGGATCATTTGTGGTAAAGGGAGTTTTATATGGACTAATGGTGATAGGTATGATGGTGGTTGGGAAAACGGATTGCCTAAGGGGAATGGAACCTTCAAACGCAGTGATGGAAGTTTTTATGTTGGAAACTGGAGTAAGGACGAAGACGAAATGAATGGGAGTTATTATCCTTCTGAAAACGAAGGGCATCTTGATTGGGATCCGAAAGAAGTTTTCACCCAAATAAGTGGGTATAAAATTAGTAGCGGTGAAAAAGTTTCGGTTTTGCCTTCGCAGAAAAAACTTGCTGTGTGGAATTCCTCGAAAAGAGTGGAGAAGCCTAGAAGGATGTCGGTTGATGGTAGGGTCAGCGTGGGGGTGGACAAAGTCTTCGATAAAATGAGTATTTGGGATAACAACAGTGGTGATGATATTAGAAGGGATATGTATGATGATGATTTGATGGTTGATACTCCTCAACTTCCAAGAAGTACTACCCCTATGAGATTACCAAGGGCAGGAAAGAAACAAGGAGTGACAATATCAAAAGGTCACAAAAACTATGAACTTATGCTCAATCTACAGCTCGGGATCAGGTGTTGTTCTGTGTTTTTGGCCTGAAGATGCCACAGCTTATCATAATTTTTGTGTCCAATGTGCCAACAATTTGTTATGGATATATGAAAAAATATTTATTGATGTTTCGTGTCTTGAAACAGGCATGCTGTCGGAAGACAAGCGCCAGCGGTATCTCTAGATCTAAAGTCTTCAGCTTTTGACCCGAGAGAAAAAGTGTGGACTAGATTTCCGCCCGAAGGAACCAAATACACTCCTCCGCATCAATCTTGTGAGTTTAAATGGAAAGACTATTGTCCATTAGTTTTCAGGTGAGCTGAGTCTTTCTCTAGTTTATTTATGTGATTCACTTTCTTTAAAGACAAAATCTAGTTATTGTACTAAAATATTATGTACATTTGATAATTTTCGTTTTCAGGAGCTTGAGGAAGTTATTTAAGGTAGACCCAGCTGATTACATGCTTTCAATTTGCGGAAACGATGCTCTTCGTGAACTTTCGTCTCCTGGTAAAAGTGGTAGCTTCTTTTACTTGACAAACGATGATCGTTACATGATAAAGACAATGAAAAAATCAGAAGCCAAAGTGAGTTTAGTATCTTCTTTTTACGTATCTTTACTTTTTTCACTTGAAAATGTTCTATGAAGGCAGGGTGGATAAATTACTTTTAGTTTTGATATTATTCATTAGGTCCTTATTCGGATGCTGTCTGCATACTATAACCATGTTCGAGCTTTCGAGAATACTTTGGTTATAAGATTCTACGGCTTGCATTGCGTTAAGCTAACTGGGGCAGCCCAGAAGAAGGTATATATCATAAATGAGACAACCAAATCAATATAAAAGATATTGAAACTGAAATTTTATTTGTAAATATGTGTAGGTGAGGTTCATCATAATGGGGAATCTATTCTGTTCAGAATATACGATTCACAGACGTTTCGACTTGAAAGGATCTTCCCTTGGTCGTACAACAGATAAGCCCGAGTCCGAGCTTGATGCGAACACTATCTTGAAAGACCTTGATCTCAATTTCCTTTTCAGACTCCAAAAACCTTGGTACCAAGAGTTTCTCAGACAAGTCGATAGAGACTGCGAGTTTCTTGAACAAGAGCGGATTATGGATTACAGTCTTCTGGTCGGCATACATTTCCGAGAAGCATCTGTGGCTGGGGAGCTGATTCCTTCTGGAGCAAGGACTCCTACTGGTTCCTTCTCAAACTCAACTTTGGACTTTTCATTCGACAACCAAAACATTTGTTGTTGATTTGTTTCGTTTGCAGGTGAATCTGAAGACGACTCGGCTCCTCGTCTTTCAAGAGTTGAGATGGATCAGTTTTTGCTAGACCCCAATAGGTAACATGTTTCTTTTTCTTCTTATTTTCAATCATTTTCATGTCAAGGTCAAAGTACTGGCCTGGATAAATCATAACTATCAGGAACTGACAAATATATTTCAGATGGGCAAGTATTAGACTGGGTATCAAAATGCCAGTACGTGCCGAAAGAACCGTGAGAAGAACCGATAGCGAGTTGCAGCTGATAGGAGAACCGACCGGCGAGAGTTACGAAGTGATAATGTTCTTTGGTATCATCGATATACTTCAAGACTATGACATTAGCAAGAAGCTTGAGCATGCCTACAAGAGTATTCAGTATGATCCAACTTCGATATCAGCCGTTGATCCCAAACAGTACTCCAGGCGTTTTCGCGATTTTATATTTAACGTTTTTACTGAAGATACAACTGACTGAACCCCATGAGTAACATTCTTTTGCTTCTGTATTATATATTATGAATATATACATACATACATACAACCTGTTTAACCAAATAGTATAGGAAGTACATTAGCAAAAATGTTGTTTCATTGTAAAAATAGTACTAGGACTTGCTTGTTCTATTAATCATTATATTCGTTCCAGCCTTTTTGTTTTTGTCAATTTTAGTTTGGTACAACATTACTCACTTTTTTGCTATAAAATTTTAGTTTACTATTGTTTGGTATCCAAAAACAAGTTTTTGACCCACATGCGAGCCGACATAAGTGTAAGCAAAACGAACCATACACAACTTTGTATTGTCCCAGTCATGATGTAGAATAATATGTTACTTGCAATAAATAAATAAATAAATATATATATATATATATATATATATATATATATATTAAAACACAATACTGAACAAAAGATCAACTTTTGTTGTAGTCATAATTTTAAGACTCGGTTATCCGAAGAGTCTTACTTTAATATTAATCTAAATCTAATATAAAATAATTGATAATTAATATAAGAAAGTAGTAAGAAAACAGATTTACAAAAGATTGGTTCAGTTTCAATTAATGTACAAACAATAAATCCAACATATGCTCTTAAGTCAAATCACCTAAAAGAAAATCTCGACACTCAAATCTCAAAATCAAAAAATTAAGCATCAAAATTCAAATCAAAGTCACGAAAGCACGAAGATCGGAAATTTCACATTTTTATCTTATTATCTAAGTAATCATTTCGAGCATGTCGTTTTTCAAACACATAAATCAGGAATAATCCAGTTTACGATGATTTCTCTCCAGTTCAACATCAATAACAATTCGGACTTAATGAAAACAAACAAAGATCGTATGTTGAAGTCATTAGAAACAAAAGGAAGGAATTCATTCACGATAAAGTGCTATTCCATACTCAGGAAGAATTCGGAGCAATCATCTTCCAAGAACAAGATAAGAATTTTTTGTTGCATCTAAATTCACGATAGTGGCTAAGTTTTCATTCTGTAGACCTAAATTAGATGAAATCAAAAAATTTGCAGTGGAAATGCAACGTGTGGACTATAGATTAGTTCTCAATTAGGTTACTTAAATGGTACGTAGGCTTTAATCCTAAAATAGAGTCACCATTTACTCCAACCTAGGTATATTTCCCTAACCTTCCTGAATATATGTATAATCAGGATTATATAACTAATATTGATAATGCAATTGGTATGCCTTTATTAATATGGATACCATAAAAAATAAAGCAAACTTTAATTGTTATAAGGTTTGGTTCGAAATAGACGTCTCTAAATGTCTCCCCTAAAAGATCTAGATATGCTTTGAGGATAAAGATGTTGTTTTTTGCAAGATATAACTTATGGTGGTATGCCTTTTTATTGCCTTTCCTGCAAGCATTTATGACATAAAGCCATAAACTGTAATAAGCAATCTATGAACAAGGATAAGTTAACTATAAATGATAAACAACAAACAACTAAATCAACTAAAAACTTTAATATAAACACATTTTCCAAAATAAAATATGGGTTCCAAAAGTAAAATCTGATTTTTTCAAAACTATACAAATTCAGATAAATGACAACACCTTCTCCATAGCGCATGTCAACATGGATTTTAATGAGAACCAAGATTTTACTAAAACTGGAAAAATTAAAACAAACCTTAAATACTTAGATTCCAACAATAACCATAGGCTAAACTACATTGAAAACAAAAAGATTAAGGATTCTAATCATGAAAAATATAAAAATTAAAATAATATAAAATTAAAAGAATTTAAACCAGAACAAGATTTCACTAAAGTTACAAGTAGTTAGATAATAACGGCATTGCGCACAATAGAATTAGGCAACATGTTCACCTCTTCAAATAATTTAGACTAATCTGAAAATAACTAAGAATCACCCAAATTCTCTACAGCAGATACTTTACCCTTATCCCTAGTGCTTGAAAAGATAATTGAAAGAAAAGACAACAAAAAAATTATTAGCAAAACATTAAAAAAACTAAAGCTAAACAATTAAAAATATTTTTTATTACAAAGGTTGTTCACTTTAAAGGATCTTTTAGATCCATCAACTCTATCTTTAAATGAATTTAACAATTCTAAATGAATGCTTGTGGAATATATAACAAATGGAAAATATGTGGAATCAAATCCATTATTAAAACTGAAAATAGACTTCATTTCTCTACAAGAGCCAATGATTTCTCATGATAAAATTGACAAAATCTCAAAAAAATACGAGGTTTTGACTTTGGGCATGCTAATATAAGTAATACAATTTGGATACTATGGAAACAACATTTCTAGGTTAAAATCCTCATTAACCATGACTAATTAATTCATATGATGGTAAGCCACTCATTTATTAACAAAAAGTTTTTAGTCACCATCGTATATGATATATGTTCTAGATTATAAAGACAAGTTTTTTTTGGATAAGTTAACAGAAATTTCAGTTACCAACCAAAAATGGTTAGTAGTATGGGATTTCAATGTAATAACAAATGGTGTTGAGAAATTGTCTTGCTCAACAATTTGTAGTCTTTGTTTAAGAAGTATAAATGAGTTTAACATCATGATATTTGATTGTCAATTTAGAGGATCCAAGCTTACCAAGTTCCAAAGTTACATGGCATAATAATAAAAAAAATGGAAACGTCTCGATAAGACATTTGTTTAATACTACATTGAGAGATCTCTTTAACGTCACAAAGGTAAAACATATGTCAAGAACTGGTTGAGATTACTCACCTTTGTGCATATCAGTTTTATCTTTTACCAATAAATCTTCACTCAAATTCATTAATATGTGAACTCTTCATAATTAATTCTTCAAAGTAATAGAACTCAAATGGCAAGAGAACATCTTTGGCCATCCTAAAAATTTATTTTTTTCAAAACATAACAGATTAAAACAAAATTAAAAATACGAAAAAGTAGGTCTTTGGAAATATCTTTGATAGTATTTCCCAAATTGAAGATGATGTTAAATATACTGAATATTGCTCAAAATAGTTTAAAAGTATGGAGGATAAAATAAAATTATCTAAATTTAGAGCAAGCCACCTTAATTAATTAGCAAGAGAAGAAACATTATGGGAACAAAATAGTGCTACCAACTGGTTCAAACATGATGACCGCAATTCTAAATGCTTCCACAATTATATTAAACAAAGAATAAGTGAAAATAAGATTAATGGTATAAGGATTTATGGTTCAAGAGTTGAAGATCAATCCTTAATAGAGAACTATATTGAAGATCATTTCAAGGCTCTTTTATCATCTAAATCTAGCCCCTGTAACATTGAAAACCTACATGACATTATACCAAAGCTTGTAAATTCCCAAGATAATCAAATTCTCTTAGGTATTCCCATTGTTGAAGAGATATTTAACTCAATCAACACCATTTTATCAAATTGTTAAGAATGAGTCATATAATGCCTTGACAATGTACAGTGCTTGGCAGTAAAGTTTTGTGTCATTGATAGTTTTGTGTATTTGATATTGTCATATTTAGTCTCGTGGTATGAGCCTATTAGGCATACTAGCTAGAAACTTCTATTTATTCATTATAAATAGACTACTAGAGCTACACAAAACACAAAAAAAATTAAAATTTGTAACCCTAGTCTATCATTGTGAATACTTTTCCCTAGCGGCGGCCATGGACATAAACAGTTGTTGAACCGGGTTAAATCCCGTGTTCTTTTCTTTTATGTCATTTATTCGTGTTTTGTTCTTTATTTGTGTTATGTGCTAGACCCATTCGTGATAAATTGCGTAGTGATTTATAACAAAATTGGTATCAGAGCTTTGGTTGTAAAATTAGGTTTTGCAATTAGGGTTTCACAATGTCGTCTACTACAAAAAAAAATATGATTGAAAAAATTGATGGGGGGTCTAGCTTTGCATTGTGGAAGATTAAACTAAAATCTTCATTGGTACTGCAAGGGCTGTGGAAAGCTGTGGAGAATAATTTATCAAAAGAGATGCAAGAAGAGGATAAGCAAAATCTTCAAAAAAAAGCTTTGTGCTAGATTTTAATGAGTGCGAAAAACAATGTTCTTCCCAATATTAGTGGTGAGAATACTGATGCTTGCAAATGGAAGAAGCTAGGATATCTTTACTCAGAGAAATCAGTAGCAAACCGATTATACTTGAAGAAGCGCTTGGACGATTTCAGATTGAAAGAAGGTATATCCATAACTGAAAACTTAGATAATTTTAAATCAATTATACTAGACTTAGAGAATATTGATATCAACATTGAGGATGATGATCACGATTTGTTTTTCTTGAGATCATTAACAGCTCTCTATATAAAACTTCTTAGATACCATAATGTAAGGTAAGGATAAGTTATCGCTAGCAGATGTCAAAGGGACACTGAAATTAAAATAGTTGAGGCAGTTACAACCGGACAATCAAGCTGAAGGGAAAAGTTTTATGACTAGGGGAATATCTAGAAGCAAAACGAGTTCTTTAAGAAGAAATACCCGGAGGTCCAAATCAAAGGTGAAAAACTCAAACTATTATGAATGTAGTGAGAAGAGTCATTATAAGAGAAATTTTCTGAAACTGAATGGTAGAAAAGGAAATCAAAAGGAAAATGCAGCAAACATTGTTGAAGATGTGAACGATTTTGATGATAGTGAAAACAATGGTACAAGATATGTATTGTCCGTGAGTTCAGACTGTGAGAAAAATTATTGGGTACTCGATATTGACGCTACATATCACATATGTCAGTTCAAGCAGTGGTTCGAAACTGACAAGCCAATGCAAGGAACTGTCTATTTAGGGAACAATCATTCCTTACCTGTTGGTGGTATTGGTAACGCCAGAATCAGAATATTTGATGGGATGGTTAGAATCATAACATGTTGGCATGTTCCTGGATTGAAAAGAAACCTGATTTCTCTTGGGATAGTTGACTCTCGGGGTTACAAGTACCGTGCAGAAGACGATGTAATCAAAGTGACAAAATGCTCAATGGTGTGCATGAAAGACAGTTTGCAGAAGGGGCTTTACATTCTCTAGGGGAGTGTTGTTATGGGAGATGTTGCAGTAGCATCATTAGATAGTAATAACCAAAGTATGAGGGATCAAAATAAATTGTGGCATTGGCGTCTTGGTCACATGAGTGACAAATGATTAGTTGTTTTGAGAAATAGAGATTTGTTGAAAGGGTATAAAGATGAATCATTGGAATTTTGTTATCACTATGTGTTTGGTAAACAAATTAGAGTCAAATTCAGAAAATTGGCTGTAAGAGAGACTAAAGGGACAATGACTACATTTACTCAGATCTTTGGGGCCCAAACAGAATTCCATCGAAGAGCAGAGCCAGATACTATATGAGTTTTATCGGTGATTATTAAAGGATGGTGTGGGTTTACTTTTTGAAAACGAAAGATGAGGCATATTCAACTTTTTTCAAATGGAAGATGATGATTGAGAAGCAAACAAGAAGAAAAATCAAATGTCTTAGGATATATAATGGGTTAGAATATTGCATCGTGAGTTCAATAAGTTCTGGGAAGCTGAGGGAATAATATATCATCGCACTTGTTCTAGAATACCACAACAGAATAGGGTCGCAAAAAGAATGAACAGAACGCTTTGTGACAAGGTATGAAGCATGCTCTCGTATTCCAGTTTGGGAGAGAATTTTTGGGCCGAAGTTATCAATACATCGTGTTACTTGGTGAATCGGTCTTCATCAATGGCTATTGATTGTAAAACTCATTTTAAGATTTGGTATGGATCGTTGGCTGATTACGATCAGTTGAGGGTGTTTGGTTGTCTTATGTATGCTCATGTGAGAGATGGTAAGCTTGAGCCGAGGGAAAAGAGGTGAATATTTCTAGGATATGCTACTGGAGTGAAAAGATATAGGTTATTGTGTACCTCTCCAAATTCTCTAGGTTTTCTCATCAGTAGGGACGCGAATTTTAACGATTTTTCTTCGATAGACAGTCATAATGAAGTGGGAGAAATGGTCGAATCAGGATCCGTAGAATCAGTTCCTAGCAGGTCTAATAATTCGAGTGGTTCTGAGGTGGATCCAAAATCAGGAGGTGAATCGTCAGCATCGGATGATAGTGACGATGATGTGCCCGAACCAGAACAACAACCTTATAGCATAACATTCCGCAGAGAAATAATATATATTAGACTTCCAGAAAGGTATGTGAATGTAGTTTCATATGCTCTGTTAGCTGCAGAAAAAGTTGAGATGCAAGAACCTAGTAGTTATAGATAAGTTATAACGAGTTCAGGGGCAGATCGATGGATTGATGCTATGGGGGAAGAGATTAAATATCTTCATAAGAATCAAACATAGAAGCTTCTTGACTTGCCGAAAAGACAGAAAGTAGTATGCAACAAACGGGTGTTCAAGAAAAAGAAATGTAATCCAGGGGTTGAGACATCTCAATTCAAGGAAAGATTGGTCACTAAGGGTTTTACTCAAAGGGAAGGAATCAACTTCAATGAAGTGTTTTATCCAGTGGTGAAGTGAAGCATACTTCGATTTGAGTTTTGTTAGCCATGGTAGTTTTCCTCTACCTAGAAGGATCTAAGTAGAGCAAATAAAATTCTTGGTATGGAGATTATCATGAACAGAAGTGTAGGATCATTACACTTGTCTCAACGTAGCTATATTGATAAAGTGTTACAACGATTCAACATGTTTGATGTTATGACATTGAACATCTCATTTCCCATACATTTCAAGTTGTCTCGAGCAGGAGCGGCAAAGGACGATGTTGAATTGGAACAAATGTTGAAGGTTTCCTATTCAAGTGTAGTTGGTAGTATCATGCATGTTATGGTATGCACACGTCTTGATATATCACTTGCAGTTAGTGTAGTTATTAGGTACATGAGATGTCCTGGTAATGAACACTGGCAGGCAGTGAAATGGATACTTCGGTATCTTAAGAATACTATGAACGTTGGCTTAACTTTTAACAAGACCGATATTGGTGGATTGCTGAATGATGTTGCAAGATCAGTGGTTGGTTTTGTTGATTCTGATTTTGTAGGTGATATGGATAAAATGAGATCTCTGACATAATATGTATTACTATAGATGGGAGTGCGATTAGTTGGAAAACACAATTGCAAGATACTGTAGTTTTGTCTATAATAGAGACATAGTACATGACGGTAACAGAAGCAGATAAAGAAGCAATATAGTTGCAAGGTTTGGTGGCAGATTTCGTTTTGGATAAGACTACTACAAAAGTGTTTTGTGACAGTCAAAGCGCCATACACCTTACAGGGAACCACATGTACCATGAGCGTACAAAGACATAGATGGCAGGTATCATTTTATTCATGATATAATATCAACATAAATTGTTGATGTGAAGAAAGTGTTTAAACACGATAATCTAGTAGATATAATGACCAAAACAGTATCAGTTCGAAAGTTTACGGAGTGCCTTAACTGGATTGGTTTTCGTAGTATAAAGTGAATTCCTTAGAGGCATTTGGTGAGCCATAAGAAGAGAATTTTCTTTGTTTATAATGAAGAAATGATATTCGCCTCAAAGAGAAGATTTGTTGAGAATGAGTCGAATAATGCCTTGATAGTGTACCGTGCTTGGCGGTACGATTTTGTGTCATTGAGAGTTTTGTGTCTTTGAAATTGTTATCTTTTGTCTTGTGGTATGAGCCCATTAGGCCTATTATCTAGTAAGTTCTATTTATTCCATATAAATAGACTACTATGACTACACAAAACATAAAAAAATTGAAATTTGTAATCATTTTCTATCATAGTGAAACACTTTTCTCTGCGGCGTCTGTGGACGTAGACAATTGTCGAACTACGTTAAATCATGTGTTATTTTTTTATGTCCTTTATTCGTAATATGTTATTTATTTATGTTCTGTGCTTGAGTCATTTTTGATAAATTTCACAGTGATTTATAACACAAATAGTGTGACTCGGGTTAATAGATTCAACCCTAAAATTTATCAAACTTGTTGAACAATTATATATAAAGATTTGTGTGCAGCTATCATTGACTATTTGAAAGACCACACTGCTCCCAAAGGCATATATGCCACATATATATATATATGCATTTTACTTAAATAGAGTCTTAAAAAACTTGGCAAGTTTATAGGCCCATTAGCCTTTGTACATTATTCAACAAAATTCTGTCTAAAATAATAAACCAAAGATCGACTGAATTTCTACCTAAGATAATTTAATAGGTTCAATGTGGTTTTGTTAAGAATAAAAATATACATGAAAGCATTCTTGTTGTAAAAAATAGTTGTAGACCACCACAATAGAGACAAGTGTTCCTGTTTTATTTTTATTACTTTAATCTATTTTATAAGTCCAAACATACCTGATCTGAAAAAATAAGCTTTTAGCGGTATTTTTCTTGTAAAAATTACGGGATTATAATAAAAAGTAAATGAAAGATCATAAATGTTTGATTAATGAGAGCCACTATAATACATGCAAGGCCAAACAAATGATGTGAAACCATTTAAATGATAATAGATGCTAAACTATCTATCATGATAGATCGCAACCATATACATGATGCACAACCATGTATCATAATAAATCCATAACCATATAAATGATGGGAAATCATTCAAATGATGATAGATGCGCAACCATATAAATGATGTGAAACCATATACATAATAATAGATGCACAACTATGATGACTAGTTACAAAGTTTATACGAGACTAATTACAAAATTAATGCGAAGCCATGATGTGTTGCGGGACCACATACACAGTAAATGAGGGACACATTTTTATAAATACAAAACTGTATAAATTTAATTCGAAGCCTAGAATTGATGTGAAGCCAAAAAGTATATTTTGGGACTCTGTTTTATAGTAATTATTTCAGAATCGAACTGTACCGCTAAGTTTTTTGTTTTATTTTTCCGAACCGGACCGGACTGTACCGTTAAGTTTTTTATTCAGTTCGGTTCGATTTGATTCGGTTCAGTTTGGTTCCGATTCCGATTTGGTCCGAGTTCGATTCAGTCCCGTTTCGGTTCGGTCCGGTCCACTTAAAAAAATTGATTAAAATTTAATTTTTGATTCTTTAACTTAAATAAATAACATAAAAATTAAAGTTTAAAAATTAATCTTTGATTTTTAATAAAAAAAAAATTAGATTAACTATTAATTTTAGGAATATAATGTATAATAAATAAATAATAATAATAATAAGATAATCGGTTCTAAGGTTTTATTGGTTCGATTCCTTATCGGTTCTATCGGTTTATCGATTTTATCGGTTTGGTTCCTTATCGGTTCTATTGGTTTGTCAGTTTTATTGATTCGGTTCCTAATTAGTTTTACCAGTTTATCGGTTTTATCGGTTCGGTTTTGAAACGGTTTTATTCTTTCAGTTCCTTATCGATTTTGATTTTTAAAATAAAACTGTGAACCGGACTGTTAAGGTTCGGTCCAGTTCTTATCAGTTCGGTTCCAGTCCGATTTCTTCAGAATTGCTAACAACTCTAGCGATGATAAATAAAATAGAAACGGATATTTTGATGGTCGTAATATTTATAATTTTCAGTTTCAAATTTTATTTTATATCAAAAATAATTTTAATAGTTAGTTAATTAAAAAATCGAGTATAATTAGTAATGAGTTTTTGGACCCATTACTAATTAGGTAAATGACACCTTAAGTACCTAATCACCAAACATATTAGCATTTGGTATCTGAAAATGGATTAATGCTTACTTAATACCCATTTCAATAAAATAACTCTTTTTCAATACCCAATTTTTGTTAATACCCTAACTACCCTCAACCAAGTATATAAGGCTTATTTTGAGAAATAATAAGTATTTTCATCCAATCATTTTTTTAAAATTTTGAATTTATGACCAGTCGTCCCTCTCTCTCTCTTAACCTACCAAAATACATGTTTTCCAAGGAGGGTCTGTTTTTTTAAAACTAATCATCGTGATCAACCCGGCGCCGGCAACCACCGATAACCACTCGTCAACCTATGTTCACCACCTTAAACCACAGTCCACCACCTAGAACCACCTTAAACCATCGTTTGAAAACAGTATCCGGTCCCAGAACTGAGTTACGTTTAAACCGGGGACAACCACCTGCGTTTAAACCTTTGCTTCGTCGAATATTTCAATGCAATTCATGTTTATTCTCATTGAACAGATACTTTCGTCCTCAACGTCAACCACTGGTAGCCACATACAAGGTTAAGTACCTACTACAATTCATCTGTTTTTTCGATTTTGTGTTTCCAGCTCAACCTGAATCCGAACATCATGAAATCATATTTTTTACTATATTTTTTAGTTAAAAAGATATTTATGAGAGCTTTGTGGTCGAGTTTATTGTATTTTCGTGGTTCTATAACTTTTCTGGTAAGATTTTACAGTTTCTGATGAATTCTGGAACATGATCCGATTTTTATGAAGAGGATGCGTTTTGGGGGTTGGATAAAGACATTGCTAGATACATCAATATATATAGAGTCATTGTGATTTTTCTTGTATTGGTTTGAATGTGTTGATATTGCTAGATAGCTTAATTTTTCTACTCTCATTGTGATTGTGCTTTATATTGATTGTGATTGTGCATAGATTGCAATTCCAATCTACGTTCTTGTTTGCTAGATTGAAATGTTATTTGTTGTTCATGCGATTGTAGTATTAACACTTAGTCACATTGCGAGAGATAAACACTTATTATGCAACTCATGAATAGAAGTTGCTAGATTACGCATCGACATTGCGATTTACTAGTAACAACGTGTTTGCTAGATAAGGTTACTTATTTGTTTACGCGATTGCAGTGCAAATCAAAAGACTGCTATATATGAATTTTCTGATATTGCGATTGTTTATATAAGACATTGCTAGATTGGTTGTAAAATTGATAGATCTATTTGTTCTGTAACACATTTTTCTTTCTAGTTGGTATTACAACAAACTAACTCAAGGTTCTAAATGCAGGGTAGTATGTGTCGAAACCTAAATTTTATATTTGCAAATATAGTCACCAAACTGCTATTGTTCCTTCATCCGAGTTTAAAAATTTTCAATGTTTTTAAGAGTATGCTGAAAGTAGATGGCGGGATCTGGTTAGAGGTAACTACACTATTAGCTACTCGTGCGGTGCTCACAAGAATTGTTTGTTTAATAATAAGAAAGATTTTATTGGTCTAGAAGTATATCTTAATGTCGAGCATCTCAGAAGTGTTAATTTTATTATTGAAGAACAAGTGGTTGATAAAATCTTTGCAGTTAAACGTAAACAGCCTAGCCAATTGTTTGCACAAGTCTCCCATAACCGACGAATGAGTGGGGATAGTAGTAATTATTTACTTAATTCAACCCCGAAAAAAGCATCTTGCTACAACTGGATGGGCGGAAGCTATCTTCGGTGTTGGTCAGTCGTTTGCTTAAGGTGCTTCAGGTCTAAGGTTATCCTTGTGTCGATATGCATTAGAGAACGGTTTTATCTTTAAGTACATACATAACACATCTAGAAAGACCACAACTTATTGTGTCAACAAAGATTCTGACGAGTGCAAATGAAGGTTTTGTGCATCAATTTGTTTTAGAATAAGCATCGGGTCTATATAATACTAATCAGTAAGTTATAATTTAAATAACTTCTCTTTTAATAAAATAGTTACAATGATAATGTTCGATAATATAAAAAAGTGGTATGAAAACAACGATAACATAATGAAATTGAAGGTGAAAACAATGATAGCATAATAAAATGAAATTTGAGTACAACGATAGCATAACAAAATTGAAGTTGACACAAAATAACCCTAAAATTTGCAGTTGCTGCACATTTATTTCTCGTTGCTTTCGACATTGTCGGTAGTGAAGACTCAGACAACTGGTTTTGGTTTTTGCGAAGTCGTAAACCTCATTTGATAAGGCGCCAAATAACATTTATTTTAGACCATCATTCTTGTATTATTAAAAATGTAGTTGTTCTCTATCCCAATGACTACCATGCTTACTGTATCTCCATCTAATTTAGATTTTGAATAAATCTCTTGAACACACAAATCGAGAGTATAAAAAGAATATGCTACTAATGTTTAACCGTTGTGCTTATGCTCCCACAACATAGTTTTTTAACGAACGACTTTCATAGTTTTTGCACCAAGGTGGTGTCAGACTCTCAAATTTTCTAAACAATTTGCCCCCATAAAATTATGCTCAAGTATACGTCAAAGGGAAACGGTATGGGGAAATGGCATAAATAGTTGTTGAATCATTCAACGCACAAATAAAACAATTATGCAATCTACCTATAATGGAATTCTTGGACAAGATTAGAGTCCTGTTTATGACTCAGATGTCCAGACGTTTATCGGAGGGTCTCAGTTGGAACACTAATTTGTGCCCCAAGTTTGACAGGAAGTTTAACTAGCGTGTAGAATGTGGTCGAACGTGGGTAGTACGTAAGTCTTCTGCAACTTTTTTTGAGCTTTTATCAGACCCAGTAATGGTAGTAAACATTCTTGATTTCAAATGTACTTGTGGTGCTTAGGAGCAAGAATGTTTCCCATGCCCACATGCATTAGCGGCGATAGATCGTTAAGCGAAGATCCTATGACTTTAATATAACCATTTTCACTGTTGCAAATTACGTGTCCAGTTATTCTTTTAGCATACCAGCTATAAAAGATTTTGGCAAAGTTTCAAACTCTAATGATTCTACCGAGCCTGAAATCCACCCACCAAACGTGAAAAGATAATCGGGACGTGAAAAAAAACGTATTCCATCGAGAGGAGAAGTAACCACGAGCCAGTCGCGTTGTGGTCACTGTTTTAAATCAGGATACAATAGGAGGTCTTGCGATGCTCCATTCTCAATATAGGTTAGCTGATATGCATAGATGAGTGCTTTTTATATTGCGATTTACATGTTTTCAGACTGGTAACATTGCTAGATACAAAGTTTGCTAGATTGGTTGATTCGTTGTTTAAACACTTTTCGAAATTTGACATTTTCTAGCTACGTTCTAATTAACCAAACCGATTGTTTTGTGATGCCTTTAATGTAATGCCTCTGACGCTTAAGGATCAAGCACTTTATATTCCTCGAACCGTATACCATTACCCATTTTCATTACTGTATTTCCATGGTTTTGTACTTTCATGTTATCCTTTGAACATTATGCCGCTATTGTAGTATGGGTTGTGTGTTTTAAGATATACTACGAGACATTGCTATTTACATTAAAACTAGGCCATTGCTACATAAACTAGCATGTGTAATACATTTCCAGATACACTAATATGACATTGCTAGATAGACTAACATAATATTGCTTTATACACTTGTATGACATTGCTTTATACACTTGTATGACATTGCTATATACATTAATATGTCATTGCTAGATACATTAATATGACTAAGCTAGATACACCTAATATGACATTTCTGGATATACCTAATATGACATTGGTAGCTACACTAACATGATATTTCTTGCTGGCCTATTATGACATTGCAAGATAGACTAATATGACATTGCTAGATACACTAATATGACATTCTTAGATACACTAACACGACATTGCTGGATACCCTATTGTGACATTACTAGATAGACTAATATGATATTGCTAGATACACTAATATGATAATAACATGACATTGCTGGATACTCTAGTATGACATTGCTAGATATACTAATATGATATTGCTAGATACATTAATATGACATTGCTAGATACGCCTAACATGATATTACTCGATACCCTAGTATGACATTGCTAGATACACTAATATGATAAAGTAAAGTTTGCGTGTTCCGTGGTAGTCTACAACGCTTTGCTATTAACATGGAAAGAATAAAATTGCTAGATACTCTATCATCTGGTTATTACATTACGATTGCCTTATGTAACTACCTGTATAACCGCTTTGTTATGCTCTATTTTTACTAATGGTTAGTGATACTATAATATGTTGCTACTGGAAGTAACCGGCAAACACACAATTAAGAAACAACTAACAATAGAATTACAAAATAGATTAAAACTGCATGCAGGGCTTTACAAATTCCTGGATAACTCAATTCTCCCAAAAAATACACCATTTTTGAGGGTTGGTACATTTTACTTCATAAAACATATAGAATTATATTAAAGAAAATAACATGTTACATTAACTACCATAACATCAATCATCATCCTCGTCCTCTTCCTCCTCATCTGACTCTTCTTCTTCCTCGTAATATTCCTCCTCTTCCTCATCCTTTCGTCGTCTGTTTCCTTCTCATCGTCTGTTTCATCGTCTTCTTCATCATCTGTGTCAACCGGTTCCTCGAAATCCTTGTTGTCCCAATTATCCCTCCTACACTTGCGTTTGGGCAATTCATTTGGATCTGAGGCGTAATCGTCAAAGGACCATGAGTCGTTGGTGTCATACTAGTCCTCGAAATCAAATGATCACACAGAACAGTTTATGGAGTCGTCAGATGAGTACTCCGACGTGGTGGTCCTTTTGTAAGGCGAGCAGTCTCGCGAATGATCTGAAAACCAGCCTTCTGATGATGAGTACCTAGAGGAAACTGGAGACTAATGGGCCATTTTTTAAGAATACAGTGAGTTTTATAGAAGTGTAGTAAATTGAATAGCCTAAAATCTCAGGCCCTACTATAGCCAGACGTCATACCCAATGCTACGTCTACTCTAACAATCGGTAATTAATTCTACATGTCTAGTTAATGCATTTGTAATGATTCAGTATCTACCTTTGTCTTGTAAAGTAACAAATTATCCAATAAGATAAATAACCTTTGTTTAATTACTGATGGAGATAGGTAGTAGTCATATCGACGTTATTTAATGATCTTGTCTGTCAATAACCCATTCTCCAATGCATTAATATAAAGTATCATAGTGGACGCGATTTATGCATACTGGGTGCCAATATAATTCGTGAATCGCATAACACAATTTATGTTATGATTCTAATTACTATATATGAATTAATTCAAGGAAATTGGTACATTGTTGAAACTGTTGCACTATATATTAACAACTTATAAATTTCACAATTATTAACCAAGCATGACACTGCTAGATATTAACAACCTATCAATTTCACAGTTTTAAACCAAAAATATCATTGCTAGACTAGTGTAAAGTAATAACGAGTCATTGCAATTGCTTCTCATGTAATACCCATTCTGCCATTGTAAGTTATGACCAACAAAATATTCACCCAAAACTAAAGTGTAAACAAAACCCTTACAAACATCACTCAATTTTGAATGAATCACATAATTAAACAATCCTTCGAAATAACCATACTCAATATCGAATGTAACTACCATCGTTGGTTTTTGTTTGAATCATTGAGGAAATTCTTAAAGATTTCAGCTCTCTTTTTTGCGGGCATATCCTCTCCATATTTCAGAGGAACATATTCTTTTTGAATGATGTCTTTCGCGTACTGATAAACAAAAATCCCACAGTCAATGTTGCTCTTTTCCTGTTGTGGGATATCTCTTATTGTCTTGATTATGTATCCACCATTGACACGAGGTATGTATTTTTTCTTCATGCAGTAGGCCAACTATAAAAGCAGACACTAGTTATAACATTGCGATTTATGTGATATAATTGATGTGTTTGCTAAGGACCGTAAGAGTATGCGATTGTTGCTTAACCAGTTGACCGTACCTAGAAATTATGTATCTCGCATTTGCGATACGTTCACAATACTAGTTTGCTAAAAAAGTTAAAATTAATGTAAAGAGATTTATAGCATAAAACTTATTACCAGGTCATCAACTGTATTCCTTGTCTATGTGTTTGCTCCATGGCAATAGTGAGTAGTAGCTACCAGCAGTACCATTCTTCATATCAATAACCAACAACGTCTAGTGGTTAATCCATCCTTGTTAATGGTGCATAGAGGAACAAGTGCAATAAATGTGTCTCGTCTCATTGTCTCAAATACTTCATCCATAATGTGTGACATATCTCCCTTAACAGCCAGGGTTTGTTGAAATTTTTACAATTACTGTATGAAGTAGATTGTTTTGCAGAACATAAATAATACTTGATGCACTTACAATTGCAACTCCATAAAGTTGAATTGCGTTGACCATACATGAAAACTTATCATTAAACCCTTTCACATGTACCCTCCAATTTGTATCCGAAAGCAGCTTATATATCAAACCATCTATGATCTATCAATTTATAATTACTTTTTTAAAACGTGTGGATGACAATGAAAAAAACAAACAACGTTGTCTACGTGAAAAATTAATATATTGCTTTGTTTTAAAACAGCATATTACATTGAAATCTATTTCATTTTCATACGATAGTTCCATTATCTCACTCACACTAATGGCAACCCTATATGAGACCTCTAACATTGGCAAATACCATACTTATGGATCTTCCTAGTCTTCTTCTCTGCTTATCCGCAACACCTTGTAGTACTCACTGATTTCTATTAGTTGTGTTGTCGTTGTATGTTTCGGCCAAACTTCATAAGCAACCTATGGTTCTCCCACCTATGTCTGAGTAAGTAAGTTCCACTTGGAAAACTCATCAGCTACCACCTGTCATATATCCAATTAATCCCCTAACATTATAGTACTCATTGATGGTATGACCAAAATTTACTTACATCGACAATTAATGGACCTTTCTCAATAGAATCCAAAGTACGCTGCTTCTCATTTGAATTTCCCTTAGCCTTGTCGCAATCATCATAAAAGAATTGTGTGCAGTTTATAAAACTTTCATCTTCGAACGGTATAACAGAATGTACATGTAGTGCGTATGATGCTGCTTTATCTTGTTGGAGGTTTTCATACTTAATGGCCACTATTTGTAAGTCTACCGATATCTTTTCACCCACATGTTTTATTTCTTCTTCTCTTTCAGGTTGCGTAAGTAATTCAGCATTCGTTGTGGGTTGCTGCTCTTCGTGTTGTTGTTGATTTTGAATAACTTTCTCAGCTACCACTATTTGGGATACTTGTTCGCACTTTGGTACTTGCTCAACTAGATGTGTCGTTAAAGTGGCTACACGTGATTCATGATGGCCTTCCATTTCTACTATATGTCTTTCTTATAGTACCTAAAAATGTTAGAGGAACATGTTATTGCGATTTGTTTGTTTCTAACATTGCTAGATTATAATGATTGTTATGAGTATACATTGCGATTTACCCACATATAATATTGCTAGATTAGTGTTATCCCAACGTTGCGACTTATATGCAATTAACATTTCTAGATTAAAAGAAAGAATTTTTATATTATCAAAATACAAGGCTTTTATGGATGCGATATGCTACGAATTACAATGATGCGATTTATTTGCAATTATTATTACTTACCGTTTGAACAAATTAACTGGTTGTATATAAGATGACCATGCTGACATTGCGAGTTGTAGTATGCTTTTAACCTGTATTTGCTAGGTACTTTGTGAATAGATTAATAAACACATTTGTATCCTACAAAAAAATCATGCTACAAACAACCCAAAGTCATGGTAAGTCTAAAATGTTTTTTACACTGTCAAAAAAACATTTTAAAAACACAACAATCCATCATAGTCAATATCAAAACAAGATTTTAAAAACATCAAAACATGTCGACACATAATACTAAATATTGTTGAATGTTAACGATTTTAAGATCCACTTACATCTTCAATTCCTGTCTCCACCATCGTCTCAACGCCAGGTTTCGGCTCTTGGACTACATGCTGCCTGCTCTGGCCCATTAGACGAGGCGTCAATGTTTTTTGTTGTGTTTACGGTGGTTTCAACGTCCTGTTTGGTGATTTTTTCTACTCCCTTACCCTTCTCTACTGCTTCCAAGTTCTTTGTATAACCTGCCTTGTGCACGACAGAGTCACTTCCCCCAGTTTCAACATCTTCTCCCTCCTTTGTATTTTATAGTTTATCCCCCTGGTGTTCGGTAGATTTGTTTTCATTATTTTTTTGTTCTTCAACTTTTTCATGTTCGTCCACAACTAACTCATTCCCATCAATTTCGTTAGATCCAACTATTTGTCCCTGTTCCATTGCCAATCCATTGGCTCTCACCACTTTAGTTAGTATGCCGACCATATTTGTTTGGGCTGCTAATGTCCCACGTCCTACACTATCTACCTCTGCATCATCTTGATCATTCACAACAACATCATCAAATACGGTAGGGCCTAACTTCTTCGCAAGGGCATCTACAACAATCGCTATTGGTGCACTATCTGACTTCCCAGCCGCTGCATCATTTAACGTAGTAACTGGTGTAGGTTCGATAGGTAATACATTTGTTGTGCATGTATTCTTCACCTCCTCTACTACTTCTTCATCTTCGATTATATCTGCCACCAATCCAGCAGGGACAATCGGTGTTATAACATCATGTTCACCCGCAACTTCGAGTAACTTCACCTTTTTAGATTCTTCATTTTTATTTTTATTAATATCATCCCTCTCGTTCTCTTCTTCCGCTGTTTCCTCCACCTCATCGTGCTCGGCTACAAATATTTTTGGGGTCTCTGAAACATCTTGGCTCTTCTTCTGCCTAAATCCATGCATGCGTGATTGGTAAACAATTGTTTTTTAATTACCTTTTCACTAGTATTCGCAACCACATGTTCAGCATCCTCCTTATCTTCACAACAAAACGGAATTGATAAGGTGTTGAGAAGTTCAGCATTATCAGCATCTACGATGTCCTCTGCTACCTTCAGTTTTGCTTTCAACTTATTTAACTCTGATTGTAGTCCTTCAACCTTTGTCCAAAGAAGCATGTTAAATACTATATGTGAATTTTTATACATGTTGTCTTCCAAAAAACCATAACAATACTCACTTATTTCTTTTTTCGTTCAAGAAAGAAGTTCAACCGCTTATTTTCAACTTCCAAATGGTACATCTAGCTACGCTTTTTCACCACCACATTGTCACGTAACACCGACCGTGATAGTCCAACGAAACTTGCAATACTTGACCTACGTAGGCCTATCTTTTTCTTACTCTTCGTTTTTGTTAGAGTCCAGTTTTTCTTTACCAAGAATTCTAGCAGTGCAACTTCATATTCCTCTCCTGCTGTTGGGGGTGTTATGTTTTCTTCAAACTGAATGTCTGATCTCTTTCTACAACTTGTTCCAGCCTCAGCCTAGAAAAATTTCTTCAACATTTTTCCTGTTCTATGGGCAACAAATTTCTTCATTTTCTGACTTCTTACCTCACGTGTTTGTGCTCCTATTTCAGAGCTCCACCCTAATTCCATGATTCTAACAACTTCCTATTCATTCTCTGTCGACGATAACTCACTCTCTATGAACTAACAAATCACCAAATACCAATTAACTATTTGATAGACATTCAGTTTTGCAAATGCGATTAGATCCCATTTTTACTAGCATGCATGCGAGTTATAAATGACTACATCGCGATTTATGAGAGTTATAACATCACTACCTACTTACTACCACATGGATTTCAATTGTTATGTAATTATCATTGCTAGATAACATTCAATATATGGATGCGAATTCTATCTTCTATGTTATTGTTAGATACATTATATTTAAACATTGCTAGAATGCTATATTGAAACATTGCTGGATACATTATATTATACCAACAGTTTTGCAATCAAATTTATCTTACATGCGCGTCTCTTAGCTAGCTGACCATATGGATCATTTCTATAGTCGACTCTTCCCCCTCCAATCTCCACCATTTATAGCATCTAGGTATGATGTTGGGCCTTGGTATTTGAACCTCCATCAAACTGTGCTCCATAAAAAAGGGCCGCAAATAAAAAACAAAACATTCAAAAACACTTTTAATAACTAACGTAATGATATAAGCCATCTCAGTTACAAACAGAACAACAATGCATCCGAGAACTCTACCGGGCTTTCCGAACGAATACATTTATCCAGTGACGTCTGCAGCTTCTTAACTATAACTTTAGACCAATCGTAGTCGTTTATTTTCACTGTATCCTCTATGTAGAATACTGTTGTCCATTCCAATATATCGCCTGAAACTGAAAAGAACAGTGTCGAGTATATGAAAGTATCAACAGAACAACAACGTCCTTCGCATTGTCCTCCCCTCCGTCCCTAATTACTTTCTATATAGATTACTGTAACCCAACAAACAACATACTATATTACTGCAACAATACATCAAAACAAATATAATATTTGAGAATTCATTTACCTTTATCAAGGAATTCGATACAGATTTTTCATTCGTCGGACCCACTCTTCCTTGCGCGAGGACTCAAAAAATACTTCTACATTAGGCGGGAATCGTTCTCAGCCCCTTCAGCGTATCGTCCGATGAAGGCCCCTGGTTTATTCAAATGTATCTCCTTATTCTCGTGTTTCAACACAAAAATGGCCTTCACATCCGTTGTAGTTATCTTCACATACTTACGCTCTATTTTGAAAGCCTTCTCCTTCACATCGTAAAAATTGGAAATTTCCTCGATCAATTAGTGGAACTTCTTCAACTTCAAATTCTCGTTCTTTACGTCGAACAATGTCTTTAAAAACGTACAGAATGGAGTGTCTCTACTCGCTTCTATGTGTTCTTCCGTAATTATATTTCGTCTGAGAAGGTTAATTATACTCACTAGACCATACCTGTAGAATATGTGTGTCGCAGTCATGTTTGCTTGTACAAATCGCAATTGCGAGTTAGGAAATAATTTGCAAATTGAACATTTTCCACATACATTGCAAACATCGTATACACTGACTACACATACACACAATGTGATTGTAGGGACTTTTTTCTTAACACATTGCTAGACATTACCAAACAACCACTCATTGCATTTTACTAACAAAACAAATACATTACCACACTAACGAACACTGCTAGACATTCTGCGATGATAGTTCAACAAATGCAGACATTGCTAGACACATCCACAAACAGCCAAACAGGATGCGATTTATGCATACCACATCATGTATGACCATCTTCTCCAAAACCCAGTCCCCATATCAACACACAGACTAACAAAACATCTACCGTTAACCAATACTTCTCACACCAACCTCATTACGACTAAAAAATTATCACCTCAAACACCGATAGTTTAAAAAAAACCCAAAACGAAATAATAAAGAAACGCAAAGATATGTAACTGATGAAATAAAAAACATGTAAATAACAACTAACTAGTGTATTCATTGAGCATTCTAAACCAAAAAATCTCTCCAGCTGTAAACAACACGGTTCGACTTACTTTTTTTTTGCGAAAAAAATACCTGTAGTAGTTAGATAACTACATACGTACGCGTTCTGTAATCAGAATGCTTAAACAGCGTTAAAAATTCTTTCCGAATGAGGATTCCACCGGCGACGACGACTTCAGCTATGTTAACTAGCGACGTCGACGAAATAATATGCCAGTACGGTTGAGAAGACGGTTGTGTTGAGACTGGGTTTATGGGTTCCGTATTGCATCTCATGTCTCTCTTTTCAAAATTAGAAAACTGAAATTGGAGGGAATGATAACCCAAAAGTCTGGCTCAAGAGTAAAAAATGTGGGTTCCAACTATAATTATAAAAGGTATTTTTGTCCAATATATGGATCCAAATATTTTAGAAAACTATCCAATTATTGATTACTACTTTGTTATTACATTAATGGATAATTTTCTCTACTAATTATTATTTTGGTTCTTTGTCGATTTTCGTTTTTAAAATAAAACCGTGAACGAACCGTTAAGATTCGGTCTTATTCTCAATCGGATTTTATCGGTTCATTTCCGGTCCGGTCAAAGCTCAACCTTTGATAGATATAGTTGAAAAAATATTTTGATGGTTGTAATATTATATAATTTTCTCTTTCATATTTTATTTTATATCAAAAACAATTTTAATGGTTAGTTAATTAAAAAAAAGGGAAATCACACACTAAGTACCTTTTGGCCAAACTTATTACTATCTAGTACCAAAAAATGGGTTAATGCTCACTTAATATCCATCTCATTAAACATATCCACTTATAATACCTAATTTTTTATTAATACCATAATTACCCTCAACCTAGTATATAAGGGTTAATTTGTGAGAAAAGGGACCCTTTTGGCTACAGTACCGTCTTATTACTTTTGAATTTTGAATTTTGAATTTATTAGGCTCTCTCTCTCCTCTCTCCTCTCTCATAACCTAACAAATAACCCATTTTTCAAGAACGTCTGTTCGTTTCAAAAAATAGCGACCTGATCACACTCTTTCCGGCTAGCCTATCTAACCTCCGACAAACATAAATAATCACAGGCGAACCATACAACCACCGAGTACCAGCGTTCTGATCACCGACAAACTATTTTTTTGACGAACTCTATAATTTCAGGTCAACAGTTCCAGCTCCTCATCATACCACTGTGGCTGGATTCTTTATCCGTCATTTTCCGTCGAGTCAGTCTCTTAGCTCAACCGGTGCACTAGTAAGGTCCGTGTTCCTCACCGCTGAAAGCAGCTTCGACGTCAGAACAGTAAGGTCAGTATCGGCAACATTTTCAATTGCAAAATCATTTTCCATTTTCGATCTTGATAATAGAATCAATGGTGTAGCTAATGTACGTTAATGGCAGGAAATCGATTAAAATCTGTTTCTGGTCAATTCAAATCATCGATACTGGCTCCGATTACATTCCGGTTGGAAATTTCAGTTTTCCACCTCTGTTATGTAGGTTGCGATTGCTGTTTTGTTATTTTATGTTACAGGTTGCGATTTGTGGGTAGATTTATATGTTTGTTATTGCTAGATTGGTATAGTTATTGACTATGGCTGTGTTTTGGTTGTCTTTGCGAATTTAGCTATGGCTGACATATGGTCTTTATGATTTGTGCATGTAGTCTATGGTTGCTAGATGAGAGTTTAGGCATTGCGATTTTAATCTTGTGATTGATAAATTAGGTTGCATACCCTACTATTTTAGTTATGATATATTGCTAGATGTCTTCAAACATATACCGTTTCTACATGTACTTATCTCTGTAACACATTCAGCTGTTGTACGCTGCCATACAATAAACTAACCAAAACTCCTACAATTCAGGGTACACAATGTCAAAACCAAAAGTTTGCATCTTCAAATTTGATCACGAAACAACTATTGTTCTGCTGTCCGAATTCGAAAATTTTGAGTCTTTTCAACAATACGTTGAGAAAACATGGCAGGGTCTTATTAGAGGCAACTACATCATTACCTACTCTTGCGGTGCTCAGAATAATTGTATGTTTAATAAGGATATAGATTTTATTGGGTTGGAATGTTACCTTGATGTTGAGCGCCTGAAGAGTGTTAGTTTTCTTATAGAAGAACATGTTGTTGATAAAGGCTCCGCCATTAAACGTAAACAACCTATTCAACTGTTCGAAGAATCCTCGCATATGCAACGAACTATCGGTGAAAGCAGTAGCTGCTTGGCCATTTCACCCCCCCCCCCCCCCCAAAAGGCATCTTGCTACAACTGGATGGGCAGAAGCTACCATCAGTGTTGGACAGTCATTTCCAGATGGTGCTCCCGGTCTAAGGTTATCCTTATCCCGTTATGCATTAGAGAATGGTTTTGTGTTTAAGTACATGCACAATACCTTTATCAAGATTACCATTTATTGTGTAAACAAATATTTGGACGGCTGCAATGGAGGATTTATGATTCTGTTGATTATAAGACCGGTTTGATGACCATAAAAAGATTTGTCAGTACCCGTACATGCAGTCCTGTATTAAAAAAAACAGGCATTTGTCATCCGATTTGATTGTTGATGAAATTCATGATTCTCTTAGGAACTGCCAATCTGTAACAGCTAAGACTATACAGTCCTCTATCAACCAAGACTACGGTTTAGACATTTCATATCATCTTTTGTGGAACGCGTTAGAGAAGGCCAAGCATGTTGTATTTGGAGATAGCAATACCTCTTTCGGATTGCTAAAATCATACTTCAAGAGACTAAAGAGTCGTGACATCACTACGGACTGCCATCTGGATTTGGCTCCCGGCAATGTTTTCCGTCGTTGTTTTATAGCGTTTGGGGCGTGTCTTCAGGGTTTCCATTCGTGCTGCCCTCTACTGTATGTTGACGGAACCCACCTAACAGGGAAGCATGGTGGCATGTTGCTTTCAGCAGTGACAAAAAATGGAAACAACGGTCAGTCCATGTTTCACTACACTTTTGGTCTGCATACGTGCTTTTGTTATTTCAAATGTTTATCATGAGCTAGGGTTGGTAGATTGGTTAGTTTTACATTGCGATTTCAACATGCACGCTAGATAGGTAGACATAGATTGCTAGAATGGTTGTTTGGTTGTCATTGCGATTTATACATATTTTAGATTGCTACATTGACGATTTCACAGACTGCATTATTTTGATAGATAGGTACCATATACATTGCGATTTCAGTCCACTCACCCAGAAAATGTCTATCATGTGCTACGATTGATAGATTAGTTATGTTTACACTGCGATTTCATTACTCAACCTAGACAGACAGCCTTAGGTTGCTAGTTTCGTTGTTTTTATGTGATTGTGATTTACGCCTGCTTTTGATTGCTACATTGATGATTACACAGGCTTCATGATTCTGATAGATAAGTTCTATATACCTTCCGATTTTAGTCCATTCAACCCATGCAATGTAGTAATGTGGTTCACCGATATCGTTTCCGTTTCAGGTTTATTCCCCGTAGCTTTTGGTATTTTGGTAGTGAAGACTCAGACAACTGGTTTTGGTTTTTAGAAATTTTAAAACTGCATTTGCTAGGGCGCCAAATAACTTTCATTCCAGACCGTCATGCTGGTATTATCAACGCTGTCGCAACTCTTTATCCTAATTACTACCACGCGTATTGCATCTTCCACCTCATACAAAATTTGACTAAAGCTCTTGAACACACTAACAGAGTCTACAAAAACAATATGTTAGTGATGTTTAAGAGTTGTGCTTATGCCCCAAATATGGATCTTTTTAATGAACGTTATGCTCAGTTTGTGCGCCAAGGGGGTGAGCGTATTGGCAACTTTCTAAGAAATTTGCCAGCAGAAAAATGGGCTCAGGCATACGTGAAAGGAAAACGGTATGGGTCAATGGCATCAACAGTTGTTGAATCTTTCAATTCGCATATTAAAAAGCTGTGCCATCTGCCTATAGTGGAATTGGTCGACCGGATTAAAGTTCTTCTTATGACTCAAATGTCTTGACGTTTGGCAGAGGGTCTAAGCTGGAACACACACTTATGCCCCGAGTTTGACAAGATGTTCAAAGAGAATGTACAATGTGGTCGGACTTGGTTAGTTCGCAAGTCTTCGGCCGCTTATTTTGAGGTTTTATCAGACCCAATCATGGTGGTCAACATCCTTGATTTCAAGTGTACATGCGGCTCTTGGAAGCAAAAATGTTTCCCATGGGCTCATACATTGGCTGCAATAGCATCTCTAAACGAAGATCCGATGATATTAGTAGAGCCGTTTGTTCAGTGATGCAAATTACCGGTCCAGCTAATCTTTTAACATACCGGCTATAACAGAGTTCTGTGAATCTAGTACCGGTAAAGATGATGGAGAGCCAGTGGTTAATCCCCCGAACGTTAAAATACAAGCTGGGCGGCCGAGGAAAAATCGTATTTCATCAAGAGGAGAGGTTACCACCAGCCAGTCCCGTTGTGGTCGCTGTTTCAAATCAGGGCATAATAGGAGGTCATGTGATGCTCTGTTCTGAACTCGTGTTCCCGATTTTTTAGTAACATTTTGATTTTCATAGATAAGAACTCCTTATCTTTTGACTTATATTTTTTGATACTGTTAACATTGATATGTACCATGTCTGTTTGATTTGATGATTGTTATCGTTATGTTCCAGCTACATTGGTAAAATATGCCACGATTACAACGCTACATTATTATTAACTTTTCGCAATACATTGCTAGATATGTGAATACTAGTCTGATAGATACGAAACAACTGCACTAATAGAAACTTGAGAAACTTGTCTGGTAGATACGACATATAGACATTGCTAGATACTTGAACAATAGACTGATAGACACGATATATAGCATTGATAGATCATGGAGTATTCGTCTGATAGATACACCAATTTATGTATTCGATTTTAATGTGCACATCCATCTGATGGTTGTATTATATTTAGTTTGGTAGGTCCTATAGATCTAACCCTAATGATTCATCTAAGTATTTACTGAAGGATGCGATTCACAACTAATATAGTCTGGTTGATTGAAGATAGATATATAACCTCGATATTGACATATACGTTGTGATGTGGTTGCGATGCACCTTGATTTATTTGAGGCATTAAGTTTGATTTACATTCCAGTTAATGGAAGTTCCTATCAGCCATATCCAATCTTGATAGATACAGCAAGTTTTGTCTGCGAAATCAAGGCTCACTTAGTTATGATAGATTAGTTATATCTACACTGCGATTATGGATCTTAACTGCCATTAAAACTGCTTCACTCAACTGCTTACTATCAAAGTTTACTTATAACATTCAAATCTTAACAAAAAAATTTAAAGATAAACAACAAAAACTGCAATAAAATCATAACGATACTAGAACATCAGTCAATGCTACACATCATTCAAATACACCAACCCTTTCCAAAAAACGAACTACTCATAGGGTTAGTGAAAGTTATTGGTCCATCGAAGCATAAAAAAACATTACAAACAACAAAATAAAAAACATAATGAAAGGGAACTGCATGAACTTCTTTAAACCTAATCAGAATCCTCTTCATCTGTCCCTTCATATCCCTCCTCCTCCTCTTCTTCTGCATCTTTGACTTCTTCATCCTCCTCGTCCTCCGACTTCTCATCGTCGGCTCCGTCAGAACTATCATCCTCTCCGTCCTCCAACTCCCAGCTGTCCTTACGTCTCTTCCTTTTTGGAAGTTGTTCACTAGCACTCTCGTAACTGTCGTCTAACGACCATGAGTCCCATGAAGCGTATGGATCTTCGTGGTCCCCAGACCAAACAGACCAGTTGTCTTCCTCCTCCGACGAGTACTCAGTTGTGGTAGTTCTCTTGTAGGGCTTATTGTCGTTGTAGTAGTTCGTAGACCATCCGTCGTCGGAGGAGTAGATAGGTGTTTCTGGTGAAGATGGTGCCATTATCGATGGTTGTTTTGTTTGAAGTTAGACGAAACTGGCTGGTGGTTTGCTGGTTGGTTTTTTTCTTTGCAGAGAAGTGAGAGATGAATAGGTTCAACTATCAGCCTCTACTTATAGCAGAACGCAATGCCCAAGGCTACATCCCATCTAGCAACCAAAATTACTTTCACAAATTTAATTTTACACGTCTATTTAATGCATGTAAAAATTTAAGTCCATCTACCTTTGTCATTTCAACTTTCAAACTAACCAATAGGATTAAAATATTTACTTCTAATCACTGATAGGTGTAGTTAACAGTCATTTTGAAGAATTTAATTCCCTCGTCTACCAATAAACCCATCCACCGGTCCAGAAATATAGTTGGTCCATCACTAATATGTTATATGCGATTTACGCCTAATTTACACTGCTAGATATATAATATTTAAAATTTAAAACCACAACTATTAATCAGCGCTAGATACGTTGTACTGATGTTGCTAGATGGTATCGACTTTGATAGACACATAATCCAAAAGTTTGCTATATGGGTTGTAATAAAGCTGTTATGACATGTGGACATTCATAGATACTAGATAAGCAGTCTGATAGATATGAGATACATACATTGATAGATACAGAACTTTGTAGTTGCTATCTATCCGACATATGGACACTAATAGATACTCGACAATAATTCTGATAGATATGTAATACAGACATTGAACGACGCTTGATTATAAGTCTGATAGATAAGATGCATAGATATTGCTATAAACGGGAACACTAGTCCGATAGCTATGATATATAGGCATTGCTATATACTTGAATAAAATTATGATGGATACTTGAGTAAATGTCTGCTAGATACGAAGGTATATATTGCAAGCTATGTGAATATTACTCTGATAGATACGAAACATAAAAAATACTAGATACATAATTGAAGAATTGAATAGTGCAGATGAAATATATTCATGCAACAAAGGGAGGATCTTCCAAGGTAGTTTAGAAGAATATTTCCTTTTATAGTTACTTGATAGATACGAAATTCGTATATTGCTAGATTCACCATTTTGTTTGCTCATAGATAAGACATATCGATATTAATATATCCTTGAGAATGAGTCTGATAGATTTGAAACATAAACTATGCTATATAAGTTATTATAAGTATGATAGATTAGACATACATATATTAATAGATCCGTAAATAATAGTCTGATAGATACGACGTATAGACATTTCTATATGTGGCAATACAAAGTTGCTAGATGTAGCACTATATAGTTGCTAGATCCGTTCAATAGTAGTCTGATAGATACCTTATATAGCATTGCTACATACTTTAGTACACGTCTGATAGGTAATAATAAGACATTGCGATTTACTTGATGATTACTTTGATAGATACACCATATATGAATTACTAGATTCACAATTGAAGAATGTAACAGTGATGTGAAAACTATTCATACAACAAAAGCAGGATCTTACAATGAACTTTATAAAAACATTTCCCTTGGTTTAAATACTATTAAAATTGCTAGTGACATCAAAGTTTTCTAATAAGTTAAGATTAATTGTCTAATACACCCATCCTTTTCTATCCGAATCATACATCCTGCTACCAAAAAATGAATTACATACTACCAACGTTTGTTTGTGTTTCGATCATTCATGAAATGCTTAAATATTTCAGCTCTTGTTTCGGCGAGCATTTCCTTTCCATATTCCCGCGGAACATACCCTCTCTAGATTATGTCTTTTGCATACTTACAAACAAAAACACCGCAGTCAAGGCTATCCTTCTCCTGTTGTGGGATATTCTCATTGTCTTTATTTTGTATCCACCTTTTACATAAGGTATGTATTTTTTCTTCATGCAATAGGCCAGCTACAAAATCAAGTAATCCATAGTTACATTTCAATTTACGATGCCATGTAATTGCTATGTACTACTATAGTCATTGATATATACAGTATGCGACATTGCTAGATAAACGAACCAATACCCTTAGCATTAAATTATATACCAGAGCATCGGCTGTGTTTTTCGTCTTATCGGGAATGTATTTGCTCCACTGCAACAGTGGGTTGTAGCTACTGGCAGCCCCATTCTCCATATCTATAACCAGGAGCGTCCAGTAGTTCACGCCGGACGTGTTAACGGTGCAAAGAGGAACAAGTGCAACGTATGTGTCTGCTTTCATTGTTTCAAAAACCTTATCCACAATAACAAACAAATCTTCCTTGATAGCCAGTGTTCCCTGCAAATTTTTTTCATTACTATAGGAAGTAAATGTTTCCAATATAACTCAAATAATTCCTGGTGAACTTACAGTTGCGATTCCAGTTATTTGAATGACGCTGACCATATATGAATACTCATCATCAAACCCTTTCACAGGGACTTTCCAATTTGAATCCTTTAACAGCTTATATATCCAAACATCTATTATCTATCAAAACACAATTAAAAGCTCAAATCAGTTAAATGACAATTACTGAAAGGAAGAACAAATTTATAGGTTGACAACTAAGACTGTAACTTCAATGAGTTACCCTATACTAAGACATTGCTAGATGCTGCATAATAATATTGCTAGACTTACAGAGACACATTCCTAGACTTACAAATCTACTCTGATAGATACAACCCGAAACCTTATTACCTTGAAGTCAACTTGAGTTTCGTTAGGCAGTTCCATTATCTCAGTCCCACTAATGGAAACCCTATACGAGAACTCCGTTGTTGGAAAGTACCATACTTCTAGATTTTCTTGTTCTTCTTCCTTGGAAAGTTTCATCACCTTCTCGTACTCACTGACATTGATTAGTTTCGTTGTCTCTGTTGGGAACGACCAATCTACGACCGCAATCTGTTTTTGTTTAACCTGCGTCGGATTAAGTAAGTTCCACGTAGGCATGTCATCAACGGGCACCCATAATAAAGCATCAAATTAAACTGTTAAGATTACTTTTTGAAGGTTTATTGATAATACAATAGATCTACTTACGTCAACGTCTGTTTGTTCTTCCTCGATGGAGTCCAGTGTACGTCTCTTCTCGTTTGAATGTTCAACAGCCTTGTGCAACTTCTGCGTAATCAGATCGTTAGATGCTGCTTTATCTTGTACTGGTGTTGCATACGAAAATGGCTCGACCTGTGACACTTTTTTAATCTTTGCTGCAGATTTCTCTTCTCCGTTGATAATTGGAATTACCTTTAATGGAGAGACAGCTTGCGATAGTTGTTCGCACTTTGCTGCTTCTTCAATCCCAGTGTACGCCAACGTCTTTACATTAGACTGTCGCGTGTCTTCAGGCGCCGCTGTTTCCACTTCCTAATAACAGAACACAACAGAACATAACAATATCATTAACCTACATTGCGATTTTAGTTGCTAGACTAGCTATCAGTCGAGCGACGCACTTTACGCCTATTATACATTGCGATTTGTTTAGTATGAAAAAAGTATTCTTAAAATTTTGTATCTATTAGACTACATACATATTGTGTTTGCGATTTGTTCAACATGCATCTACTAATACTCATTGAGACAAGCATGTAAATCAATTCTTAAACTACACAGATACTATCAAACCAACATTTTCATATAAAAAACAACCCATCTTAAATATTATCCAACCTAGAGTTTGAACATTTCAAAACCAGCCAAAATATAATTACTAAATATTTATGAATCTTAACGATTTTAAGATCCACTTACATCTTCAGCCACATTCTCCACCACATATTTAGAGACAAGTTCTGGGACCAGGAGTTCTGTGGTTGCGTTCTCCACCCCAGTAGGTGCTTCTTCAGTCTCTTTGGTTGTATCTGCCTGCTTGTCAGCTTCTTCCTTGTCCCGATATGTCTCCGCATTGTGTCCTTCCCCTACGGCTTCTTCGGTGTTCTCCAACTGTTGTTTAGGTGTTTTCGTTCCTTCGTTGCACCCTTTGTCCAACGAATCTATTCTGTCCACCATCAGCTCCTGTCCTTCAAACTCGTTGTTTCCAACTCTGTGTCCCTGTTCAGCTACGAAGACTTCATTTTGTGCACCGGCATCATGAGTCAAGGGTGATAAGTCTGCTCCCGCATCCCCTTTCTCATTACCAGCGTCACAACCAAGTAAAGCAGTCCCTTTCTGCTTCATAGCGGCATCAACAACAATAGCTTCCGGTGTAGTAGTTTCTTGTATTGGTTCAACATGTGTTTCAGATTGAACACACCCTCCATCTCCTTCTAACTTCTCCTCCTCAGATACTTCACTTTCTTTTGCCTCAACTGTCTTAAGCTCCTTATCTTCTTCTGTTGTGGACTCTGCCTCAAAATCCTCTTCTTCTATTGCTTTTTCGATATCAAAAACTTGTTGGTTCCTCTTGGGAACAAATACATGCCTCCGAGATTTGTAAACTAGTGTTTCCTTAACCACCTTCTCAGTAATATTGGCATCCACAGTTTCAACATCGTCTTCATCTTCACGGAAAAATGGCATTGATAAAGTGTTCAACAGATCCTCATCCTCACCATCCACTCTTTCCTCTTCCACCTCGAGCTTCTGTTTCAGCTCATTCAAGTTTTTCTTCATTTTTTCAACCTGAATCGAACGAGCATACGAAATAGTTTAGACAACTTCCATTGCGAGATACATCATATTTACATTGCTAGATGCATTATTTTTACATTGCTAGATTCAGCAGATTAACGTTGATAGACAACTTATAATTATGTTTGCTAGATCCCTTATAATGATGCTGCTAGCAAACAACATCTAAACATTTCCTATATACAGTGTAACCAACTTATATAAAAACAGCGTATAAAGCTTATTAGTCTTTTAAAAATATGGGAATACTAACTTGTTCGTTTTTCTCCTCAAACGACGTTTTCAGCCTTTTATTTTCAGCTTTCAACCGGTGCAACCGGCTTCATTTTTTTCAGCTTATTGTTGCCACGCAGCACAGACTGTGACAACCCTCCAAAACTTGGAATACTAGACCTATGACTGTTTTTATTTTTCAACCTCTCCCCTTTTGTTGTACCAGCTCTCGACTTCTTCTCCCCAATGAATTCCCCCAATGTAACATCGTCATCTACCTCAGTGTTATCTTCAACCTCAGTGTTCAAACTCCTTCTATTCCTTGTTCCAGCTCCGTCATCTACCTGTTTCAGCTTCCTTCTTATACTTCTGTTCGCAACATATTTCTTTCTTTTCCTACTCCTCGGTTCACTAGTTTCCCTAGCAGCTTCGTACTTCATCAATTTCTCCATAAGCAACACATTCAGCCTTTGTCAACAGTAACTCATCGGCCATAACCTAAGAAATACAGTATAATATACATTCAACAACACAATATAAGAATCATTATTGTGAATTACAAACAATTATGATTCATAGACATGTTGATGTTATGATGTTATGCTACATTGGATGCGATTTGTTTGATTTTTTGATTGATAGATATGTTGATTTTTTTTAACTGTAATATTGATGGTTGCGATTTGGGTGTTGTATTCATGGGTATGAGATTTGTTTGATTTTATAATTTGGACATTGATAGATACGTTAAATACGTTAAATACCTGGTCATCCCTGAGTTGACTGACCATCTGGATCATTTCGAATGTCGACTCCTTGCCCTCTAGTCCCCACCACTTGTAACATCTAGGTATTATTTTGGCCTTGGTATTTCGACGTTTATCGAAATATGCTCAATCAGAAATGGCTGCACATAATATAACTCAACATTACAAAAACGGTTTCGAAACAAACTTGCTGATCATAACCCATTGTACTTACAAATAGCAGAGCAACGCATCCGATGACTCTTGCGGGATTCCCGGCCTTAATACATTTGTCCAGTGATTTATGCAGCTTCTCTAAGATGGCTCCAGACCAGTCATAGTCGTTTATTTTTTCTAGATTCTCCACGTAGAATACTGCTGTCCACCCGACGACATCGCCTGACACTGAAAAGAACAGTGTCGAGCATATGAAAAGTATCAGCAGCCGAGCAACATCCTTCGCTTCGTCCTCCCTTCCTTCCCTTATTGCTTTCTCGATCGCTTCCTACAAAATAAACAGCATCCTACCATGAATACAGCAATAACAATTGAAGGCAGTTATGCCTAATACGACATTGATAGATATGAATCAAGACATTGCTACATGCATATTCCCAAACACCAACATACTATTATACTGCTACTACACTGCTAGATATTGTATACTACATTGCTAGATAATTGCATACACATGCCGATTTTGGTATCATGCTAATATGCCTGCATCATGAACTCAAAACAAATACATTTGTATAGACTAGATTTACATTTATCAATGCATTAGACATTGATTTGTCGTTTGTTGGCCCGCTCCTCCTCGTCCGTGGGCTCAAAAAATATTTCTGCATTAGAATGGAATCTAGCTCAGCTCCATCAGCGTACCGACCGATAAATGCGCCTGATTTGCTCATCGGCATCTCCTCGTTACCGTGCTTCAGCCTAAATATCGCCTTCACATCTTTCCTCGTCAGCCTTACATGCTTACGTCCTATCTGGAAAGACTTTATCTCACATCGTAAAAACCAAAAATCGCCTCGATCAAGTAGTGAAACTTTTTAAGCTTCAAAACCTCGTTCCTTACGTCGAACGATGCTTTCAGGAAGGTATAAAACGGTGTTCCTCTAACAGCCTCTATGTGTTCGGATTTAATTATATCCCTTCTTAGTAGGTTGATTATGCTAACCAACCCGAACCTGTAGAATACTCGTGTTTTAGTCATGATTCCCTGTTAACATTCCCATTTCAAACTAGTTAGTAATAACAATACCAGTCCCATAGTAATTAAAACAATATAACAATAAAACTAAGCATCCAACATATACATTAACACTTGAAGACAACACTGGTCCAACTTAATCCACACCAATGTATAACTCACTACATTGCAACCGTGCTAGACGTGATCAAATTCATTTACTACATTTCTAAACGTGCAGTGCTGACAGTAAACTAGTCTCATACACTTATAGATACGGCCAAACTACATTGCTAGATCAGTGAAACAACTACGCATACTAACACAGACCAACCTCAACCCTGTAAGTCTGATAGACGATGCTACACATTGCGATTTCAACCAGGACAGGTTCTAACAAGTTGTTGCCGATGCCGGTCTACGACACTATCAACACCACTAACAACTAACATCCACCCATGTCTAACTACCGGTGGATGAACAGTACGTACTACAGGTACTGTGTTAACACCATCGACTAACACTGTAAACGAAAGGACTAAATCTCGCCGGAAAAAGGAGACACTTATACATTCTAACTACCGGTGGATTAACAGTATTCCGGCGAAGCTAATACATCGAAACATAATGCTCACAGACATACAGTGTTCGACAACCAGAGGGTGAAAATAACGTACTTGTTCGTCGGTGTTCGACTGAGTAGCATGCAGTAGATGGTCGACGGTGTTCGACGGTTAGATGGAATGATCGGAATCGGCTCGACAATTACGGTGAACGACGGCTCGACAGTTGCGATGAACGGCGCTTACGGTCTACGGTTGAGTCGACTCCGTTTCAGTTCAAAATCGTCTTTTGGGTTCGCTCTCGTTTTACGTGTTTCTCTCTCTTCAAATTTAGAAATATGAAAGTGGAGGGAATTGGAACCCAAAAGTCAGATTAGAAGGTGAAAAAAGTGGATTTGAACCAAAAAACCCCTTTTATACTTTAGAGGGTATTTTTGTCCAAAATATGGCTTTAGGTATTTTATAAAGCTAGTTCAAAAATAGATACTATTTTGGTATTTGATAGTTGACTGGGTATTTATGGATAGTTTCCCAATTTTTATCACTCACTAACCCTCAATTAATTACAAATTTCTTAACGTTCTGTATTTTTTTTATAGCAATGGTCAATAATATACAAGTTTTACCATTTATTAATAGTTCAATTATAGTTTAAGAAATGAAGAGTAAAGATATTTGTAAAATTTGGAATGTGATACAGAAGTGGCATTTAGTATGTGTAAATTTGTTGAAGTGAGTTGAGTGTAGGTAAAAGATAACCTATGAAAATAGAATAAAGTGTCCTCCAAATGAATCGCACCACATAAAGTGGTGGAAGGGCAGCGAATAGAAACGAAAGCGATGGATTTGAGCAAAACAACAAAGTGAAACCCAGAACAAGTCCCTTAAGAGTCAGTGAGAGCCTCTGCCTCTGCTCTCCTTTTATTACTCTATCTTCTTCTGAATCCACTTGTTCCATTCTCCACACACTCCATATCACACCTCTTCCTCTCTCTCTCTCTCTCTCTCTCTCTCTCTCTCTCTCTCTCCCTCTCCCCTCTCTCCTCTCCAATGGCTTCCATCTCTCCGATTCCTCATCTTCTCTCCACCAAACCCAGCTCAGTTCTCGTATCATCTGATAAAAACCTCTTCTTCGTCGACTTCGTTGGTCTCTACTGTAAATCCAATCGACGCAGACGACGAATCGGTGTCTCCTCTTCGCTTTCTCACCATCCTCGCTTTTCGTCTTCATCAGTTAGAGCCGTGCTTGATCTTCAACGAAACTCCGATCACCTTCCATCTCGTCAATCGCCTTCTCTAAAACCTAAGGTCAGATTCTACTGTTTTTTTTAATTATAGAAATGTCGTTTTAAAAATATCAATTTTTTTAATTTAAAATTTCAAAATAACAGAAAATTGCCATTGGCTCTGTTTGGTATATTTTGAATATAATATATACGCTTCACGTGGTTGTTAGTTGGGCGAATATTTGGGGAACCAAACACGCCTTATTCTAAATATAAAAATAAATTTTGTATGTATGGCTTGAATCTCATATTTTAATATAATTGTATTGTAATTATTATGGATTATAAAAACTCTGTATGCATTTTTTAACATTCAAGTAGTTGGACAGATGAGGTACTTGATCACGCTTTTGATATATAATATAGAAAATAGTATTGCATCAGCATTGCTAATTATGGATAAATATATATATATATATATATATATATATATATATATATATATATATATATTTTTTTTTATTGAGTTTAAGTTCTAAGTTTTTATTTTTATTTTATGACATCAGACAAGCTACTGATCTGTTGTGTTGTTAACGTAGTCCTTTCCAATAATAGATTTTGATACCACTTCAAGTTTTTGTAAACTGGGTCTACCAAAGGTATGCATGCTGGTCCCAAAGAAATCAGAAATAGAAACATGAACACAATTAGAAACAACAAAAACATGATCCTATCAGATAAACTTAAAATACACCCTCGTCTTAGAACTTCAATTTGTAACTAAAAACTGCATTCACATGTTCAAATATTGCGTGGAAGCGTTGCTGAGAAATCTTACATTCATTTAAGTATTAATGATGGCCTCTTGCGTGAATATAATCTGTACGATCTTGTATCTGTAATCGAATGACTCGCGAAGTTGTTTACGTCTCTGAGAAAATGTGAACCTTTTAGGGAGCAAAGTTGGAGGATATCCTAGCTGAAAGAGGAGCATGTGGAGTCGGATTTATTGCCAACCTTGAAAATAAAGCTTCACATGAGATTATCAAGGATGCACTAAATGCGCTCGGCTGCATGGAACATCGCGGGGGTTGTGGAGCAGATAATGACTCTGGTGATGGTTCTGGATTGATGTCTTCGATTCCGTGGGATCTTCTCAATGATTGGGCTGAGAAGCAAGGACTCGCTGCTTTTGATAAGTTGCACACTGCTGTAGGAATGGTTTTCCTTCCTAGAGATGATAACCTCATGGAAGAAGCTAAAAGAGGTTAATATTACATGGATTCTGTCTATTAAACTATCCGTCCTGTCTTTGCACTGACACCTTAAGTTAGGCATGGTAGGTTATCTACATGTTAAATATGGTCTCACTTGATTTTTCAATTACTGTATGCATATGTGACTCATTAAAATAACAATTAGTCAATGTAGCCTGGAGATTCGTGTTTTGTACTTACTTATCTCATTCAATTTCAAGTTTTCAAGCTCACACAGACAGACTGACAGACACATGTGTTTATGTGCACCAGGTGTCGTTGTTTGTTTATTTCCTTAATTTTTCTAGCACGTTTGGACAAGTTCGTGCCTGTCAAACTATTGAAATCAATATATGTATATCTGTCTACTTATTTTCAGTTGATATACCAAATTTTATTCACTTTCAAGTTATTATTATGTCCTGATATGTATGTATAGTAATTTGCAATTGTTAATTAATTGTCTAATAGTTAGATTGATTATTCTAGCACTATTTGAGCATGCTTGAAGTCGCTTTAGTAGACATCACTTTTACTAAACTATTAATGCGTTTGTAGTTATCCTACAAACTTTTGAGAAAGAGGGCCTGGAGGTGCTTGGATGGAGGCCAGTTCCTGTAAATGAGTCTGTAGTTGGATATTATGCAAAAGAAACAATGCCCAACATACAGCAGGTCTTTGTCAGACTTGTCAAAGAAGAAAATGTAGATGATATTGAACGAGAACTTTACATTTGCCGGAAACTAATCGAAAGAGCGGCAGCCTTGGAAGATTGGGGTACTGAGCTTTATTTCTGCTCTTTATCAAATCAAACTATTGTTTATAAGGGCATGCTTCGGTCAGTGGTTCTTGGATTGTTTTACTATGACCTTCAGAATGAGCTTTATAAATCCCCTTTTGCCATTTATCACCGGAGATATAGTACAAATACTAGTCCTAGATGGCCTCTTGCTCAACCGATGAGGTTTCTTGGTCACAATGGGGAGATCAATACCATACAGGTCATGATTACTTAAGATCTGTCCGATTTTCTACTGTAATTAGTCTCACATGCTTTAGTTATATATCTCATTATACTGAAAGCTGATATTTACATAGGGGAATTTGAATTGGATGCAATCTCGAGAGTCAATATTGAAGTCTCCTGTTTGGCGTGACCGTGAAAATGAAATCCGTCCTTTTGGTAATTCAAAGGCGTCAGACTCAGCGAATCTCGATAGCACTGCTGAAGTAAGCTTTATAACCTTTAATATTTTTATTTCTGCATATGATGCCGGAGACGCTACTTGCAAAGAAAATGATGTTTACACTTTGTTTTTTCGAGATGTTCTATTTATACACCATCATGATGCTTCAGTAGTGGTTGTAAAAGTTTAAAACAATCAATATGAATTTAAAGAAAACTTATCTGCACATTGCTACCAGCTACGGGTGTCATATTGATATTGTCATATTACTGTCACTTGCTGCTGTTGGAATTTTGTACTTGCATAATTTTGAGCTTAGTCACTGAATACTAGGTGATTTGTGTGTCTTTAGTGTAAATAGATTGTGATAATCATTGCGTATGATTTACGTGTTGAGATCTTCATACATATGGGTCAGCAGAGCTTGGTCTTTGTCCAGTATCTTTCCTTTTATATAGGCGTGTCATCTATTCTACTATAGAAAATAGTCATCTATTCTACTAGAGAAATAGGGCCTAGTTTTGAGTGCGTGTTCAAGTACCTATTACCTAATTAATATTAGGACAACCTATTTACCTTCAAGCCAACCGAAGTTAGTATTCCATTTCTGTTACCTTTTGATGTTATCATATAGGTAATCTTTTAGTACGAGTATATGCTTGTGAAATATAGTATAAATTGACTTCTCTTTTAATATTTGATCAGCATGTTAGTATGGTTGAATATGCTAATCTATCACGGTATAACCAGTATACAAACATTTCAATTTTGCGAGAGCTTTTGTATAATTAAATGTGGTCTCATTAAAACAAGTGTAGTTAATATAAATACAAGGGAGGGCCTTCTTACTTAGCTACAATGTAAGAGATCTCATTGTTGTCTTTAGTGACTTCCTTTGGTCACTGTTTTCTAACTATATCTGTTTCTGTGTTTAATCTTCTGAGAAAAGAAATTATGCTTTTAGCATTGGTCTTCGTATACAATCCATGACGCACACACAATGTTAAGATATATTTTCCTCATTTGCATCTTGATACCCTGTATATGGTCTCTTAAGTACTTGGGTATAAGACCTCTTGCGTGTTACACACAATGTTAAGATATATTTCCTTCATTTGCATCTTGATACCCTGTATATTGTCTCTTGAGATCTTGCGTATAAGACCTCGTGTGCGTTAATATCAAATTCCTTTCTCTGTTAATCGTTTGAATTTCATAAAGCAATGTTTTCTGTGAAAATCTATAAGTGGTGAACTTTCATGAACTTAGAGATCTCCAATTGCTTGGAACATATTATTCGGTTCAAGAGTCAGTATACTGTTGCTACATGATTATACTAATAGTTTATGAGGCTAGATCTCTTTACCATGCCTGCATTTTGCCTTGGACAACACGACAAGTGGTATAGAAAATGCACAAATTAATTAAAAAACTATGGGAAGATGTATCTCAATAAGTTTAGTGGCAAGAAAAACGAAGTAAATTGTTTAATTCTTGTAAATGTTAAAATGAAGTTAAGGTGTAAACTTTCACCAAAAGGACAAAACAAAAGATGAATGAATGCTAGAAGAAGAGCCTTTGACAATGGGTAGATATATAGTTCTTTTTAACCTTGTATATGGGTGGAGATGGATTGTCATTGTAAAAGTTGACGCGACTTGACCCAAATGTATAATGCTTGTTTTTTTTATCTTGGCATGTTATAATTTGTTACTTTCAGTTCAAATTTTCTTGTAGTTGGAGTGAAGATTCATCGAATGTTATACTGTTTTAAAGTGTTCAAGCATAAAGATGTTCGGATATTAAATTTTTTGTCATATAAGCTCTTCAATAAGCTCATTGTTTTTTCTCGTGATCTTGAGCAGTTGTTGATAAGAAGTGGCCGTTCTCCTGAGGAGGCTTTAATGATCCTTGTCCCAGAGGCATACAAAAATCATCCAACTTTAATGATGAAATATCCTGAGGTAATTGTATTTTCTGCTGCTAAAGAAGATATACTTTATCCCATCCTTCAGCAGCCTTACTAAAATATGTTATATTTTAGATGGCAGTTTGTGTATATTAATTCTTGATTACGTATTAAGAGAACCAGTAGGCATGTTCCCTCTGATTATTTGAGATTTGTTATGTCAATACTTTTGAGTAGAGCTATTTTATCTTGTTACTGACTGATTACATCCTGAAGCCTGATCCAAACACATTTCTTCTTCAATACAGTAGTCTTTGCTATCTGACTTCTGAATTTGTGCAAGTTCTATCATTATGGCTCTAGTCTTACATGTTGACAATATATACTACTTTCTTCTTAGGCTGTAGATTTTTACGATTATTACAAGGGCCAAATGGAGGCTTGGGATGGACCTGCACTACTTCTATTCAGGTAATACGTTTGAAAACAGTTCGTTAACTTTTAATGGCGTTGATAAAGAGTAAATACCCTGGTAGTTTAGGTGTGTGGGATGCAAATGCATTTGATTTCGGCTGTCTAACAGTGGAAACTTTACTTGTGAAGAATAATATATTTGGTTCTCTTGCTCTTTTTACTGTGCAATTCTGCGGGTATGTAGATTGTTGTGACTTTACGGTTCTGTCCCTTAATTAGTCATATCCCTTATATTACAAACAACAGAAAGTGAGGAACTCAGGCACGGTGTGATGCAGCACACTCTTAAAACTTTATTTCAAAATAAATACCAAGTCTTTCAAAATAAATGTTTTCTATGGACAGTCTTAAAATTGGGACTTATGTGTCAAAGGAAATAAATTAGATTATTCCTTGACATTATGAACATGAAGAGAGCAGTTTGTCCTCCGCTTGCGTAATGATGGGCGTGGCGTGTATTGTCTTTCTTGTTTTTGAGATAAAAATTTGGTTTTATGATTTGTTTTCGGTTCCCAGCCTTATTCTTATTTCTGAGGCCTTTTATTTTTTTTCATATGACACAGTGATGGGAAAACAGTTGGGGCTTGTCTTGACCGGAATGGGCTCCGACCTGCTAGGTATTGGAAGACAAGTGATAATGTCGTTTATGTTGCATCTGAGGTGCGTTCTGTCTTGTAGTCTTTGCAGTTTCTTTTTCAGCAAACTTAAGTTGCTTACCGTTGTATGGTTAAGCTTAGAATTACGCCTGGTTACGAGTACAATAACGTTTTTGGAGTTTCCATTTCAACTATCATCACTTGCTATTCTAATAATGCCAGTGCAGAGGTTGCCAGTATTTATTCTTCTAAGCTAATCAACCTGTGATTTGGTGACATTTAGTATTATAACTTTATGGGTTAAATCATTAAGTGTGGTTATCTTATAAAAAAGATCAAGTTGAGACTTTCTGCAGTGATTTCCAAATTGACTTGCACTGATCAGTGACATGTCATTGTAATTATATAAATAAATTAGAGAAATTTTACAATTAAGACAAGCTTTCGCCTTACCACAACTAATGTGATTTATGAAGTACTTAGAGGTTTACAATCACCTGAATTATAAAAATATCTGCATTCATTGTCCTTTTGGATTAGGAATTAGAAGAATACACCTGAATAATATAATTAAATGTTGTCTTAAATGCTGAACTTTCCCTGTTTATTTCAGCAAATTAGCTGCTGACCATACCATGTCTTCTTATATAGGTTGGTGTTGTACCAATAGATGACTCAAAAGTTACCATGAAAGGTCGTCTTGGTCCTGGCATGATGATAAGTGTTGATCTACAGACTGGTCAGGTTGGTTAGACTTATTTTTTTTAATCATTCTGCATGGGACTTATTTTTCAGTCTTTTATGATTAGTGTTATCGAGGGTTTCTCATGCTTGCTGTAATGTAGATTGCTTGATTGGCTGGTTATGCGTTTTCTTGTCCTTCTGTTTCTCCAGTTGTGGTTGATACTTTTTCAATCTCTTCTGTCTATATTTATTCTGCGATTCATTGAATTCTATAGCAATTATAGGGTTTCGCTTTGTCAGATAACAGTCTTTAATGCATGCATTTACAGGTCTACGAAAATACTCAAGTTAAAAAGAGAGTTGCATCATCATATCCATTTGGAAAGTGGGTTGGTGAAAATTTGCGACCCTTGAAGCCTGTTAATTTCCTGGCATCAGCAGTTATGGAAGATGAAGAAATATTAAGATACCAACAGTAAGCATTTCATCACTTAGCTTAGTTTAGTCCTTAAGCTATCAGTGATTACCTTGCTTGTCATTGTACATAAGGTTTTCCATAACAATTTTGAGCAACATTTCTGACTTATTACACTCGGTGTCGGTGGTATTTATTATATAGTCTCAAGTGGATGACTATACACAGCTCTCAAGTTGGATGATTATTCTGATGTATTTTTCTAGATTGAAACCTTCCTGCGATAGTGCACTTCTCGGTCATAATTTTTGTTTTTGTTTCTTGTATCCATTACTAAATCACACTAAGTTATGCATGCCTTTAATGTATATGGCGTCTTAGTACTTTTTATGCTCCGATGCCGGAGGAAGTTGCTTCTGTTCAAAGTGTTAGTTTTTCTTCGTCAATGTTGCTTGATGAGTCCTTGCACAATAATAAAATCTCGGTTTTTTTTGTTAATACCTTGGAGTTGGAAGTTGGCTTGTTTAATTTGGTTACAGTAAAATCTGCATCGTATTTTTGTTTCTACACACAAAAGATTCCACATTCTCAATTTTTTTTGGATACCAGGGCGTTTGGGTACTCAAGCGAAGATGTTCAAATGGTTATTGAGAGTATGGCTTCTCAAGGGAAGGAACCAACATTTTGCATGGGAGATAGTATACCACTAGCAATATTGTCTCAGAGGCCGCACATGCTTTATGATTACTTCAAGCAGCGATTTGCACAGGTTTGCTCGAGTGAATTACACTTGTACAGATGATTCTTCTGTTAACCTTGTTAGATATAAATTATTGATGTTTACTCCGTGCGATCCATGACTGATTTATCTTTTTATCTCACATTACCTCAACTCTATGAGTAAAATGTTAGCAAAAGAGCCTATAAATAAATTATATGATGGGTGCACTATACTTGTAGGGATAATCTTGTTAATAATAATATTAATCATATTTTCATTGAATTTCTGTTCTTTACCTACTAGTGCAGTTTTTATTTTTTTTGGTGTGGCCTTTCTTAGTATACCCTGCGTCTTTTGATGTCAATAAAATAGTCTCCAAGAGTTTCATGGGTCGATGACATTGGTTAAGCATCATGCCGGAATTTTTATGTTATTGAGTATGCTGAAACTAAACATAGTCTAGTGAGAAGTTATGATATGGTCATACCCAGTTAAACTCTGAGATTTTGATGCAGCAAGTACGCTATGTCTGGTATTTTAGAGTTTGACATTTGATCGGTATCCTAGGTATCCTCATTTCAGTCTGATTTTTTCGTCTACTTCCAAACTATTTCCTTCTCTTCCATACTCTAAAATGCTAGGTGTACTTTCAGGTTACAAATCCAGCTATTGATCCTCTTAGAGAAGGGTTAGTTATGTCTCTTGAAGTTAACATTGGAAAACGTGGAAACATACTTGAGATCGGGCCCGAGAATGCTTCACAGGTTTGTTTACGGTTTTTCTATAATGATACTTAAGGCCGTTTATTATCTGTCTTTGTCAATCACTGTCAAAATCTAAAATATCATATTTAATGGAAGGACTCATTATTCTCGTGGCAGGTGGTATTATCTAGCCCTGTTTTAAATGAAGGGGAGCTGAAGGCATTGTTGAAGGATCCGTATCTTAAACCTCAGGTTTTGCTAACATTTTTTGATATACGCAAAGGAATTGAGGGTTCTTTGGAAAAGGCACTGTATAAACTTTGTGAAGCAGCTGATGAGGCTGTTCGTAACGGCTCCCAACTGCTTGTTCTCTCTGACCGGTCTGATAACCTGGTAAGTACCCACCCTTTTCGGATTATCTAAGATGTCTCTGCCTGTTTATTTTTTTAATGTCAAAAGCAGTTACAGCATTCGGCGTATTACATGTGATTGTCAAACGGGAGCTAAACTTGTAGAATTGGTATATCAAGATTTTAAAATTTTACTAATTTGATTTCTGATCTGTAGACTCTTCTTATTTCCTTACTTATATGTTCAATAAATATTTAGACACTTGTCCACACACTTCAGCACGTGCACGATTGTGCACATATCTACTCTGTTTAAGGAAGATTTAGTCTCTCATATACAATGCGAGAAAACGGAAGTTTCAAAAACGTTTGTTTTACTGGAAAAGATAGTTGACTACTAGAACCAAACAAGTTCCAACTGTTGACACCTTTTCTAAGAACTGTAAGTGATATGCTATATGTTTATCTATTCTTCCAATCCTCTAAAACTGATTTTTTTTTGTTATGCATCACTTTTGTGTCGAAATTCCTCTCTAGCTAGCTTCGCTGGGCGTGACAATAATTCTTGGAAATATTAGGAACAAATGTAGTTAAATGTAAAGTCTTCTCAATTTCTAGGTACAGTTTCGTCCTTATTCTGCATTTCCGATCCTATCAGCCCTAGCCCTGAAGTTACACCTAAGGAGATTTCTTGTTCCTATTTTTACACTACTGTTTTCTTCTACATCTCGGGGTGTAGTCCTTGTCTATACTTTTACTGATTAAACGCAGCTTTGCGTGTTATGATGCCTCCTTTTCTTTTGATCTCTCGGTCTACAACGAAATATGGTTAGGTAGTTCACAATTGATGTCTACTTTGTTTCTACAGGAAGCAACTCGGGGTGCAATTCCAATATTGCTTGCTGTAGGTGCTGTCCATCAGCATCTTATTCAGAATGGTTTGCGAATGTCAGCTTCTATAGTTGCAGATACTGCCCAGTGCTTCAGCACACATCAGTTTGCGTGCTTAATTGGATATGGAGCTAGGTTGGTTCCCCTTCTTTATGTACAACCTTGTAGTTACCATTGCTGACTTGTCGAAAATGATTGTTTTTTTTTTGTTTATTCATGTAATTTAACTGGATGTTCTTATGATAAGAATGAATACAGAATAAAATTTGTATTAACCTGTATGCATGTTTTGCATATAATTTTATTACCTAGGATAGCAAGAAAGCATAACTATGGTTTATTCTTCCTAAGGTATTGAAATCCTGAATAATCCAAAACAAAGTCGGCAGAATTATTTTTACCCTAATACTAAGACTCACAATTATTACATGTTATTATCAAAGGATGTATATCAATTTTTCCCTTGATCTATTTTTCCAGTGCTGTATGTCCATACTTGGCGTTAGAAACATCAAGGCAGTGGCGTCTGAGTAATAAGACCGTGAACTTGATGCGGAACGGAAAAATGCCTACTGTAACAATTGAACAAGCTCAGAAGAATTATTGCAAGGTTAGATATGTTGACTTTTACTTTTTCCTCTGCTCTTCTGATGTGAATTTGTTACTTAGGATAAATTTATCACCATTTGAGTTTAATCAGATTGTCACTCTTGTTTTTATTTAACATGCTTGTCTCATTTGTTTGATTGCTCTGCGTATCCTACCATGTCATGTGACCTCAACATGTGGGGTTCTCCTAGAACATTAACCAATTGGCACACTGTAACTTGCACTTTAAGATTTTATTTTAATAATTGAAAATGTATTTTTCGAAGGAGTGATTTTTACATGCTTCTAATTCGTTAGTTAGTGCATCTTCTTTTTTTTATTCTCTTAGTATCAGTTTTATTATTAAAAAAAAAACGTTATGCCGTACTGTTTGCTGAAACCAATGGCTAGTTCATGCAGAGTGATCAAATAAGAGTGATCAAATAAGGGTTAAGAGCAAGTATTAAACTTGTATATACTATCCCACTGTCAAAACGTCTGAAAAGCTTAGATATCCTACTAATTATGTAACTACGTATTGTGAATATCTTTCTATACTCAACTGGCCAATACATACTGTGCCTGAACCGTACTGACTGAATCAAAGAATATATTGGTTCCCGAGTAAATTTTGTATATCAAATCTTTAGGATATCTCAATTTCAGTTTGCTTTTTTAAAACATACAATAAAAATTTAGGACTCGAGGGCATGACAATAAAATTTAGATAAAACCAAAAAAGAAAAATGAAATTATTGTTGGTACAAATAGAAGTAGTCAAGTAAGCTATGCAGTACAGCGAGACGTATATTGGTCACATTATATTCAGCTATTATGTTCTCAACTTCATAAATTAGGTAACCAGCATAATATATGCTTCGTTTAATTTGATCTAGTGGGAAAGTTGGCCCTCAGTTTCTATTTCTCAAAGCCTTAGGCATCAGGTCTATTGCTCACTCAATAACTCTGCTATCTATGTGTGGAGAATGTAGATTATTTGTACTCTTTTCTGGTCTTTTTTACACATCTCATTGAGTATTCTGTTTGTTACCTTTTCAGGCAGTTAAAGCTGGTCTTCTCAAAATACTGTCTAAAATGGGAATTTCATTGCTTTCGAGGTCTGATTTCTTGATTGTTTTATATAACCTTCAAGAGTATCTTAATGCAAACTGTCCAATGAGTTTTTATCTTGACATCTATCACAGATTTAAGAATGGACCACGTTTATATTTTTTGACCTGAATCCATATAACTCGGAGAAACACAATATATCATTCGCAAATCACTATTATTTTCTTTGAAAGCTCTCAGTACTCAATTTTATCCAATCATCCGTAGAAAATTTAACAATAAAGTTAGTATTAGCTTATAAAAATACATAAATGATGTTTAATAATACATAAATGATAGATAACAAATCGTTGCATCATAGAAAATATAAATTGTTACTATAATGGTTGATATGTTTCAAGACACAATTTTCAAATTTGTGAATGTGCTAGAGGTAATCGCTTGATATATTTTACTCTGTTGTATTTGTTACGTGATGTATGATTGACTGGTTTTCTCTATTTAGTTACTGTGGTGCACAGATATTTGAGATATATGGTCTTGGAAAGGACGTTGTCGATCTTGCATTTTACGGCAGTGTGTCAAAGATTGGTGGATTAACCTTTGATGAGGTCAGAGTACATCCTGAAGCTCTAGATCTTTTATTGCCTTTCAATTTGGATATCAATATTTATTTTTAATTCGATTAGATTTTATAGTTTAAAATGAGAGAACATAATACAAAAGCTTCTATATATACACAAACATGTCGTTGGATATCTTTTTACATAGCATATGATGCCATATTCTCATTTGTGCTTGCTTTAAACCTAGCACATTAAAAACAAATTTCATCTGTATATGCTGATCTGTCAGTATGCCTTACGGTTCTACTATTGATAAATGAGCATAAAATTATTTTAAAGGGAGATGTTTTACATATAGGTTTACAGTTGAAGGTAAATGTGTTTACTTTGGAATTGTCACTTTCAATGCTGATAATATTGCTTAGTTTGATCGTTAATTTGAGACACAGCATGCACTGCTGATGTCAAAATTATGTCTGTAAAATGAGATAGTCCTTAGTATGTTTCTACGAATATAATAAATATGAAACAAAGTGCATGAATGTAGATTTTTTACTCTAGTCATAATGGTAAATGAAGATCCTATTCCACTTTCAATTTGTAGATGTTTTACAATGTTCTTGGCCTTCATTTTCCTTATATCTTTTTCGCTATCTATTGCCACTGGCATCAATACTGTTTGTTTAAAAGATTTTCTTCTCGCAGCTGGCAAGGGAAACATTGTCTTTTTGGGTAAAGGCATTCTCTGAGGATACAGCAAAGCGATTAGAGAACTTTGGCTTTATACAATTTAGGCCTGGAGGTAACTTTTTTTTCCTCAAAAAGCTGTTTTGGTCTGTGCTGGGTGATTATATCTAGGCTCATATGATACTAATACGCTTGCATCTATGTGTACAGACACCCCCAATAGAAATTATAATGCTAAAATAAACGACTTTTTTTTATATCTGTCTACCACGCGGCCTATGAAGACTATGGTTAGTTAGTTTTGAAGTGTAAATATAGTATATGAAAACTTTCCATAAATATATTTGGTTGACTTTGTTGATTGGTTAGTTAAAGTTTAAGCCTGTTTTAATTAGTTTCTTGTTCATGAAGGGGAGTATCATGGGAACAACCCAGAGATGTCGAAATTGCTCCACAAAGCTGTTCGCCAGAAGAGTGAGACTGCATATGCAGTTTATCAGCAACATTTAGCTAACCGGCCTGTTAATGTGAGCATAAAACTCTTTCATATAGGGTACCCTCCTTATTTTATGGCCTGGGAAATGAACGGTCAGGCTACTATCTTGACTCTTCATTTTGATTGGCAGTTTCATCCACCTTACATTCTCAAAAGGACTTATGTTCTCAATAGGGAGAATAATTGCCTCAGAGCTTGTCTGATAACTAGCATTCTAAGTCTATGTTTTTATGATAACTAACTGTAGGTTCTCCGAGATCTTCTTGAGTTTAAAACTGACCGTCGCCCAATTCCCGTGGGGAAGGTTGAGCCTGCCGTATCCATTGTTCGGCGGTTTTGCACTGGTGGAATGTCACTTGGAGCCATTTCAAGAGAAACTCATGAAGCTATTGCTATTGCAATGAATAGAATTGGTGGAAAGTCTAACTCGGGAGAAGGTGGCGAGGTAGTTTGTTATCAGTTTTAGACAGTAAATATTGGATGGATCTTTCCTAGGCTATTATTTTGACGCAAGGCATCTCATTTTATGTTCCTACACGTGGTACTTTTAAAAGTGGCATATCAGTGACACTAGCAGATTGTCTTACTTTTTTATCCATAGCTTCTCAGTGGAAAAGGAAAGGAGATCTGATGGTGCTTTTGTTTTTCTCTGTTTCTTTTACCAGGATCCTATTCGCTGGAAGCCTCTTAGTGATGTAGTTGATGGCTACTCTTCAACTCTGCCGCATCTTAAAGGTCTTCAGAATGGGGATACTGCAACAAGTGCTATCAAGCAGGTATGGACTCAGCTTGCATCTGTCAATTTAAATATTCATAGGTTTCCAGGATATATTCCATACAACTAAAAACTGAATCTTCTAAGTAGCAAAATAATTGGATTTTTTATTGCGCTAATTGCACAACTTCCTACCATCCCCAGTACCGTGCCTTAAAACTCTTATCTTGCACTTACTGATGGCTGTGCTTCATAAATAATATTTGCCTCAGGTTGCCTCCGGACGTTTTGGTGTTACTCCTACATTCCTGGTTAACGCTGATCAAATAGAAATCAAAATTGCACAAGGGGCAAAGCCTGGCGAAGGCGGTCAACTTCCTGGTAAAAAAGTCAGTGCATACATTGCAAGGCTGAGAAGCTCTAAACCAGGTGTTCCACTTATATCTCCACCACCACACCATGATATTTATTCTATTGAGGATCTTGCTCAGTTGATCTTTGACCTTCATCAGGTAATCTTGTTACTGTACCAGTAGAAAGAAGTCTACAATGACAGATATCTTTAACATTTGATATTAAATCATTTGTACAGGTTAACCCTAAGGCAAAGGTCTCTGTAAAGCTTGTGGCAGAAGCTGGAATCGGAACAGTTGCTTCAGGAGTTGCAAAGGGAAATGCTGATATCATACAGGTATCTGTTCATTTTCAGAGAAAAAGTCTATTACAGTTTGTCCAAATTCTTTTTGTTAATATGGAAAAAACTTCTGAATCGACACCATAAATTTTCTGTCTTGTTGCTGCATACCACCTACAATGAATCACTGTTAGTGATAAAGTTCCATTTTCTTTACCACCACTGTCAGTAACTCTTATAGAAATATGTTTGTGGTTTTAGTATCAACATAACTATTACAATGTCTAAATCATCCATTTCTGCATGATCTATCTCATTGCGGACCAAATGAAGGAGAAATGCTCCGCTATCCTCATGCTTTGACATTGAATGACCATAAAGGGAGTACCCACTGGAGTAACTGGTATACTGAGGACATTTTTTTTGTTCCCTTTCTAATGATCATTTACGGGAAAAAGTTGGTCACCTTATACAGTATCTCTCTGTTGCTACTGAATGTTTTCTGCCTATGCGAAGTAATGTGTTCCTAACATTAAAGAAACATATTACCTTTGTACTTTGTGGGAAAATGAGGTCTAGATTCTCCTAACATGTGCATCTTCAAAGGAAATCTTCTGTATTTGTCGCGGGAAACCATTATGGAGAGCCCTACTACTTGATTCAAATTAAAGTGGGTGGTTGTTTGCAAGAACTACACTTTATATTTTGGCTCATAGCCAAGTGCGAAAAATCAATAAAATATACTTGACTTGTGGGTAACTGTCAGTAGTTGGTTTTATGGCTATGCCAGCATCGCTGGAGTATAGTGTTTCCCTACTTTCAAGTTACACCAAGCTTGAGATCTCTCAAAAGTGATACACGGACTTCCCAGATCCCATATTCTTCTACAATACATTCTGCTCTAGCAGTTGTAGCCATAGATATGGCGCCCTCAATAAATCTATGTAGAATCCATAACATGGACTTCCCCTCGTTTCCTATCATTTCCCACTAGCCCAAGATTTCTAGGTGTATGCAACTTGCTGGTATTGTTAGAAGCTTATAACCATTAGAAGAGGTTATTGAGTTTAAACACAAATTTATTTTTAATTGTATTAGATAACGCGGAACTCTTATTATTAGTTTCTGGTTAATAATATAGATTTGAAAGCTGAAATACTAGCCTACCGAATTGTACCGTAGGTAGATGGAAATCCGTAGAGTTGTCTAGTAAGTCTTTAGAGTTTTCTTGTACATTACTTGATGCATATACATTGTCATATTACAAATAAAAGGTCTATAATCAATATACTTTGCTTCTCAGATATCTGGGCATGACGGTGGAACTGGTGCTAGTCCTATAAGTTCCATCAAGCACGCTGGTGGTCCATGGGAACTGGGGTTAACAGAAGTGCACCAGGTAAATATTTTGAGGCTGCAGAATTGGTTGTTGACATGTCTTTTTTTTATTATAATAGTTATAGTTTTAATTACATTGTCAGTGCTAATTAACTAATTCAAACTCTTTCAGACTCTTATTGAAAATGGACTCAGGGAAAGGGTCATTCTTAGAGTCGATGGAGGCTTAAAAAGTGGCGTTGATGTTCTAATGGCTGCAGCAATGGGTGCTGACGAATATGGGTTTGGTTCTCTGGCAATGATTGCAACTGGATGTGTTATGGCTCGCATTTGCCACACTAACAATTGCCCAGTAGGTGTTGCAAGCCAGGTAATACATTATCATGCCTTTTCCACACTCCTAGATCTTGTGTCTCTGTGTTGCTTATCTTTGCTAAGCCTTCTATGCGTCTGATCCCAGAGAGAAGAACTGCGTGCACGATTCCCTGGTGTACCTGGTGATCTTGTCAACTTCTTTTTATACGTTGCTGAGGAGGTACCTGATGTCTTTTGCTCCTGACCAATATATTTCTGCTGCTATACCATTCTCTGTTTTATTGACTTGGTGCAGTTTGCCATTCAAGGTCTCTTGATTTTTCTATTTTACTGTACAAATTTAACTTTTCTTTGTGTGTTTGTTGTTTACTAGGTGAGAGGTATATTGGCACAATTGGGATATGAAAAGCTGGATGACTTAATTGGACGTTCGGATTTACTTAAACTGCGGGATATTTCACTAGTGAAAACTCAGCATCATGATCTGGGTTATCTTATCTCGGTATGCTCTAATAGTTTAAACATATATATGTTTCCGGCGACATGGTTGTTGCTCTTATAGGGTGCACTTGTTTCTTTGGCTGCCTTGTGATGCAATTTATTTTTAATTTCAGTCTGTGGGAATGCCAAAATGGAGCAGTTCTACAATTAGAAGTCAGGATGTGCATACAAATGGCCCTGTTCTGGATGATACTTTGCTGCAGGATCCAGAGGTAATACGTCAGTGACATTCTCACATGGATAGTTGATGAACTTGATACATCTAAAACTTTTTAATTGATATTTATATTCTTTAGACTGAACTTCCTTTAATCATTTATTGTATATCACGGCTAGCCCGTTGGATGGGATCTATATATTGTGCTCGTAATCCCAAACAGTATGTGTAAAGTACCAGGAGCGATGAATCCAAATTTCATTATTATCTTAAAACATTGCATTGTTCACCTAGTGCATCCACCTTCGCTCCTTATTGTACTAATATTTCTCTTAAGAACAATTTATCTGGCCTGGATCACATTATTTCTCCATTTGGCTATGTTCCTTAGGTTGTTGTCTTTGAGAATGATATAACTTGGAGGTACTGTTGTGAATTTACTGAATGAAGTTGGACCAAGTACTTCGACGTTACTTCTTGAATATATCAATGATATGATCCTGTATAAATCAGATTTGTTTATACTGACACGTGTAGCCAGAAAGATATGTAAACAACCACTGTTTATTAAAAGTTCTCTTTTAGTATGTGGATTCTCTTATATATGCTGCTATAGTTTTAACAGTTTGAGTAATCATATAGGTGATTGACGCCATCGAGAACGAAAAGGTGGTTCAGAAAACTTTAAATATATACAACGTGGACCGTGCTGTTTGCGGGCGTGTAGCAGGAGTAATTGCAAAAAAATATGGTGACACTGGATTTGCAGGACAAGTGAACCTTACGTAAGGCATTTCTTACCATAGATTACAGAGCCATTTGACAATATGGTTTACTCTTCTTTCTTTTGTTTATATTTAGTTATTTTCATTCGAATGGAAACTAATTGAGTTTTCTCATCTGGACAGATTTGTTGGGAGTGCTGGACAGTCATTTGGATGCTTTTTAACGCCTGGTATGAACATTCGCCTTGTAGGAGAGGCTAACGATTACGTGGGAAAGGTATACAACAAATTCTATATCTCTATGCTCTCCAAAGCATCGTGAGATTTCTTTCTATTTCTTAACCTTCCTTAAGCTCTTAGGACTTGGTCTCATGGGTTAAAGCAGCCCTTAGTATATAGCCCAACAGGCATGCCGCTTGCTCTAGGAGTTGGATCCCAATAGATATTTTTCAATGTACTATCATTTTAACCAGGCTAATTGAATATTAATCAAGTTTCAATATAATTCTGTGCCATGGTTCTTGGTCTTACTCATTTGCTCTTCATAATAATGTATGGGGTTGAGAATTAAATAATTGTTACTTCTAGTGCTGAGGGTACAAGTTATTACTCTATGTACAGTTCTCTGGACCAGATACCTTATATATTCTAATCAACATATATTGTTTCCTTTCTTATACCATCACATACTATGCCACACTTAGCATGTCCCTATAAGTGATAAGGGTGCACAATTAAGGGCATACATCGTTTATCTTTTCTTCGAATTTACTTGATGTTATCCTGGCAATGTTGCAAGGGTATGGCTGGAGGTGAAGTGGTGGTAACTCCTGTCGAGACTACAGGGTTTACCCCTGAGGAGGCAACTATAGTAGGCAATACCTGTTTGTATGGTGCAACTGGTGGCCAATTATTTGTTAGAGGCAAAACTGGGGAGCGGTTTGCCGTGAGGAACTCCCTTGCTGAGGCAGTGGTTGAAGGCACTGGTGACCATTCTTGTGAATACATGACAGGCGGTTGTGTTGTTGTACTTGGAAAGTAAGAAATTTTATTTTTACTTGCGTGTAACCATTTGTCTTTTCAATATAACAAGATGGAAATATTCTATATAGCTTTTAACGATATTTCATGGATGACAGAGTGGGCAGAAATGTTGCTGCTGGAATGACTGGAGGACTTGCATATCTTCTTGACGAAGACGATACTCTTGTCCCAAAGGTCCTCCCTTTACTGATACATTGTTTCGTTTAACTGGTTTTCATGAGATTCTGCAATCTCTATATGGTATCTTAATAGAATTGCCAAGGCTTGTGCTAATGTGCATTGCTGAATAGCGCAGTGATTGAATGATTAATATTATAAAAACAAAAGTAATAAGGGTGGAGTCCGATTTATTACTTATAAGTTATAATGATGCTTATGATACCTACAAAGAGATCGTAAAGATCTAAAGAGCTAGTTGAAACAAATTGGCTACAGCACACCTATTCTAACTCATGCGCTTTCAGCGAATTTCAACTTGTGTTTTGGATACCATGCAGGTGAACAAAGAGATCGTAAAGATCCAAAGAGTCACGGCGCCTGCTGGACAGATGCAGCTGAAAAGTCTTATTGAAGCCCATGTTGTAAGTGTTACGCTATCAACTAAATGTGTTCTATAGTGTTCATCAGGTCCTGTTAAATGATGTAACTTGCAGAGATTTGCTGGACATTCTCATACCGTCTGGATGCTCACTAATATTTATGAGCTCCCCCCTATCCAAATATTTGTTAAATGGATCCTGATCCTGATCGCTGTTGTCTTCATTTTTATTCTCATTCTCATTGTTACTTTTTCCCTGTGAAGGAAAAAACTGGGAGCGGCAAAGGTGCTGCTATTCTGCAAGAGTGGGAGAAGTATTTGCCGCTGTTCTGGCAACTTGTGCCCCCAAGTGAAGAAGACACTCCAGAGGCATCTGCCGACTATATAAGAACAGCTACAGGGGAAGTGATTTTCCAGTCTGCGTAGGGTAATTTTGTCCAGTGAAGTATTTACTGAAAGCAACCAAGGGAACCTGTAGTTGCAGCAAACCTTGTACAGTCAAAAGCAGAAGCTGAAGGATTGCATTTGGCGAAACTGTATAGCGTCGGCCCAAAGGATCCAGAATACCTAGACTCTTATCAGTTCCTCGTTTATTGCAATTGTATAGTCGAAATTGGGTTTGGTTTTGTTTACCTTTACATTTTTCAATTTCTGGTGTGTCATAGTAATAATGTTATAAATTTGTGTCAAGTGCTGCTTATCTGAATTTACCCACGGTCATGGAGAGCAAGGTGATGCATTTTTCTGGTCTTCTGCCTCATTCCATGAACATGCAGAAAACAAAACCCATGCTTGTAAATTTGACCAGCAACTACTTCTGATATCATTTTATTGTACGTTCTCTGTTTGAAGCATATACTTGTTCTCTATTACATTTCTTGATTTATGCTTGTTGGTTAATTATGTTGAGTCGTCTCTCATATCGTTTGATTTTTTCACCATCCATTGTGTTTCCTGTAATTTTATGAAGGTTGAAAGAAATGTTTAGCCTAGATAGGAAAAAGCTTGGCCAAGATAAATGTAGAGATTTGATATCCTAAAGAGGATGATTCATACACCAAAACTATAGATAGCTTGAAAGCTGCAGTTATAGAAGCCTTAGTAAATTTTACTGGTCTACACTAGAAATCGGACAGTTTAATACATTTTTGGCTTAATTAATCACTAAAAAAGCATGACATGACTAAATCTCAAAACTAGTGAATATCTTACTCAGGGCCGGTCTTTCTTTAACCCCTAAGAGGTTGTTGTTTTGTACCTCAATTTTATAAAAAGAAAAAGTACTAGTTGGTTAGGGTTTAAGCAGAAATCGTCATAGTTCTCTTGTTTATATTTCTTTTCTTCATTTTTGTGCTTGACAAGATCCATAAGCACGATTTCTAAGGTATTTTTTGACGTAATGGAATTTTATTTTTATCAGTTGTAATGAATATATATTATTAATTATTATTTTATATTTCTAATTTAATATTATTTTGGAGTGACATGCTTCCGATAAACTGTAGAAAATATGCTTCTGGATAAAAAAAAGAAAAGAAGAAAAAGAAAGATGAAGAATTTGTTAAATCACAAGCAAATTCTATGCTTAAGTTCGTAACAAGATCTGCGATTGTCGAAGATGAAATCAATGAAAATAGAATTGAGATTGATGCTTGTGAGAATGGTGAAGAAGATGTAAATATTGCCGAAGATGAAAATGTGGAAGATGAGGAGGATATAAGTTATGAAGAATACAAAGACAAAAACGAAAACGTTGATTTTAGTGATGCCGGAAGGTGGGAAAAAAATTGGAAAATAGCTAAGAGATATTCTTGTGGAAAAAGGTCCTCCACCTAAGACACCAATTGACTATCTGTTTCCAAAAAACACTATTGATAGCTGTTTTTCTTATTCATTATATACAAGAAAAATGAGTACTTGAGAAAAATATGATAGCCGATGTCTAGTTTACTCAAAACCAAAGGATCTTATCTTTTGTTTTTATTGTAAGTTATCTCGTGAGGAAGAAGATCCTTCTATGCTAGCAAGTGTTAGGTATTTTGATCGGAAAAATGCTTTATGTCGTTTGAAAAATCATGAAACTAGTCATTATCATATTCAATGCATAGTTAAATGGAGAGAGTTGGAAATGAGACTTCAAAAGAATGCAACTATTGATAAGTATATGCTAGAATAAATTAGAAGGGATGTTTTGTTGAGAATAATTGCAATTGTTGAGACCTTTACTAAAACAAATATATCATTAAGTGGAAAAATGAGAAAATTGGTTCTCTGAATAATGGAAACTTTATGAGTATAATTGAAGGGATTGTAAAATTTGATTTAGTGATGAAAGAACATCTTAGGATGTTTGAAAAAGATGAAAAAACCAATATCATTGGCTTAGTTATAAAATTTAGAATGAGTTGATTGTGATGCTTGCAGATAAGATTAAAAGGATGATTATTGAGAAGATTCACAATGCAAGGTTTTTTTGGTAATTCTTGATTGTACTCATGATATTAGTCGTAGAGAACATATGACTCTTTTTATTCGATGTGCGGATATTTCCGCACTCACACCCAAAATCGAAGATTTTTTATGACATTTTTAGAAGTCACTAATACATCAGGAAAATGGATTTTCGACACCTTACGAGATGTATTGGTTGGTCTTAAGTTGAAAATCGAAGATGTGAGAGGACAAAGCAATGATAATGGAGCAAATATGAAAAGAAAATATAAAAGGGTGCAAAGTAGATTACTTGAAATTAATCCAAGAGCATGTTATACTGCATGTTGATGTCATAGCCCTAATTTACTACTTTGTGATATGACTTTCTCATCTGCAAAAGCAACGTCTTTTTTAGGATTGTTTAACGTTTTTGTTTTCTATTTTCAGCTTCAACTAAGAATGCAAAGATATTTAGGGAGATGGTGAATGGTATAACACATAAACTATTATCACAAACTTGATGAGAGAGTGGGAATGGTAGTGTGAAGCCTATAAGATTTCAAGTTCCACAAATTCGAGAAGCTTTATTCTTTCTAGTTGAAAATAGTGATAATCCAATGCAAGAGTTGAGGCAATAAATATTTCAAATGAGATGGGAATCGAACCTGCATTTTGTGACAAGCCAAAACGTAACAGAAAAAGGAAAATATATTTTGATGAAGATGTGGAAAAAGATGGTGACAATATGGTATTACAAAGAGAGGACGGGTTTAGGGTGGATTACTTTATAAACATTGTGTATCAAGCTATTGTTTCCATTGAAGCAAGATCCGATCGGTTCCAAAGTTATGAAAACACTTTTGGATTTTTGTTTGATTTAAAGAAGCTTAAGTCAACTAGTGACGAAGAATTGATGAGATCTTGTGTTAAGCTTGAAACATTTTTGACACATGGTGCACTTTCAGATGTAGATGAAAAATATTTTTTTATGGAGTTGAAACTTCTAAGAGAAGTGTTGCCAATATAAATAAAAATGGATGTTGATGTGTTCATCTTTATGAAAAGAATAGAAGATTGTTATCCAAATGCATCAATTGCTTATCGAATATTGTTGACAACTCCAGTTTTCGTTGCATCTGCCGAAATAAGTTTTGTAAAGTTGAAGTTGATAAAAAAAAATATATTTGCTATATTATGTCTCAAGACCGATTGAATGGATTATCAATGATATCTGTTGAGAATGATATCTGTTGAGAATGATATGATTGATAATCCTGATTATAAGAAAATTATGGATGAATTTGCGGATAGAAAAACTATAAAACTTGTTTTTCAGAAATAAATTTTATTGTCTATTTATGGATTGTAAAATACTTATAATTTTATTTTGTTGGTTTGACAAAAAACAATTTATTTTGTTAATTTCTAAAATATTTTGTAAAATCCCTTTTTTTTAAAATGCTTTAGACCTCATAATCACCGACCGGCATTAATCTTATTAGGCGATTAACAAGAGTTTTATTGATTTCGGTGATTTATATAGATTTTGATATATATATATATATATATATATATATATATATATATATATATATATATATATATATATATATATATATATATATATATATTATTCATCATATTGTTATTGGTCCTTTACACTAAAAGAGATAGCAAATTTATATATAGAATGACATAATTATACGAGAGATAATATAATCATATTTAAAATAATAATATTACTATGGTTAAATTGTTGCATGATCAATGGTAGAAACCTGAATGAATAGTAATTTATATATGTTAATTAAAATAAGATAAAAGTATTTATAAATACACATTCATATATCTTATTATCATCTAATGTTTTAAAATTATATAGTACTATAGATACTTTCACCACATTAAAAAAACCACAATTAATCATTTTTTTTTAAAAACCAAATTTTTATTTTTATTTTTATTTTTTATTTTTAAAATGTTTTTATCTTTCAAACCATAGTTCGGGAAAAGAATCCGAAAGTACCATCAAATTTATTTTCTAAGACGAACAAAAGTAGCATGGTTGGTTTTCCAAAGAAGTAGCATGATTAAATTTTCAAAAAACTAGCATGTTTAATTTTCTAAAAAAGAAGCATGGTTGATTTTCCAAAGAACTTGCATGTTTAATTTTTTAACGAACTCACATGGTTGATTTTCCAAAGAGCTAGTATGTTTAACTTTTCAAAGAACTCGCATGGTTGATTTTTTAAAGAACTCGCATGGTTGATTTTCTAAAGAAGTAGCATAGTTGGTTTTTCAAAGAACTTGCATGTTTAATTTTTCGAAGAACTCACATGGTTGATTTTCCAAAGGAGTAATATGGTTGATTTTTCAAATAAATAACATTGCTAATTTTTCAAAGAACTTGCATGGTTAATTTCCAATAAACTCGTTTGGTTAAAAATATGCAGAGCTCTCATGGTTGAACTCGCATGTTACTGGTGATTTTTTAAAAAATCAAAAAATATAATCAATTGATCTAATTTTGTTAATTTTAAGAAAAAAAAGTCGATTGTACTTTCAGATTTTTTTCCGAGCTCCGGTTTGAAAGATATTGACCTTTTAAAAAATAATATAAAAAAAGTATAAAGATAATTTTTAGTTCAAGAATTAGAAGTGGTTACGTGACTAGTGATGAAGCATTGATATTTTATGAATTATATAAGAATTGAGTATTTAATGATAGTTATTTGGTTGAGATGGGTCTCAAGTAAGCATAAATGATAGTTTAGGTGTTAGATGACAGTATAGTTTGTGACTAGATACCTTTAGTATCATCTCTTTTAAATTAATTATACTATTCTATTAAAATAATAATAAATAACACGATTTGTTCTAAAAAGACCAGAATAATAGTATTATTCAACTTAAAATCAAATAGAAAAATTGTTCTTGTTATAACAAAGTAAAACCATATATTATATTTAAAGAAAATTAATATTTTTAAATATTCGTTTAATAGTATAAATTAAAATATTTATAACATAATCATAATAAAGTGAGACAAAATCAATTTGTCATTTGACATTATAGAATAACAAAACACTTTAACAACATGTTTAATTGTCTTTGTTTACAATGTATAGGTCTTATATAAATATGAAACATTTACGCTATTAGTCGTCTGGCCTTGTCTTCTTTGTATACTATATCGATATGCTAAATGTTTAACTGTATTTGTTTACACTGTACATGTTTTGTATAAATATATGAAATATTTACGCTCTTAGTTGTATGGCATTGTCTTCTTTTGTATGTTATACCGATTTATTATCCGTTGTACGAGTCCTTCATATAAACAGAGATCATCATGCGTGGTAGAAAATATTATCTAAGCAAGTTACGAGAACAAATTTAAACATATTTTTATTAATGTTGTTCTCAACATTATGTTTAAAAACAAACCAATTAATTTATAATAAGAACACATTTAAGAACAGTTTTATTAATGTTGTTCTCCATGTTATGTTTAAAAACAAACCATGCAAGTTATAATAAGAAAACATTTAAGAACAGTTTTATTGATTTATTCCCGACCCTTAATTCAAAGCATATCAAACAAGTTACGAAAACACATTTAAGAACAATTTTATCAATATTATTATCGACCCTAAACTTAAAAACACAATTATAACAAGGTAGAAGAACATATTTAAACACAATTTTATTAATGTTATTAACCTTTAAATTAAAAACAAATCAATCAAGTTATGATGAAAACAAATTTTGAACAGTTTTATTAATCTTATTCCCAAATTCAAAATATACCCAATAAGTTACGAGAACACATTTAAGAACAATTTGATTGATATTATTCCCAATCTTACGTAGAAAAATACAACTTTGAACATTGCTATTGTGTAATCCTAAATCTCAAATTGAAAAATAGATGATCGAACATATAAGACACATTTAAAATCATTTTTATTTACGTTGTTACCAACCCTTAATTAAAAAAACAGATCAATCAATGTACTATAATATTTTATCCCTAATAGGGGTAGTCGAGTTGGTGGTGTAAGGCATGTTTGTGACCAGATATCATGATTCGAGTCCTTCTACAAACGTTTTCGAAGATTTACCATGTGTGCACTCCTTGAATAGTGGCTACTGGTTCCCTAAAAAGCGATAACACAATTTAAAACATTTTTATTAATGTTATTTCTCACATTGGATTAAAAAACAGATAAAATAACATACGATAACACATATTAAAACATTTTTATTAATGATATTCCTAACATCAGATTCAAAAACACATTAAATAACGTATAGAAATACATTTAATAACATTTTTATTAATGTTATTCTCAACCCCGAATACAAAAAAATAGATCAATTAACCTACAAAAAAGTATAAAATATTTTTTTTATTAATGTTATGGCCACACTGGATTCAAAACAAAAAGACACCTAAATGAATGTAGTAATAACGTATATTTAGATTAAAACACTTATTGTTTCTATAAAATATTTCTATTTTTTTTATAATACCTTCTTTCATTCTTTTCAAGGCTGCAATTTATGGTTTCCGATTCGTTTCTGCAATCATTTTAGAAAAAAGTAACAATTATACATCATATGCGTTACAATATCAAGTGGTTTTGAGAAAAATATATATGATAGAGCTATCCAAAAGACAAATTGCGTATAACCAAATTGTCAATTTATGAGTTCTTTTTGTGCTAACCAAATAAATCCATTAGAATTTTCGATTTTGAATGAATCCATAACCATGTAGATCCGATACCACTAAGAGTAAATGGTAATTATGATGGTAGTCGAGCTCAGTACTGTCAAAATCTCTCTAATATGTTTTATAACTTTTAATATATTTTTTGTTTGTATTGACTAATGTAACTATACGAATTGAGTTGTAGTTGATTGTCTATAAAATTATATTCATTTTTTTTCACGATGACCTATTATAATATATATATATATATTATGCGAATGGGCTAAGATAATTGGTAAAAACATGATTTTTTTATTATATTTCGATGATGTGCATATCAGAAAGACTCGACGACTGGACTTCAAATGCAAGATATTCCGAGTATATAAAAATGTTGTTAAACTAAAATTTCTTAAGAACAATGTTTTAAATTTGGTCACTCAAGATCAATGTATTTAGAGGGTTTGTGCGAGAGTAAATTATCAAAAGATGAGTTGAAATATATACTAGATCAAATTATCAAAATAAGAGTTAGAATATGTAGTCCAACTAACCTTGACGAGAGATTACTCTAGAAATATTTTGAGTAGATCAAGACATTTTAGTTGAAAATATGTCAAACATGCACACAATATACAACATTTGATTAAAAAAACACCAATTTGTGGTGCAATACATTTTGGAAGAACTGAAAATGTTAAATTATGTTGAATGAGAGAGGTCCAACGAATATCTAAGTGAAGTTATTACAAATATTTTATTTACACACCTGATTAGTATGGATTTGTTATTTCAAAAAATGCTAATAATGGATAACACATACAAGATTATAAGGTACACGTTGTTTTGTTTGAGATCATTAGAACAATATTGATCGATTGAACTTTTATGTCAGATATTTGTTTATATCTTGGGAGAAAGTTGAAAATTTCAAGTGGGTATTAGATTTTTTACAATGGTTGATGGAAGAACTGACTGTGGTTTTGATAGAGAGAGCCTTTGATGTTGATGAATAGTCTAGAAAAAATGTTCACACGAATAACCTACATGATATATGAATGACATATTAATGATGTTTAACAAAATATGAAGATGCATATGAAAGATAAAAAAATCGATCACTTTATGGGTTTGTGAAATAAAATAAAATAATCGAAAACCGAACGTGAGTTTGAAGATAATCAGAGTCAGACAACGATTGAGTTTAAAGGTTATTATCATGCAATAGAAAAGACCAAAAAATCTTGGTTGATTCATTACATAATATGGTTGTCATGTGGCCATTAACTGGGTGAGAGTGCTCACTCCAACCTAAAGCGTTATGTTTGTACAAATATGCTTAAATTTGAGTTGTTTTGCTATAAGGTGCGATGTTTAGTGCAAATAAAACATAAAGTAATTAACAGGTCCTTCAAATAGAACCACTTAATATCACAACACAAATATGGACACATGTTGTTACAAAAAAGTCAAAAGTAAACTCTAGAACACTATTTTATACATCGTTTTGCATGCTCTCGAAAACGCTTATAATATTAAAGTGGTCGCCATAAAATTGTCCTTGTACACTCTGAACTACGCACTGTTTACCGTGTTAGCACATATTTAATGATTTATTAAAAACGATACCTAGTATATTCCATTTGTTTGGTCGATCATTGAAACATAATAGAAAACATTATATGTACAAATCTAATTAAAAAATAAATATTGAAACATAAATTGAATAAGCTTGTTTAAGTTGTCATAAAAAACATTGAAGAGAATATAGAGCATATTTAGACGTAATTAAATTAAATAGTTTATCGGGAGACATCTTTGTTTTAGGACCTTTTAGAGACACATAAACACCGTTATCGTTGGTCTGGTAAAAATCACTTATACTTCTAACACTAGAATAAATTTAAAAAATGAGAATCAATATTAAAAATAGATTAAGAACTTTGAAGAATAATGTGAAGAAAACTTGTATTATTTCTTGTAACGGATTATCATTATTATATGTTGTTGTTGCTACTATTCTCTCTAACTTTCACCCATTTTACAAATAAAAAATTAACTTCTTATGTATTGATATTGCTTTCTAAAAGTTTAAAATTATTTCATTCTCATTAGTACAACTTTTTTATGGCCCTCCATATGATTTATCAGATGGAGATACGTCTTTGGAGGCTGCTTTATCATATAATTTCAGACACGACTTTTGTACGTTTTCCGGTACGTTTTTCGTACACTTCAACGTTTCTTGGAGTAGGGGAGACGGATGAAGGCTAAATGCTAAATAGCTAATGATCATATGGGTTCCAAATACGTGGTTGTTGTTAACTTAGCACGCATGCCCGCGAGTTATTCCTTTCGGAGAGCGTCGATGGGCCAATTGAGGCTTGGCCAAGTTAGCTACATTTTATCATCATATTTTCTCAAGGCTGAGTAACCAAGTAACCAAGCTATCCCCTTTGGCTTTGGCCATGTTTGCAAAGTTAGCTGATTTGGCCTTCACCAAGCTGCCTTTAAGCAACCAACTCGATCACTTTTGCCGTGGCCAAGCAAGCCTTAAACAACTAGTTGGCTGCTATGACCGTGGACAAGGTGGCTTTAAGCGACCAGCTGACCTATTTGACCTTGGACAAATTGATCGAGCTGGTCTCTTAAGACCTAAGTGACAATGTTTTTCGTTTAAAGTGGTTGACTAACACTCTCGTTCATGCCGCACACCGAGGCCAAGCATTTTAGACTCAGGCTTGGCTTTCCGGCAAAGTTCCTTATAGTTGTGTGATGTCACACGGTCATATAATTTGGTCTTTTGTTTTATTAGTTTTTTTATATTTATTTGTGAGGTAAGCTTGGCTAGAGCTCGAGGAAAGGTTGGTCGGGTCTCGAGGAAAGTTTGGTCATATCTCGACTTGAGACAAAGTTGATCAGATTAGCTAGTTATATTATAATGTATGACCTAGTGGGTATGTTTGTTTGACCTAGTGTCCAAGATTCTGGTCGTGTTATGGCGCCCAACCATGGTCAATGAGAAACTTGGACATGAGGTTAGATTTGGTTGCATTTGGCTATTTGGCTAAGTTGGGTCATTCTTGTTTAAATAAATCATACAAGGCTCAAGTTTTAGATCTTTACTTAGCTTTATTGGTACCCCACTTAGATGATATTTCATATCGTATTACTGAATCCCTCATTTATTTTATTTCTTGGAAATGATTGGAGTGCTCGAGTCCTGATATCTCATGTTTCTATATTTTAGTAGCCTTTAGTCTCCAAGTGGAGGTTGTGCTGTGTTCGAGCTTCACCGGATGAGTGGTTCTTAAATGAGCTCCCCTTAATTCGAAAGTCATTTTTTCATTTTTAGATAAAAGAGTGCTTCATTAATAAGATTGGATCAGTGTTAAACTAAGGTCAAGTTGATCTCGAGCGAGGCCGAGCTGAGGCTGACCCGAGGTTGAGCTTTTTTGAGCGCGAGGATTCGAAGTGAGGTTTATGAGCTCTCTTTACTTTGAAAAACCTATTTTCATCTTCATTGAGCGAGCTGCTTCTAAATGAGCCTGAGCTGAGGCTGAGCGAGGGCAGGTTGATCTAATGTCGCGTTAAAGTTGAATGAGGTTAACCTGATATTTGAGTGATGTCGAGTTGCGATCCTCTTTTTTTGTCTAGATGACTCTCGATATGTCTCGAATGACCTTCTTTTAACTGAGATATCTTTAATGGCCTTTTTGACCCATTTGCCTATGATTATCTTATTGTTTGACTGAGGTTACCTAAATATTTGATTGAATTTTTTACAATTGGTAGTTGTACATAATTGACAAGTGCCCATTCTCTTTAGCTTATCCTAAATTTTAGCAATCAAGTTTTTGTGATGTTTGAATTTTGGGGGGCATATGTGGCTCTTTTTTTTATTGTAGTGTGGACATAATTTTTCTTTGTTTCTCTTCATTTTTGTGGTATGTGTGGCTCTTCTTCGTTGTAATATAAGCATTGTTTATCTCTTCAGTTAAACTATCTTAACCAATCTGTTTTTGTGAAGTAAAATATTAAGATATATGGTATATTTTTCCTTGTTTTCGTAATTCTTCATGTCTTGTTGGTTAGTAAACTGGAATCTTGACATATATCAACTCCTCATGTATGGACATATTTTACAGATGGGTTATAGGTTCAATATTGTTTTGTTGGTTATCGAGGTAGGCACAATACATAGTTAACAACAGAAGGTTGGTCTGCTCATCCGGGTGGAAACGTTACCACGAGGGTCTGGGCATTGGGTCTTTTTGGAAACAACCATCACTTTTGCTTTTTGAGGGTCATCTTATTCTTTTTGATTATTCAAGTGGGTATTATATTTTTTACAATGGTTGATGGAAGAACCGACTATGGTTTTGATAGAGCCAACCATTTTTTATTAATAGTCTAAAAACAATATTCACATAAATAACATGCATGCTATATAAATGACATATTTATGATGTTTAACAAAATATGAAGATGTATATGAATGAGAAAAAAATCGATCACTTTATGGATTTGTGAAATAAAATAATATAATCGAAAACCAAACGTGAATTTAAAGATAATCAGAGTCAGACAATGATTGAGTTTAAAGGTTATTATCATGCAATTGGAAAAAAATCAAAAAATCTTGGTTGATTTCTTACGTAATAGGTTTGTCAAGCACTATGAATTCTGCCATCTCCGTCTCCTCGTGCTATATTATGAGAGAATATAGGGTGGTATGGTGGCACGACCCTTAACGAGACATTGGCCCCAATTCTAGATCCATCTTCTAGTGTCTTGATAACTAATTGGGATAAATGGATGTGCTCGTTCCCGGTAACGGAACCAAAATGGTCAGGTAAAAATAACCTAAACTTATAACACTTGTAATAAATTTTATAAATGATATTCAATAGTAAAAATAGAGAAAAAACTTTGAAGAATAATGTCAAGAACACTTGTAATATTGTTTTGTACAATTGCTATATCTTTTTGCTGCGACCATTATCTCTAACTTTCAACGTTTTTACAAATGACACGTTAAATTTTTATATAATGGTCTTGATTTAGAGAGGTTTGAAGATGTTTCCTTCATATTGGTGCAACCTTTTCTGGCCCTCCAGATGTTTTATCAGATGGAGATACGTCCTTGTAGGTTGCTTTATATTACAATATCATACACAGATTCCGTATGTTATCAGACACAAATTTTGTATGTTGTCAAAAATGGTTTATGTACACTTCAGCGATGCTTGGAGGAAGGGAGACAAATGAAGGCTAAGTGGTAATTAGCTAATGATCGTAGGGGTTCCGAATATGTGTTGTAGACTTAGTGCATGGGACCGTGAGTCATTTCTTGCAGAAGACGACAATGGGACATATAAGGCTTATGGCGATGATTCTCGAGGGTGAGCGACTAAGTGACTGGGTTGGTTGCTTAAATCCAATTGGCCGAGCTGGTTACGCAAGGCGAAGTGGCCAAGCTAGCCCGCACTAGTTGTTTAGGGACGTGTGGCTAGGACATTCAACCGTGCCGTGCACCGAGGTCGAGAATTTTAGACTCATGTTTGGTTTTTTTAGCCAAGATCTTTCTAGTTGTGTGACATCGCATAGTTAGGTAAGTTGATATTTTTTTAGCTACTTTACTTAGATTTACTAACGAGACAGGCTTTGCGAGAGCTTAAGTCAAGCTTGGCCAAGTCTCCAGGAAAGCTTGGCCAGGTCTCGAGGTAAGCTTGGCTAAGTCTCGAGGCAAGCTTGGCCATACTAGCTAGTAATACTATGATGCATGGCTTAGTGGTTATGTTTGTTTGAATTTTCGGTTGAGCTTTTGGTTGTGCTATGGTACCCGACCACGGTTAATCATGAACTTAAATATGAGGCTATGATGGGCTACGTTTGTCCATTTGGACAACTTGGGGTCTTTCTTGTTTAAATGAATCATACAAGGCTCAAGTTTTAGATCCTTACTTGTCTTGATTGAGCCTCACTTAGATGATATTTCAAGTTGTATCAATCGTCAAACAATCAAACATAAATTATCATTCATGTGCATATTCAGTATGTACAATTTTTTAAAATGATGTTGGTCAAATGTGGAGACAGAACGAAACTTTGCCAGTTCATATTGAAATATCAACACAAGCTAGTAAATCTATGTATTCGTATGATGAGTCTTTGCTAGGTAGAAATTCTATGATGTCGGTCAAAGTCACGAGATAGCTATATAAGCTAGTGAAACTTATTTGCTAGGTGGAACTCCGTCGGTTTGTATGATAACAAAACTTCACCGTTTCGTGTTCAAATGATTTTACAAGCTAGTGGAATGATTAGTCGTAAGAAACCATTAATAGTAAAAACAAATGAGCCAAAATATTTGTTGTTAACCAGGGTTTGTTTATTAGAAAATGTACATAAAATGTTTTCGATGTATTATCGATTTTTTTTAAAATGTTGTTAATAATGAACGTCCTGATGGTCATTACGTGGTTCGGGAGGTCTTATATGGCTTGTATGACCATGAGAATATGTACACCATGGTTAAATAGTTTCTTTAATATGAGGTTATGATGCAATAATTTGGTCTGTACCATATAAATAGTAATCATTGTAGACAACTACATCTAAAAAAGCTTTATATTATTCTAGCATGGGTTTCTTAACTACTTTGGCGGCTGTCATAAAGTATGAATCATCGACATAACTTCACAATATTTTTAAGATTTTGAGGTAGGATTGATTTCCATCACGGATGATGCTTCTATCTATACAGTATAGGTTAAGAATATTGCAATCCACGAAGACTAATAAAATTTCAATATGTGTCTGATTAGGATATTGTCATCCATAAAGAGGAATAAAGTAACGTCACAAAGAGTAATGAAATACCGACACAAATAATAATGAAGTAAAGTAATAAAATAACATTCTGAAGACTAACCCATTAAAAAAATACATTTTGTTTAAATATTTAAATGTAAAAGTATATGAATCTTGTAATTTATGATTTGATTGTTTAAAGTTAATCTCAAAACTAAAACTAAAAAAATTATAAAAAACATAAAAAAAATCCTTATATCTTATTATACAAATTTTGAACAACAATGTAAAATAAAAGAATATCGTCTATCGGAATAACATAGAAAGTATAACATAATCCGAAACAAAAAAAGTATAAAAAGTGCAAAGAGAAGTCTCAGACTATAGACAGACAACCTTGAGAAGTGTGCTATGACACCCGTCTCACAAATCTTGTACAATTTGCCTCATTGTTGTTATATAGAGGCATAATGTCACCCACCAAAGATCTCATCCCCGCTACTAACTATTGATCTTCCATTACCAACATCCTTTTTGGTAATAATATACCATATGTAATGCCTTACATAGTCAACATATCTACCGAATGCAAAGATGATTCAAGACGCTATGTAAAATGGTCGGTACTCAGCAAATACATACACCAATCTGTCCAAGTGAATGACCTCCAACTCTTGAAAATGGTATCCTTTCCCTTCTTTTGGATTCTTTGGCTTGCAAAGGTAACCCATGCACATCATTTACCATATTTAAATTGTTCATAACTCTAACAATCTAGCAAACCAACAAAACCAATCAAGTTTCTTTCCTTTGACTTTGAAGCTTCCCATAATCTGATGTAAAGAAATGGTAATACAAAGGTGCCCCGAACGTGCTATTCCAGTCAGTGTAAGTCATCTAACTACATCAATAAATATGCCTTGATACACTTTTGGCTACTATAAAAAACATGTATATTAAAAAGTACATTAAAGGTATACACAAGAAGTTTCAATGACATGAGATCCCGTCTTATCTTGGTTTGAATCCAGATATTTATCAACACTAAATATTTCCCACAACCCTTTCAAACCGAGCCTATATGAGTCTTAATCTCCTAGAGGATATAAAATATACCAATTTTTTTAAAAATATTATAATATTCATACATACCATACTTGTTTTTGGAACGTCCTAACTCTAACGCATAGCCCTCCACCAAGAGGCTAGTGATGACGTAAACATCACCAAAAGTGATATATACTAAATGGAAATATGTTATTCTCATTGTGACATCTCTCGATGAAAACCTCAATCAATGTTAGGTTAGTATTAAACTGGCACATGTGACCAATTATTGAACCAAAGTGAAACTCGACCAACACTAATTGTATCTGTTTTTGTCAAGACAAATATCATAACGCCAATATGAAGTAGTGAACCTGCAGATGTAAGCCCATATGAGGCTGTAAATGTTTTTAAAAATACAAGTTTACAATTTGTGAAGTATAAATATAAGTACTATTTTAAATTAATATAAGTATTAAAATACTCATCATCCATTTGAATGTGTTAAACGTCGTCCTTATCGTAAATAAGAAATTATTGCATATTATTAGCGTCGAGGAACTCTCCTCGTATTTTTTCTTCTTCTACGTTTTATCCTAAAGAAGCTGATGATCTGGGTGTATCTTTTCTAGATGATTCACTGCATTCACGTCCACCTCCACTACGTAGTAGTTTGGCTTCTCGTGTTTATAAATTGGAGAGTCGAAGATGTGTTAGGGTTGAAGTAAGGGTTTTCCATCCCATTGCACTATCGGTATGGTGAAGGTGTACTATAGGTACCGTGTTCGATACCAAATGCGTGAAAAGACTAATCAACTATTCACAAAACAAATGTCTTTGTATTGTTGGTGTCGAGTACGATACTAATGGTTCAGCTTGTGATTTTTAAACTACCAAAACCTAAAACTAAAAATTTGCCTCCCAATCAACTATAATAATATTGGATTACTTTGAAAATAGTCTTCAATAAAACTCAATGTCCTAAACGTGTCACATTTGTAAACTAGTCTAATCTGAATAGTATTAAGCTATGAAAAATATAATTTAAAATATAAAAGATATATATAAAAAACCGAAAAACATAAAATTAAATCAATAACATTAAACAATTATTGGTTTTTATTTTAGTTATCAAAGTTGTAAGAAAGATGGACCCAAAAAGTCACCGAATAACTATAATTTAGAAAAAAGGTTTACAACAACAAAGTGAAAGTGAAGTGAATCTAACTAACAAACTTATTTTTTTCATTACTAAAAAATAAAATCCATTGAATGCAAAAAATCACAAGGCTATTGGGTTACATTTCTTTGAAACAGTAAATTGCGTACAACTATTTGACAAAATTTCTATATTGAGTTCATAATAAAAAATGCTATTTTTTCATAGGGTTTGGAAAGATATTTCTATTTGAAATTGATACTATTAATCATAATCTTGATGAAGCTTGATATAGATGAGAATTTCTCCTTTATTAAATTTCATGTTAGCCATTGATTAATTTTTTTTCCTTAAGTTTTCTTCCATGAATCTGTTTTTGTTTGATTACTTTCCTTCTTTGTTGATTCACCTGTATCTCCAAAAAAAGTCAAAAATGTTTAAGTCAGACATTAATCCTACTTGTTATGTTAGTGATGAAACATATTATTTTTCTATTATTAAAATTCATATGTTTATATATGTTTATCTAAATATTTTGTTTTTAGAACATAAACAGACTTCAAACATAAGGATGGAAAAAAGACCAACCAACCGGAGTAATAGTGAAAGATAGATCCAGGGAGACACCAAAGGGGGTTAAAGACACATCTGAGCTCAAGGCAAACACCACAACTTAATCTATTGTTGAACAATACAAAGCTTAGTGCTGCTGAGAAAGACCTACATTATTGACTGAACAAATTTCCATAACCACAAGCCCCACCCATTGTTCCAGAAGTATCATCACCTCCATAAAAAGAGCATAAGTATGGATCCAGATTCCATAATAGCCATAAACATAAGACACAAAACAGAGGAGCTGCATTCAAAGAAAACTCAGCTTTGTCATTGCCTTGATTTTTAATTTTGGAGATCTTATATCATGAAAACATCTCATCAATGGCATTAAATAATAGAAACATAAATCCTGGATCTGAAATTTATTTTATCACAAGCAGAGACCAAAAAAATAAGAAACAAAAAACCAACAAACAGTAATTTAAACAAAGACAAGACAATTGATGAACCATAATGAGGAATTGGAATATTCAAACTAAATAAACCAAACCTAATTGAATTTATTTAGCTCTTTGTTACTGAAATTTAATTTTTTGTTAATGTTCTTATGTTTGAAGATGTTATGAGGCTTTATGAATATGAAATTTTGGGGAGGACAAATGGGGATCATCATCAGATGAATCCTGAATACAACTAAATTTGTTTCCAGGGTTAATATAGTGTAAGACTTATATAACTTCTAAGTTTATTTCATCAAAGGATTTTACTTTCATTTATTGGTGAAGTTCTATCATAAAAAACACATTATTAACCTAGATTTGTTCAACAGGGTTAGTGTCACTAATAATATTGTTGATTTCAACAGGGTTTTGATTATTGATTTAATTTGAATTTCCTTTGATGATAATTGATTTTAACTTAGTGTTTTTAGGAATCCTTTATTCAGATGGTTTGATGGGCATTTTATGCTTATCAAGAGGTTCTTGATTAGGGATGATTGTTTGAGACAATTTTTTTTGAGTCTTTTGGTTTTTTTTGTATTGATTGTTGTTGTGGCCAATATGGTAACAGTCAGTACAATATAAGGGCATGCTCCCATGTACTATATCTAACCATTGACCATGTTAGTCACCAAATTAAGTCCAAACTTTTCTGTTTTGAGGCTTGGATATATCGATTTCTATCCAACCATGGAAACGGTTGAAGTTAGCGATATTTTTTATGAGATCGGCACATCTAAAGGAGTTCCAACATATTTAGTTAAATCCATAACAATGTCTTTGTTATAAATATAGATAGGAAACGTAGGAAAATATTACCCAAACTGGGTTAAATGAGGGCTCTCTTTTAGTGGTGAAATTGGTATATCGTTTCAAAAGTCTAATGGAATGTTGGTCAAATGACCTAACATTCATTCTCCATAGGAATTTAAGGTCAGCTAATTGACTAAGTTTGATAAAGATGTGAAATTTGTCCCATATACTTAGATTAATAATCCGAGAGAGTTTTAATTTATTTAAGAAGAGATTGATTTCATGTAATGCAGGTCTACCTAAAGAGAACTTAACAACAAAAATATATCTATTGGAGTCAAGCAAGAGAGACTTATCTTTAGCCGGGAAGATAACTGATTCAAAATTATCCTTGGTAGAGAATTTCACCTCTTTGTGTTGAATCTTCATGAAGGTTTGATGCATCTTGACTACGTCTCTATAGGACTTTGTACTGGTACATTTTTCTTGTTCGAAGATGGTCTTGAGAGGCTGAGGGGGAAATTGCGATTCGTATTGAGAATATTTATCTTTCTCACTGGGTATCTTCTGTTCCATCTTCTTGTTCAATTATTTTCCTTCGTGCGGTTAATTACTTATTGAAATTCGTTTCCCGTTCTCCAATTGTTGCTGAGAAATCGATGACGTTTGATTAAGAAGAAATTCACTCATTCTTAAAACCACTAGAGTATGGGTAATACTTTGAGAAGAGACGAAATCCTAAATTTGGGGAAACCTCAAATTGAAACCCTAAAAGTCTTCAAGGCAAGGCATAGGCGGAGCCACGGTGGGGGCTGTGGGTGCCCAGGAACCCACAAGTTTATCGATATAGTTTTAATAAGCTAAAATAATATTGAAAATTATCTTGTCCCAGTGGGAAGGGCTGAGGTAGGAACCCAGAGTTCTCGGGTTCGAACCTCAGTCCTCTACTAATATCGTTTAATCTATATTAAACACAATTCTATAGAGTCCATTTAGCTAATTTATATTTACATTTATGTCAAAATTTTATAAAATAATAATGTATTAAACAAGAACCTAAGTAAGTTAATAAATATAAATAAAGTTAACTTATATATGATTGCATATATGGCTTTAAACTCTTTCTATGCATACTTTTTTTTTCTTTAACAAAAACCTAATTTTAACCTTGACACGTGTCAAGATACACACACAATACATGAAGATTAGTACAAAAAGACTAAGACTAAGATGAAAATACCTAAATGTGAGGAAACATTGTCAAGCCGGATAATTTTCGTGTGCTCATGATTATAAATTAGCAAAATACTGAAGAAAATAACCAATAGATATTGGATTCATGAATATAAAGAACACTAGTTAACATAGCAACCCAAAAAAATCATACATGGTGCATAAAAACCTAGAAACTTCTATTTTATGCTATTTTATTTTTGGAAAATAACCAGGACCCCATAATGATCAAATCCTGGCTACGCCACTAAGGCAAGGGGTCAGTTGATTTAGCTTTCATGCTTCTGATTTATTCTTCAGATTTCTTCAATTTTTGCAAAACCTAAAGAAATCTGATTTGAGGATGATTTATAACCAGAGATGGTGACTTCGAGTTCTTTGAAAAAATGGATCTTATGGTTGATGAAAGATATTGATTGCAGTAAACGGAAGGGAGATTGACTAGCTATAAAAGTTTTAGGAAGATAGAACATGAAGGGAAAAAATCCTCAAAAGAATTACTTTTATAAGAATGATTTTTCAAATAAAAATCTCATACCATTACTATCAAGCTGAAATTTAATTATTCATATTGTTACTTTTTACTAAAAATAAAATGACTTAGATACTTGTTTGTTTCATCTTAGTAAAAAAATATTATTAATATTCTATTCAAAAATTTATTCTTGACTTTAGTACTATAATATTTTGAAAATAATTTTAAATATGAAAATTCGATCCAATGTTCTCACTTTTTAAATTAAAATCCATCATTTCTAGGTAATATTACAGAATCTAAATGTTTAAAAAAATAACATTTATTTATTTATTACAAGCTACACAATTTCTATTTTACATATCTCCATCCACTTTCGTTCTAGTTGGAGATTTTATGTGACATTTGGAAGTTTCTAATTTCCCGACACAAAAACAAACGAGGTCTTTCAATACTTATCTAATTAGAGAAAGTTTCCGATCTTATTTTCAAACTATATATATATGAGATAATAAGAGGCATATGATGACTTATAAACATCCACATTGGTCAGGAAGTCTGACATGCTAACTAGAATCTTTAACACCTCCAAACTTACTATCACACTAAACATGATACACCAACGATTCGCTATCAGTTGGATATGGCATATGCGTATGTACCTAATACATTTGTGTATAAATGAAGGAATTGACAGTCGAGCACTCCCACCAAATAGGGTGGTTTAGAAAAAAAATTGCACTACGAACCTAGATGGGGTTGTTCACCTGGTTCTGGAATCGAACTTACAACTGCATCAGGGAGACCATAGTCAAACCTAAAATTTTGGTCCATTCCTCCGTAAACTGCTCACAATTACAAGTTAACCGACCAAAGTACTAATCTAGAAACTATTTGTCCTCCACCACATATTCAGGTAGAAGTTCGATTGAGGCGGTCCCCGATAGTTTTTTCTTCTTGGAGAGTCTTTTCTAAAATAAATAAAAAAATCATATCATCAATTGCATTCTTCAAAACAATTCAAGTTTGAGTGTCACCGCGATCAGCCGCGTTTACGACTAAGACTTAGATTCCCTTAGGTTTCTAGACATAGAAGATTTAAATTCTACTCGACACCAAATTCTATAGTCTAAAATATCTAATTCCATGATAATTTAAGATCAGTAGTTAGGTTTGCAACACATGATGATTGATAAACAAAACGGACACCAATCAAAATCCTGATGGCGGCGGTGGAGGGGTTTGTTTTCTCCCGATTAAAATCACCATCGTTGCACGGGATGGATCATTTAAACGGGTCAGACTATAGACGTGATGAACGACAACCACTACATGTGACAACATTGAATTTAGGACTTTCCTGTTCGTTGAATTCTTAATTATCTCCTTCTTACCATCTTCTACTGCTTCTTTAAAGTATATACATATTGACATATAAAATAAACGGAAAATCAAAACACTAATGAATCAAACGAACCGGTGAAAGCCGACTAACATAGTTTTCCAATTTTGAATAAAATTTAGCCTTGGGACTTTAGTTGGTCACATGATATGTTTTGTCTTATGTTTCTCTTTCCTCCTGATGCTACCAATAAAAGTGTTTTTATTTATTTATTTATTTATTTATTTATTGCGATCAAAGGATACGAATTTTGCCATTTTCTTTATCCAAGGAGTCAGCTTATAGCCCCCAAGGGGGTAGCCGAGTTGGTTGGGTATGACATTCTTATAACCAAAAGGTCATGAGTTCGAGTCCCTCTACATACGCTTTCTCGGATGAGCCTGTCACCTTGTGTGGTTTACCTTCTGGCGTTGGTTTGCAGGCTATCGCGTCAGACTGAGGGTTTACCCTGTGCGCACTCATTGCATTCTGAGTAGCGGCTGCGGGTTCCCTCCGAAAAAAAAAGAGTCAGCTTATACAACGACGTATTACAGCAATTGAAAGTTCATTGCAATAACGTATCCGTATTCAATTTCACGGATCAAAACATGTCAAGTTGAAAATGAGTTACAAACTTGTTGCTAGTGATAATTAATTAGCAACAAATTGAATAACCGATGGTAAAATGACACTTCTCTAGTAGTGTCATCCTATGCATTGTGCTCATCTATATGTTCAAAACCTAGTCTCTTGAGTTTAGGTCAAACTCAAAACGTAGGAGTGACGATACAAAAATCTGGGGACTTTGGTGACAGGTGGCAGCCTCTCATGGATCAAAGGATCTTCTAGACTAACTTTATCCAAACGCGATAGTCCAGAGACTGTCAACAGACATTTGAAAGTCAAAGGATTATCTGCCACCAAACGCGATAGTCGAAGGATGATGTACTGTTCAAAGCCCAGTTTCACACTATTCAAGTTTAGATTGTATACACGACAGGATCCAGAATATAAGTATTTCAATTCGCATAGGATTTGATAGAGCACATCCTGCAAATCGAAAAAGTTAGTCAAACATTATAAAGACGATTAATTGTTAAGGTGGGCACCAAAATATTAAAAATGAAACCTTGACGGGTAACTTCATATCGGAGTATATAGCATCATGCAAGTTGTAGGGCATTTTATTGTATACTAAATAAATTTCGTCTTTGAACAATTCCCTATGGGGTGGTGGTACTATGTCAGCGAATTTAGGATCCTACCCAACACAAACTTAGATAATTACCATACTAAACATCAATGGAAACTAATCTTGAATTAAATAACTCACATTTGTGTTTTTTGCAAGTAACCATTAGCTTCATTTGGAAGCTTAAGTGACTTCTTTTGTAAGCATTTGTTTTGCTATAAATAGGACCATGAGGTAGTCTTGTAGAGCATCACTTGAAACACTTCACTAGAGTGTAACATTTATGTAATATTGTGTGTGACACAATTTAGAGAAAAACATTTTGAGTGAGAGAGAAATACGGGTAGTGTTTAAGAATTTATTTGAGTGATCTCTGATATTACTATTCTCTTTGGGTATAATATTTGGGGTGAGAAAAGTGTGTGTATAACTCTTGAGTGTATGGAGTGAAACTCCCATCTTTGTAATATTTTTTAGTTATAGTGATTCTTATTTTTTCTTCCGTGGACGTAGGCAATAGCCAAACCAAGTTAAATTCGTTTTCTCTTGTTTGTTCTTATATCCGCATTCGTGGGATTAATTTTCCATACACTACTATGTTATATTAAACAAAAAAAGTATATAACTTCATATTTGGTACTACCAAATCGGATACAACTTTTCAGAGGATGAAATAAAAAAAATTAGCATGAACATTAGCACCACCTGAACATGTGTATGTCCGGGCCATCCAAAATTATCAAGATAGAGTTAAATGTAGTCGTAAGATATGTTATACGACTTTGAACCGCACATCGTCCCTCGACTATCGCGTTTGATAGCAGATAGTCTCTTGACTTTCAAATGTCCGTTGACAGTCCATCGAATATCCGTAATATTCTACATTTTGGGTTTGACCTAAAATCAAAGGACTAGTGGTGATACAAAAATCTGGGGACTATGGTGGCAGGTGGTAGCTTCTCGTGGATTAGAGGATTTGGTGGACTAACTTTATCCAAACGCGATAGTTTAAGGATTGTCAACGGGCATTTGAAAGTCAATGGACTATCTGCCACCAAACCCGATAGTCGAAGGACGATTTACTGTTCAATGCTTATGTTATACTATATTTATGAAGTTCTTTTATTTGAAAATCAGCATCGATTTTACCGTTGATTCTCCAATTTGATTCTGGACTCAATAAAGCCACTGAGATTGCCTTCGGCCGAATTTGATTCCAATTAAAATCGATCTTTGTTTTTTTTGTTTGTCTCAGTTCAATTGTTTAATTTTATTACGTTTTTTCTGATTTCATCTTAATGGGATACCTAGGGTTTTCAGTCCGGAAAAACTAATCTACTGAAAAAATAACCGTTGGGTAGTAGATTTTTTAACAATAATTTAGTTCTTTATAACCACTGAGTGTTTTATGTGGGCCCAGGCTAGAAATAAGACACATTTTGATAGATCTTAAACCGCTGGATCTTATACCCATTTGATATATCTTTCACCTAATTTTTGACCAATTTACCATTTTTGACCAATTTACCCTTTTTGTCGGTGCTGTCGTATGTCCCGGCTCTCTTTCCGGATTACACCCAGCACGAGGCTTTCAGCGTCTATTACAGAGATGTAAGTATTATACCTTTATATTGTTTTATCACTTTCTTACGTGTTCGATACATATGTTTATAATTATTTTTTTATCACAAATTTACGTGTTTGATACATATTGCAGGATAGGGTTACCCTGCGATGCTTTGCTATGTACGACAGTCTCCGGAGAACAGCAGAGCAGGGTACATGTAAGGGTGATGGAGACTATTTTTGGCCCGCTCGTCGATGCACTCTCCCGCTGGCATACCAACCTCCATTTGGTGGAGGCATTCTTTGAGCGATGGCATGAGGAGAGTTCTTTATTCCATTTCTCGTTCGGGGAGATGACAGTCACCTTGGACGATGTCTACGTCATCACTGGATTACCGGTTGTAGGTAGGTCATTTGATGCTTTACCTTTTGACTTGAGGGTTGAGAAGCTTAGTACTTATGCTGGCATGCTAGGTGTACGACCATCTGGGTTGAGTACAAACCTTATGAATGCTAGTAGTGTGAACCTTGGGTGGCTGCGCAATAATTTTAGTGGTGCTAGGTATAGTGATAGTAGGATTACAGATGAGAGGGTAGATCATGTCACATGTGCCTACCTACTGTATTTGTTAGGTACCACCATATGTGCCAACAAAACTGGTAATAGCATTCCTTTAGATTACCTCCAGTGCGTGAACCAATATCAGGGTATGCATAAGTTCAACTAGGGTTAGTTGGTTTTAGCACAGCTGTACCACTCCCTTAGTCAGGGATCTCTCCATGGTACGGGAGGCATTTGCGGGTTTATAGGGATGCTCGAGTCATGGATATTTGCCCACTTTGTTCAGCACCGAGCTCTACTGTTTTGCGATTACGACATATTTATGCCCGATATGTGCCGACATGCGCCACAGAAGATTGGTGTCTCTCATGATGTGCGCAGGAAGATGAGACATGCACTTTCGACGTGCACGGAGGCAGATGTAAGTCATATTTGTTCATTTTAATTATAAGTACTTTTATTAATATAAATGGCTAAGTTGTTCATTGTTTTATTTACAGGTCATGTTCCTTCCCTTCATACACTTACGGGACCATTATCCGTTCCAGGGGGTGACTTGGGGTGAGTTGACGGTTAAGGCGTTCGACGTGGTTGTGCCGTACTACCCAGACCATGTCACTCGACAAATGGGGTTCGTACAGTTGATTCCTAAGGATATACGCCCTCCTAAATCGAAAAAAATAGGGATGAAGATGGTCTCGAGATACCCATGGGACGGGCACTTGTGGAAGGATTGGGACAACCATGTGTACACTCCTGATGGCACGTTGTACCGTGGTAGTGGAGAGAGTGCTGACCCGATGTACTACATTTGGGTGAAGAGGAGGCTGTGGTACATCGTTAGCAGTTCTGCACGAGCTAGAGGTCCTCGGTTGGAGCCGCAGGGTGGTGCTGACTTTGCAGGATACGAGCAGATTGCTCAGTTTGCTCCATCGATACCGACGCTGGAGCACGAGGATCTTGTAGAGACCGCCCTTCACATGTGCAGGATCGCTGAGAGGTATAAACGTCACTGATTATTACTCGCAGCACACCTTTGTCAGACTTTCCAATGTTAGCACTATATTTTTGTAACCGGTTTATTTTATTACTGCTTTTATTTAGCGTATTTGATGACTGCTTTTATTTATTGTATTTTAATTAATTAATTAATTAGCACTACTTTTATATATCAGTTATCCCTAACCCCAACCTCCCACAAATCAAATCAAAATTATATTATCATATTAACAGATTAACATCTAAAAAGATAGAAAAAAGCACTGGTTTTGTTGTTCGATAGTAATCCAAAAAGACTCAAATATAATTTTAAATGTCACTTAGCCCTAACCACAACCACCCACAAATCAAATCAAAATTACATTATCATATCAACAGATAAACATCTAAAAAGATAGAAAAAGAAAGCACTGGTTTTGTTGTTCGAACATAAGAAACATAACAATGGCAGTTTTGTCTTCTTCAAGAAGATGTTTTGCTCTCAATATTTTATCTCTCTATTTTTATTATCACGCTACTCTCCACAACATTCCTGTTGTGTTAATTAATAATAAGGTAATTTCAGCGACAATTGAATGCTCAAGCTGTGTATAAACAGTTAGAGCTTCTACCATTGAAAAACATTATACGGTAAGTTTTGCCCTTATTTTTTATATTATTTATTTTCATAGTATATCATTTTATTATCCACTCGCAGCATACCATTAGTACGAAATATAATGTCAACTTAAAATGAATTACACACTCATAATTAAACTGAAACACACACTCATACTTAAACTGTCATACATTTACTGAAACACACACTCATACTTAAATTGAAACACACACTCATACTGGAAATGAAACACACATTCATACTTAAAATGAAACACACACTCATAATAAAACTGAAGCACACACTCATACTTATCTATCAGGCTAGTTCCATTTCATCAACTTCCGTTCTTCTTTTGCATCTGATGAGGGCGGAATTCGCCGATTTATAGAGATAGGGGTAACAATGTGATAGATAAATAGTCAATATGATTAAATGAGCAGTCAAGGTTCTTCAGGGACTAATATGCAAAAATAAAGTAGTTAGGGGAGGCCCATCGACATGTGATGATGGCCCATTGAGAGCTTAAACGGGTCCTCCATATTTTACTATAAAAGGAGGACCCATTTGCCTAAAATGGTATGGAATATTTTCTTTACACAAAGACTACTTTATCTCTCTACATTTTCTCTCTCTAGTCATATCAGGTCCTAGATCCGAAATATATATTCTTTTGACAGCTATTCACTCATCATTGGCGCCGTCTGTGGGAACAGTGATACCGAAAAGGAATCTTCTGTCCTTTGAAAATCACATTGTACGGGATGAATAGCGAAGCGGCGACAGAGAGGGACGGTAGGGAGGTTGTCCGAGCCGCTGCTGGGTCGGAAGACGCGGGAGCTCCTGGTCGGGAGTGGAACGGCGGTCGGGATAAGCGGTCGACCCTGATTATGACCAGAAAGCAGCTGCTCGAAGATATTGCCCGGTTAGAAGAGGAGCGAGAGCGGGCACTGGACGAAAAAAGGGTTCGTGAAGGGAAGGGCAAAGAGCCCGCCCTGGACGATCGGGGAACGGCTGGTCGCGGCCAAGCGTCGCGGATGGAGGTCCGACCTGTCAGGTATTACCGAGATTCACCTCCCGAAGATGAAGAGGCCGTCAAGACTCGTCGGAACCCAGACACCCATCGGATCATGACGTCGGACTATCCCTCAGACGATTCGTCCGGCGAGGATTACCGGCGTCGGGAGAGAGCTCAACGGACGCGAAAGATTCGGTCCCAGCGCGTTCGAGGGTCCAGGGCAGACCCTTCGCGGTACAAAAAGGGCGACACCGATAAGCCGACCCCTGTGTCCTTTGAAAAGGAAGGAACGCACGTCGCCAGCCGCGGAGAGCGAGAAATGTTACCACCAATTCCGTGGCAACCGACGAACAGCCAAAACCTTGGATACCGAACGAGCAGCCAGTTCGTCGGCCCAAGACCCGAGGGGCTCTATGAAATCAGGACCGAGGGTCTTGGGGGAGGAGCTTTTGAGCTCGGAGTCAACTGGAGAGCCTCCCCGTTATCTGATGAGATATTAGCGGGACCGCTCCCGAGGCGTTTTGACATTTCTAAACTGGAAAAATACGACGGGAAAACGGATCCGGACAACCATCTGGAGGCCTTTAAAAACTTTATGCTAAGTTTCGATAACGATGATAAGCTCTTATGTAGGGCTTTTTCTATGACATTCAAAGATAGGGCTTCGAAATGGTACAACCGATTGCCGCAGGGGTGTATCAGAAACTTCGGGACTTTCTGGGCAATGTTTAGGCAGCACTTCGTGGGAAGTGAGAGTTTCCGAGCTAATGGAGACACTATCATGAACTGTCGACAGAAGCTGGGGGAAAGCCTAAAAAACTACACCAGGCGATTTATTGATGCGAAAACCGACCTGGACCATTGTGAAGAGAATGTGGCTCTGACAGCGTTTCGATTGGGCCTGCTCCCGGGGCCAATGAAGCAAGCAGTTACGAAAAAGCAAGCGTTCACTTTCTCTGCGCTCTTGGCACAAATAGAAAAACAGATACTAATCGAAGAAACGGAGGCTTCCGAGGTGGCGGCGCAGATCCAACAGAGCGCTCAGGCATCGTTCGTAATAAAGCAGGGCTCCCGACCCGACCATGCTAGAGTAGCCCAGCCGATTAGTACAATACCCCCGACCCCGCCAGCAGTGACTAAGTCTCCCGCCCCGACCGGTCCAAGGCAAAAACAAAATGGGCAGGCAACGTCCCGACCCACGTCCAACAAATGGATACGACCGGCCTACTTCGCGGATCTCACGGAGTGCGTGTCCTCCATCTACGAAAAAACCAAGAGGAGCGGGATGTACCGGAAGCCTTTTCCTATCCCGACGCCTCGGGAGCAAAGGAATAACCGCTATTGTCGTTACCACGAGGACGTCGGCCATGACACGAAAGATTGCATAGCCTTAAAGAGGGAGATCCAGATGCTCATCGAGCACGGTAACCTCTTAGAGTATGTCAAGAAGGCCCAACATGCCGCACCCTCGAAAGAAGTGGTTATAGTCCCAAAACCAGAAACCGCCATGGCAATTTCGGAGGTTGCGGATCAGTTCGACGTATCGGTTGAATACCTTGACCCCGAGGTCGGTCGGAATATCATAGGGATCATTGAGGAAGAGGCGGAAGTTAGCGTGCGCGGCCTTTGTGAACTTTTTGATTCATCAACAATCCTCGAAAAGGGATCTGCGACGGGAACCAGAACTTGCTTCCAAACCTGGGGAGCTAACCACGCCGATATCAGAGTCGTTGATGAAAAAATTGGCAACCGCGCCGATATCAGAGTTGTTGATGAAAAAATTGGCAACTGCACCGATATCAGAGTTGTTGATGAAAAAATCGGCGAGCGCATCGGTCGGGTCCAAGGCTTGCGCGATCTTTTCGAATCTATGACCATCTTCGGGGGGGATTCAATGGCGGGAATCACGCATTCCTCCAGGAAGAGGCACATCGTTAACTTAACCACCCAGCTGGAAGCCAGAACTTGCTTCCAAACCAGGAGTACCCCTTCGCCAATTTTGTATTTTGACGATGATGATATGAGGGACTTAGCCGGGCCTCATGAGGATGCCATTATGATCGGGGCAGCGATCGCGGGAGAAGAGGTTCGGCGAATTTTGGTAGATACCGGGAGCTCAGCCAATATCATCTTCGCTTCGACTTTTGCCAAATTCCGAACACGACCAGTAATCGAGCGATCCGACCGTACCATCGTCGGGTTTACAGGAACTGCAGCGGACGTCGTCGGAGAGTTCGAGGGTGTGGTACAGCTCGGCCGCGGCCCGTTTAAAAAAGAGGTCACGGTGCTGTTTATAGTAGTTGACGCGCCGGCTTCGCACAATGCTATTTTGGGACGATCTTGGATATCGCGCATGCATGCGGTGACTTCCACCATTCATCAGTGCGTAAAGTATGTGGTTGGAAATAACATCGGAGTAGTGCGAAGCAGCCAGAAAACGGCCCGGGAATGTTACCGAGCTGCGTTGGCACCCAAGAAAGACCAAGAGATGTACCCCTCCCAGGCATAGCAATTAAGGGGGGGCTCCCCAGGATCGCAGCCGGTGGACGACCCTAGGGAGGCCCCAAGCCTTTTGACAACCGACGAAGAGTGTGAGCTGCATCATTTTGCAATTGGGAAAGGTCTGCGGGTCGGGTTGAATATGTTACCGACCTTAAGGGAACAGATGCTGGCTTTACTCCGAGAGAATCTTGATTTGTTCGCATGGTGTTCCGGGGACATTACGGGAGTACCCGAGTCGTTTGCAATTCACAAGTTGACAATTAACAAGAATGTTAGACCAATAATTCAGAAGCGTCGGGCTTTCTCTCCCGAAAAAGCAGAAGTAATTCTGAGGGAAGTCGAAAGAATGACCGGCGTCGGACATATCGTAGAAGCGCGATACCCTTTGTGGATATCTAACCCTGTTCTTGTCAAAAAGAAAAGCGGGAAATGGCGGATGTGTGTAGACTTTACCGATCTCAACCGAGCGTGCCCGAAGGACCCCTTCCCAATGCCACGGATCGATCAACTGGTGGACTCGACATCGGGTAACAAACTATTATCTTTTATGGATGCTTATGCCGGTTATAATCAAATTAAGCTGCACCCCGCGGATCAGGAGAATACCACATTTATCACGGGACGAGGGCTATATTGCTACAAAGTAATGCCCTTCGGACTAAAGAACGCGGGCGCGACATACCAAAGACTGGTTAACCGAACGTTTGAAGACCAGATCGGGAGAAACATGGAGGTTTACATCGATGACATGTTGGTCAAAAGTGAGACCGATGTAGATCACCTTACCGACCTCAAGGAGGCTTTTGATAACCTACGACGGGTAAACCTTAAGCTAAACCCTGAGAAGTGTTCTTTTGGTGTTCGGTCAGGGAAATTTTTGGGTTTCCTCGTCAGTGAGAAAGGCATCGAAGCCGACCCTGTCCAACTCCGAGCCCTAGCCGACATGGCTCCCCCTCGGAGTGTAAAAGAAGTTCAGATACTGACTGGGCGGTTAGCCGCGTTGAATCGTTTCATCTCTCGATCGTCTGACAAATGCGCTCCGTTTTTTCAGGTCCTCCGACAGGTAAAAAATTTCGTTTGGACCGATGAGTGCGACAAGGCATTTTTGGGGATCAAAGAGTATTTATCGTCCCCGAACCGTCTGACCAAGCCCGTTGCGCACGAAACTCTGTTCCTCTACGTTGCAGTCACGGATTATGCGGTCAGTACAGCTCTGGTCAGCGAATCAGGGCCGGCTCCGACGGCTGTGTACTATGTAAGCAAAAGTCTGCTTGACGCCGAAACGCGATACTTAAAGCTCGAAAAAATGGCCTTGGCCCTGGTGACGGCTGCGAGGAAGATGCGCCCATACTTCCAAGCGCACCACATTGTCGTCCGCACGTCGTTTCCACTAAAATACGTTTTTCAACGACCAGATATGTCCGGGAGAATAGCCAAGTGGTCGGTAGAGCTGGGGGATTTCGACATTGAGTTCGAGCCCCGAACCGCGATCAAGGGTCAGGCCTTGGCCGATTTTCTGGTCGAATTTCACTCCGACCGACCCGAACAAGAAACACCCTCACACGAAGCCGCGGAGGGCGAATGGACTATCCGTACTGATGGAGGAGCCAACGTTAGCGGTTGTGGCGCGGGAGTTCAAATCGTTACTCCTTCGGGTTTGAGCATGTTCCAGGCCATCCGTTTTGGTTTTAACACGTCAAACAATGAAGCAGAATATGAAGCGGCTTTGGCGGGGTTACGATTGGCGCAAGTCTGCGGGGCGAGACAAGTGCGCCTTGTAAGCGACTCCCAACTGTTGATAAACCAAGCCTCGGGGAATGCGGAGGCTCGGAAAGAACACCTAGTGCAGTACTTGGCGGCCTTGAGAATTTTGGCTGCCTCTTTCGACAAAATCACGTACGAGCATGTCAACCGAAGTGAAAATATGACAGCCGACTCTTTGGCGACGGTTTCTTGCTCGACAAACTATCCTTGGGTAATAGAGCAAGAGAGTCCGTCCATTATTAAACGGCATGAACTCGATAACCGACCCGAAATTGCGTGCCAGATCTCTCCAGTAGTGCATTCGGATTGGCGGCAGAATATCATCACGTTTTTAGCTGGAGGTCGGCTCCCCGACGATGCAGCCTCGGCTCGAAAATTGCGCAACAAGGCGCGGGGATACGTTCTTTTGGGGGATGTGCTGTACAAAAAATCCTTTAGCCGGCCTCTGCTTCGATGCTTAGGTTTCGATGAATCCCAAGTAATTTTGTCCGAGCTACACGACGGGGAGGGCGCGGCGCACTGCGGATACAAGTCTTTGATTAGGAGAGTTTTTCTCGCAGGATTCTATTGGCCGACGATAACAACAGACGCAAAGCTCATGGTGAAAACGTGTGATACGTGTCAAAGGTTCGGGAATGCGATCAACATACCTGCAACACATCTGGAATCTATATCCGAAGGGTTACCCTTTGACCGATGGGGGATCGACCTCGTCGGGCCATTACCCATGGCATCAGGAGGAAGGCAAACGATCGTCGTCGCGGTCGACTATTTTTCAAAATGGATCGAGGCTGAGCCCTTGTCAGCCACAAAAACCAAGGATATTATCAAGTTTATCTGGGCGAACATTTGTTGTAGGTTCGGGGTACCGCAGCGGTTAACCATGGACAACGGACCACAGTTTGATAGCGCGGAAATGAAAACGTTCTGCACCACGCACAATATCCGACAGTGTTTCTCTGCTCCTTTTCACCCGCAAGCGAACGGTCAGGTCGAAGTCACGAATCGAACCGTTCTGGATGGCCTAAGGAAGAACCTCGAAGGAAAGGCCGGCAAGTGGCCCGACTACTTACAGGAAGTGTTATGGGCTTACCGAACGACACCCCGTACGGCAACCCAGGAATCACCCTTTGCCTTGGTGTATGGCATGGACGCGGTCACCCCCGCGGAGTCCATTTTTCCCTCTTTCAGGGTCGGCACTTATCAGCCGGAGACAAATGATGATACCCGACGGCTAGAGCTCGATCTCATTGACGAAAAACGCCACCGCGCCCGTTTAAACTCTTTGCATTACCAGACTTTAATGAGAAGTCGGTATGCCAGCAAAGTCCGTCGTCGGGAATTTAAGGTCGGCGACAAGGTTCTGCGACGGGTTTTTCTACACACCAAAGACAAGAGCCTCAGGAAACTCGCACCAAACTGGGAGGGACCTTACGAAGTAGTCGAAAGAGTCAGAAACGGGACGTACCGCCTGCAGAACCGTCTCGGACAACTCCTAAGGCTTCCATGGAATATCGAGCATCTGAAATTGTATCTTGAATAGTTTGTAATTTTTGATTAATTTTCGTATTCTTTCATTCTTAGTCGAATTTGTAATGATCGGGGGTGCACTCTTTCCTACCTTGGTGGCGCGAGGAGGTTTTAATGAGGCATCGGTCAAAACCCGAACCGCATTATTGATTATAAAATTCTTTGCCTTTTAAAAATTAATTCATTATACGGCGGTGGACAGCTGACGAGCTGGGCGCCATCGTCTCTTTTACAGTCGATTTACGGAACTCTAAGAGTTTTTCGGTTTTTTACCGATCTACATTTTGATTTTTCCGACCCGTTGGAAAGATTTTCGACGATGAGTCGATCTACGGAACTCTAAGAGTTTTTCGGTTTTTTACCGATCTACATTTTGATTTTTCCGACCCGTTGGAAAGATTTTCGACGATGAGTCGATCTACGGAACTCTAAGAGTTTTTCGGTTTTTTACCGATCTACATTTTGATTTTTCCGACCCGTTGGAAAGATTTTCGACGATAAGTCGATCTACAGAACTCTAAGAGTTTTTCGGTTATTACCGATCCACATTTTGATTTTTCCGACATATTGGAAAGATTTTCGATGATGCGTCGATCTACAGAACTCTAAGAGTTTTTCGGTTTCTACCGATCTACATTTTGATTTTTCCGACCCGTTGGAAAGATTTTCGACGATGAGTCGATCTACAGAACTCTAAGAGTTTCCCGGTTCTTACCGACCTACGTTTAGCCTTCCAGACCCTCTGAACTCACCTTCAATGAAAATCGATTTACAGACCTGGGCATGACAAATTAACCACCGACATCAAAGATTTAGACCTACAACACTGTACTTAGTAAAACAAATCATCATCCGCACAGGGGGCCCCGTGGCCCCCAAAATAAGATAATACGATACAAAATCTGGGGGGCCGTGGCCCCCGAAGGTTTACCATACGTGTTCAAAAAACAAAGAACAGAACAAAAAAAAAAAAACTGAGTCACTGGTCTTCACCATCTTCTTCGTTTTCTCCTACATCGTCTACATCATCGGACTCCTCCACTACGATCCCCTCGGGGCGATCCTTTTCCGGCACGTCAAGCCATAGCGAACCAAGATCCAGGTCCGGGTACCGGTTGTGGAGTGACAGAACATAGGCGGCCTTGGAGGCTGCGGCATCTTGGTCCGACCAAAGCCTGCATCGTTCGAGAAAGGCTTTGTTCGAGGACTTCAACTTTTGAACCTCCGACGCTAGAGCAGAGGCACGGTCTTCCGCGGCTTTCCTCGCCGTCTCCGCGGTAACCACCGCACCCTCCGCAGTTCGAGCGGTTTTTTGCGCCGACTCCATCGCCTGCTTGGCTGTTTCCGCGGCCGCCTTAGCTTCGGTGGCTAGCCTCTCCGCCTCAGCAATCCGACCCTCCGCCACTGCCAGGGCATCAATGGCAGTCTTCGCCTCCGCGGTAAGACGGGAAATTTTTGCCTCAGCCTCGGTTAACTTCTTGCCAAGCCCCCTCGCCCGGCGCTCTTTCAACGCGGCCGGTACAAGCAAACTGTACAGCGACAGTGCCAACCCATCCGTGCTTCGAAGCGGGAAAGGGTGCGGGCTGCCCATCGTCGTTAGCACCGGGAATTTGGGACCACTCGATGACGAAGCATCGGGGCCAGTAGCCTCGGGAGGCTCAGTATCATCCGGAGTAGTGACAACATTGACCGTAGCCAGATCCCCACTTTCAACGTGGTGCAGGAGGGCGGGGTCTGAAGCAATCACCTCTGCGCTAACTGCCAACCGATCCTCTACCACAGCCTTGGCTTTCTTTAGCTTGGACCCTCCCGTCTCTGCACGGTTCTTTCTCTTCGGCGGTACGGCCGGGTTTTGACTCACTTCTGCTGGATCTACCACCGGCACAACCGCCCTGTTCGGATCACTCTCAGCTTCGGGTCCGACTTCAGGTTCCTTCCCGCCCTCCTCTGACTTGGGACGCTTGCTGGGCGCCTTATTACGCTTGGGCAAGTACAATATGTACCCAGGGCGACCGGTTCGGATAAACATCTCGTCGAGGCTTGGGGGGTCCCGCAGCTGTTCAATCGTTAGCACCTCGGATGAGCACCGCCAGAGGTTGCTCATGAACAAATTCTTGTCCATAAACGTGCGGTGCATACCCCGACCCCAATTCTGGCGAGCATAGTTTTTCAGCACCTCAAAGGTGTCCTCCGCGGTTTTCGCGTGGTCCTTCTTTACCCCCTACAGCCAGTCCTTCGACACTGCGCCACGGATCAGCACGTCACAAAAAAAAAAAAAAAAAAAAAAAAATATTACCATCATGGACCCAGGTCCGCAGAATCTGCCTCGGATTCTCCTTTGTGTATGGAAGCCCGTTCTCCCAGCACCCGCTCAAAAATACGAACCGATGCTTCCACCCCTTGTCGCCCTCCAAAAAGTCGTTGACAATTTTCCATTTATTGCCAAGAGAGGAATAGAAGAATGGTGACTTCGGGGATTTCGACAGACCCGACATGGCGATGTATTCCTCCATCGGCATTGCTCGACCAGAGAGGCGGGATGCCATGATGCAGGACATCAGGGTGTACCACGCATTGGGCGTCAGTTGCGATGGGCAGATTTGGAGAGTTCGGAAGTAGAGCGCAATTTCGGGGTCCAGGGGAAAGCGCAGACCCCAGTTGAACAACTCGGTAAACACCACGATCTCTCTGGGTCTGGCGTGAACGGGTGTCTCTCCCGGGGTCGGAAATCGAACGGTGACACACTCGGGGATTCCCCAGCGGATTAGCATCTCATCGTGATCGGACTCGGGGAAGTAGAGGTACTTCCCCTCGAAGAGAGAGACCACGTCCCTGGTCAGAAGCCAGTCGAAGTACTTGGTTGAAACGGCAGCTTTCACCGCCTCGGGCCAGGGGTCACCCTCGTTATTAGCCGCGTGACACCCTGCGGCAGCACACTCCCCTGCGGGAACAATATCGATTTCGGGCTCTCCAGCTTCGAGGGCCGGAACTGGGTCGGAGCAGCGGTCAGCAGCAGCGTTTGTGTCAGACGGCCGAACCTGGGAAGAGGAAGCATCGGGAACACCACGGGCCATGGCTTTATGAGCCTCCTCCAACTGCTTGGGCGTTAGCTGCATTTTGGGCAGACCTAAAAAAGTGACCGCAGTATTAGTACCGGTCCGAAACCCTCTGATCGAGGGTGTAAGCTGAACCATTTCGGGACTATTACCTCCTTCCGTGTATTGGAGTAATTCGTCTTCCCCCATAGTCAGAAAGGTAGATTTACGAGCACGTCGGGGAATAGGCAAGTTTGTGGAAGACTGGGTCGGATTTTCCGGGCGAACCGATGGGGAATAGAAAGAACTGTCGCTAGAGGAAAGGACGATGGGCTCTGGAGATTGACCAGCTTCGGGAGTCGTAGAAATGGAAAAATCGGAAGCGAGGAAAACTTCTGCGGGAACCGGGGTAGGTAGGACAGGGTCGTGAGGAGGTGGAGCGGGAACGAAAGGTTTGGAGTTGGACCCCCAGATCAGACCAGCGCGTCGGTACTCCTCTGCTCTATCGCCAATACTAGACCACTGTTCGAAGCTCCACTCAGATCCTTTTTTCTTGGTCGGTTTTTTCTGCGATCGTCCGGGTTTCATGCAACAAGAGCCAAAGCAAGGAAGGGTCGGGCAAATTCACTCTCTCTCTCTAGAAATGCTCTGGCAGCGTCTTTTCTCTCTCTAAAAAGCTTCTGAGAGACGCAGAAGGCTTTGGGGTATTTATAGGGAAGCATGGAAGAGCGGGGGATAGCAATCGACAGAAACACAGCGGGAAGACGAAGAGTCTCCTAGGAACCTAGCCTGTCAGAAGGATGGTCAATTAACCCTTGACGCGTGTCGACCCAGTTCTGACGAGCCTTGACGTAAGCACCTGTTCCAAGCACCGCGTAGGAATGGGCCGCCACTACCGGGCCTGGCAAGAAAGCTTGGCCCATTAAGAAAGGCTTAAAGATGAAAGCCCACAACACAAGAAGAGGAGGTGCGGGAAGGAGTCCAGAGAAGCCTTTTCCTATCGCGTCGGGAAGTTGAAACCAGCGGGATCGGAAAGCTAAGATAAGGACGGATGAACGGTAAAAATGCTTCTGAAAAGTCTCCGCTCCTGATAGTTCCCGAAGACTGGGGGGCTACTGATGAGGGCGGAATTCGCCGATTTATAGAGATAGGGGTAACAATGTGATAGATAAATAGTCAATATGATTAAATGAGCAGTCAAGGTTCTTCAGGGACTAATATGCAAAAATAAAGTAGTTATGGGAGGCCCATCGACATGTGATGATGGCCCATTGAGAGCTTAAACGGGTCCTCCATATTTTACTATAAAAGGAGGACCCATTTGCCTAAAATGGTATGGAATATTTTCTTTACACAAAGACTACTTTATCTCTCTACATTTTCTCTCTCTAGTCATATCAGGTCCTAGATCCGAAATATATATTCTTTTGACAGCTATTCACTCATCAGCATCCTTGTAGTCACTGATTTCCTCTAGCCGGATGTTAACAATGTCTTCGCGGACCTTATCCAGCTGGTCCTCTGTTATCGAATCCGTGACTTGACAGTTGAACCGGTTACACGCAATACGACGTTCCAATTCGGTCAGGCCAAAAACTGGATGTCGACAGAATGTTACTAGGTGGTAACTTATTGTTTTTGTCTTTATGTATTTCCTTCAAGTGTACTTGTTGTTTTCTCCTTTTTAATTGTACTTTACTCCAACAAATGTATAAACCGCGTTCTTTAGGCCATAATATATTAGGGTTTTCTTCGCATGAGATGAGTGGTCTAACATTGTTTGAACATTTTTTCCTTTGAAGAATGTTCTCCAAAAGGCAGACATTTCAAGTAGAATGACTAAGTGGTCGGTAGAATTGGGGGATTTTGATATAGATTTTGCTCCCCGAACAGCAGTCAAGGCCCAAGCTGTGGCCGATTTTTTAGTTGAATTCCACTCTGACAGAGATTCAGAGCAGACTACTGAGATGAAAGACAAAAAGGTCTGGGTCGTCCGGACGGATGGTGGATCCAACAGTATGAGATGTGGTGCAGGGGTGTGCTTGACTTCTCCGTATGGTGACAAAATGTACCAGGCTATATGTTTTGCTTTTAGGGCTTCTAACAATGAGTCAGAATACGAAGCAGTTATAGTTGGTTTAAAGTTAGCTTATATTTGTGGAGCCAAAAGGGTCAAGCTAATGAGTGACTCCCAGCTTCTTATCCACCATGCTCAAGGTCAATCTGAGGCTAAAAAGGAGCAACTAGTGAAGTATTTACATCTTCTTAAAAATGAAGCACTCAAGTTTAAAAGCATTGTTTATGAGCATATACCCCGGACAGAGAATGAATTAGCATATTTATTGGCAACCATAGCTTACAAAGAGTCATATCGTTGGATCCATGTACTGGAGAGCCCCTCCATTCAACTTAATGTGGGTAAAGAGGAAGAAATTTTTGAAGTACAGGTGAAGCAACCTCAGGATTGGAGATTTCCTCTCCCACAGTACCTCTCCGATGACATATTGCCTGCGGATAAATTGCTAGCGAGAAAAATAAAACACAAGGCTCATGGTTTTATCATACTGAGAGACATTCTGTATAAAAAGTCTTACAGTAAACCTCTTCTGCGGTGTTTGGGAGATGATGAGTCTCAAGTAGTCCTCTCCGAATTGCATGATGTTGAGGGGTCAGCTCATTGTGGATTCAGGGCTCTAACAAGGAGAGTTTTACTGGCCGGCTACTATTGGCCATCTATCATGCAGGATGCTAAAGAGTTGGTAAGAAGGTGTGATCCATACCATAGTAGTCCTCTCCCAGTCATCCCTTTAGAGTCAATTTCTGAGCCTATACCCTTTGCTCGATGGGGGTTGGATTTAGTGGGCCCTCTCCCTATGGCGTTCGGAGGGCATAGAACTATAATTATTGCTATAGATTACTTTTCGAAGTGGATTGAAGCAGCCCCTCTGGCAGGAACAACATCAAATGCAGTCATAAAATTCATTTTATCCAACATTTGTTGCAGATTTGGTGTTCCACAAAAGATAACGACAGATAATGGGCCACAGTTCGACAATAGGGAAATGGAGAGTTTCTGTGCCTCAAGGGGTATACAACATTTTTTCTCTTCACCTTTCCACCCACAAGAAAATGGTCAGGTTGAAGTGGCTAACAGAACTATACTATCCGGTTTAAAGAAGAATCTAGAATGAGCTGCTGGGAAGTAGCCTAACTATTTACAAGAGGTCTTGTGGGCCTACCGGACAACACCTGGGGCTGCAACACGGGAGTCGCCTTTTGCTTTGGTCTACGGGATGGATGCAATAGCTCCCATAGAGGCAACTCTCCCATCATTTCGGGTTTACAAATTCTTCGAATGCGCTAACGAAGTAGCAATCAGAGGTCAGCTTGACCTGGTAGAGGAAAGACGAGTTAAAGCTCACCTTAGAGCTGCACACTATCAGGGTTTGATGAGAAGCGGATTTGCTTCTAGAGTTAAAAGAAGAGATTTCCAGCCGGGGGACAAGGTATTGAGGAAAGTCTTCTTACATACTAAAGAGAAGCTGCTCGGCAAACTGGCCCCAACTTGGGAAGGACCTTATATGGTTGTTGAAAGGCTTAAACCTATAACATATTGGCTAGAAGACAAGGATAGAAGAATTTTGACCCACCCTTGGAATATTGAACATCTCCGAATGTACTGGGAGTAGCATCTGTGTAAATATTTACTTGTTTATACATCAATGTAAATATTTGGGGGCATACTCTTTCCTACCCTGGTGGCGCGGGGGGGTTTTAATGAGGCGTCCGGGCTTTTTAATGAAATTTGATGCCTTCTTAAAAAAATTTACGAAGTGTTCTTACTCTTTTTTTGTCACACCATCCAGATTGAAGTAAAAGAATGATGACTACTTAAACATTTGTCATCGGAGAACTTAAAAACTCTCACTTTAGACTATTTATGAAATAACTAAGGGCTATTTAAACACTAGCCACCAAAATTGAAACAAACTATGAAAGGATGCGAGAATTGTGCAAAACAAGGATATTCATTGAAATAACTTAAGTGCCTTGGCATTCCAAGGACTTTTAAATTGTCAAACAAAGTAAAGGATCTATCTGGTCAGATACCGGACACACTAACAAAAAGAGTGCCTTGGCCTTCCAAGGACTTTAGTTTAGATAACATGAAAAGTAAATAATTCATAATTCAAGACTGAGCTTTTGAAGATGGCTCAGCCTCATCCATCTTCTTCTTCCCCTTGGGATCGTCTTTCTCTTCGAGAGGGTCCTCCCCGGTTTTTTCTTCTTCTTCGTCGGAGGAGGAAGCACTGGAATAATCATGCAAGTCCCCATCAACCATGGTGTGGAAGGGAAGATCTTGGTACTCTACATGAAGCCACAAATCTCCCAGGTTCCTCTTTGGGAACTTCTCATGAAAAAGCAGGACCATGTCCGACCTCACCTTGGCATACATCTGCTCTTGAGTATCTATCACGTTGTTGGCATAAGCATCGATCTTGGCCTGAATTTTGGCCTCCTGCTCCCTTAGCAGATCAGCTTTCTCCTCGGCAGCCTTGCACACCGTGTTCTCAAGCACAATCTTATCATTGGTCAAGTTGTGGATGACTTGATCCTTGGCCTTGGCCTTTACTTTCGAAGAGGTGAGATCTTTCTCTAGTCCGGACAGCTTCTCCCGGAGCTCTTTGATAGTGTCTTCTAGAGTGGAAAATTTTGTGGTCCACCCCTCTTGGCTCTTCTTCAGCTCTTCATTTTCCCCCTTTAGAATGTCAGCATGTTGAGTGGCAGTAAGAAGGTCATCGGACAGTCTTACCTTATCAGACTCGAGGTCTTTGATAACATCTGCCTGGCTTCGAACTTGCTTCTCCAACACAAGCACCGGCTGAACACTACTTAATATAGAGTGAGCTATAATGTCCCTTTCAATTGAAACAGTAAAAGTCTTACCATTAAAAGTGACAGTGTTTGAAGTACTCAGGGGGAGGTAAGGCCCAACAAAATCGTCTCTAGGGAGGTTGACAAAGTAGTCACCAAGCCCACCAAGACCAGTGATGTCAACCCCATCAATGCTAAGGCCTCCCCCTTCGACCTCGTTGGTTTGAAAGTCACCATGGATCTCCTCTGCTTGTGTTGGATCAGTGGGATCAACATGGGGAAGAGCCTCCGGAGGACGGAGAGAAAGTTCATCACCCTTAGAGGTCTTCTTCTTCTTGGCCTCCCTGTCCTTGCTTTCAGCTCCCCGTTTTCGGTCTCTTTTGGGAGCCCTTGGGGGTTTTGGGGAGTGAACATCTTACCTAACACTCTCATGTTCTACCATTTCTAAGAGAGCAACATCAATCTAACTTGGGGCTGGCCCCTCCAGATTTGTTGAAACAGCTTCCTCCACCTCAGCAGGGTCCGCTCCACCTACCACTTTCTTGCCCTTCTTCTTCTTTCCCTTCATCTTACTCGGGGCCTTGGCCCGGCCTGGCAAGTAAAGTGTCCCATCGGGTTCGTGTGTTCTCTTAAGGATGACATCCGGAGGGGGAGGGGTGGTGAGTTCTTTCCAGGACAAGTCCCTCCGGCCAGTAGTGTTCCAGAGGTGAGACCTTGCTAAGTTGCCTCCTGTGAAAGCATCATGGAACCGGTTTCCCCACCTTTCAGCAGCCCAAGTGTTGATCTTGGTGCAAGTGTTCTGTCCGGACTTTAGGTAGTCATTGAAGTCCTTGGGAAGTTCTGCTAAGGAAAAGATAAGGTCAATCAGTTTAAGAAAATTTGATAAAAGAAGAGATAAGAATATAAAGTAGGAGCCTTACGATCACTCTTCCATCTGCTGGTAAGGAGACTTGGGTTGACTCCGGCTTTGATTTTCCTCCCGTTCTCCCAAGCACCACTTACGAACAGGAATTGAGTCCTCCAATTCCTCTCCGACTCTAGCAGGTCATCCAATGCTTTGAAGTTATCCCCCATGTTAAAGTGATAGAAGGGAATGTGGTGGTTTCTGCAGATACTGGCCACAACAGCAAACTCCTCCATTGGTAGAGGAATCCCCGAGAGCCTAGAGGCCATAATGCAGGCCATGAGGGTGTACCAAGCATTGGGACTCAGCTGGCTTGGACAGAGATTTATCAGATGAAAGTATCTGACAATCTCTGGGTCCAAGGGAAATCTGAGCCCCCAATTAAACAGCTCCGTGCAGATAACTATCTCGCTCAGCTTGCAGTCCATGGGGGTTTCGGGGTTTATGGGGATTCTTATCTTCACGTTCTCCGGAATTCCCCACTTCGTACGCATCCGGCCCAGCTCAGCTGTGTGGATGAAAGCGTAGTTGATCTTTTGCATGGCAAGGAGATACTTAACATTGACCTTGTGGAAACAAGGTCCCACCCTTCCTTCAAGAAACTCCGGCAGATCTGGATGCCTCAAGCACAACTTTTCCTTGCCTTTATCCTTTTGGGCAGCAACAGCACTACTAGTATGTCTGGAAGGTTCAGACTCAAATGGAGCCTCTTTGATAGAGTCCTCCATTATTTCCTCTATGATTGAGGAAGGGTTTTCAGTCGCAGTGGTGAGAGGGAGATTTGGATTTGGCTCAGCCTGACTTACAGACTGATGAGCTTCAGTATTCTCTTGGTTCCTGGCCTCCGGTTGAGGCTCTGATATAGACGTTTCTCTTCGAGGACTTGAGCCAGTACCCTCCAGACCGGACAACCTGTCCCTGGGTGCTCTAATGGGCACTTCTGACCCAGTACTACTGTCCTTGGCACCTGATTTCGAAGGGGTGCCCTTAGAGGCCTGCCCTTTGACCAGCCGGCCTTTTCTCCGATCAACTAGCTTGTGAGGAGAGGTTTCAGCATCTGACCCCATGGCTAAGAATGGGGAGGGTTTTTTAAGGCTGGTAACTGTTAGACCTGGTTCAACAACGGGTTCCGACTCTTGAACCGACGAACCCGAGATGATAGGGGAAAGACTGGTTTGAAACAACCTCTTCGGTTTGACACACTTTGTGGAGGAAGAACCCTGGTCTGACTCTGTGGGTGAGGTTGCTGGTTTGTCGACGGGGGAAGTGGGTAAGCCTGCTGCAATGCGCCTTTCCCTTTCAACCTTTTGCGCTTTTTCTCATTCAGATAAGTTGAGCCACCCGCCTTTGATCAGAGCGTTCCTAGCCGTGAACATAAACAACCTAAGTAAAAATTTGTTTTTGAGAGAGAAGGCTTTGAAGATTTGCAGAGTAAAAACGAAAGTGATAGTAAAACAGTAGAAAAGTATTTCAATTTATAGTAAATCTCAAAAAGAAGTCTTGATTCCTAGGAAAATTCGAAAAGATTGGTAATGATTAAAAGACGGCGCTGATGTCACCCTCATTAATGAAGAGGTTGCTTTTCGAAGAAGGTGGGTGCGAAATTCAAGGTGAAAAAACGGTTGAAGCAACCAGCCAAAGAGTGACACGTGTCCCATGAACTCTGGCAAAAAACCGTTTGGATTCACAAAGCTTTTTCAGTCCGGATAAAGCCATAGCACAATTCGAAAGACCTGTCCGGGTAAAACTGCCACTGACATCGGACTGTTTTTCAGGTTTTTGGCAAAGGTATTTGAACAAACACCTAAAAAAGGGGCTCTTGATGAGTCCCTATGTTGCTACCTCTTCGGACAGGGACAGTTCGGACTAAGATCACCAGACCGGACAAGGCGGTTCGAACACCTTACCCATTGGACTGTTCGAACAAGGACTAAAGTACTTAAAAACCTAAACACTTCTTGACTAAGCTGCTTGCTCTCCTACTAAGAGCTCATGGGTCCTTGAACATGACCCGAGTCCATTAAACATGACCTGAAAGCCCATAAAGCCCAAATACAAGGGTATAAATACCCAACCACCCGCATTAAATATGGGTAATGAAAATTAAATACAACCACGCTGCTTAATTCTCCCTCTACTCTCTAATCAAACATTAAACACCTACATACCTCCACAAACTCTAAACAAATTAAAAATTTACCCTCAGACAAAAATTAACCACACCATCATCCAAGTTCAATTCTTCAAAGGTGCAAAATCTTAAGGTGCAAACAGGCTTTGATGTAGACTTCCTTCTTATCTCTCATTTAGGTATTACTGTCTCAAATAACAACAAGGCAAAGATCTACAATCCCATCCTAAACAAGATTAATGACAGAATCACTGAATGGGACAATAAGATGCTCTCTTATGGTGCCAGGTTATCTTTAATTACAAATGTACTCCTTCCTATTACATATCATTGGTTACAATGCTGTGAAATTCCTAGAGCTATTATCTACAAAATTGAAACTACTCTAAATAGATTTCTTTGGAGAACTAAGTATAATCAAAAGGCTATTCATTGGTCTACCTGGTCCTATATTTATAAACCCTTTAGAGAAGGAGGCCTAAATGTTAGAAAACTAATTGATATTCAGAACTCCTTCTCTCAGAAATTATGGTTTAAGTTTAGGAGAAATGCTTGTCTTTGGTCTAATGTTATGAATGATATCTACTGCAAGAATGTTCATCCTTTATATATTAACAACAAAAAGGGTTCTTCAGTATGGAACAGATTGTGAAATATTAGAAAGCAAGCTGACAACAATGTTACCTGGATCCTTGGCAGAGGCAATAATGATTTCTGGAAAGATGCTTGGCATAATCTTCCTGCAATTGCCACTGATTATAACATAAACTGGTATCTTGATGTTAAAGTTAACTTCTTTTGGTAAAATAACTCCAGGAATTTAGATGATATGCAGGGTAGTATTGATGATAATAGAATGCAGATGATTAATAGTGATGAGTCCGAATTCGAAGTGCTCCCCGGAAGGGCAACCCAATGTAAATCTCTCCGTAAACCGAACAGGACTTTTAAACTGGACAGATGACTTCGAACACTGTGAGCCTAAGGTTGTTCGAACTATGACTAAAGTACTAAAAAACCTAAACACTTTCTGACTAAGCTACCTGCCCATCTGCTTGAAACTCATGGGTCTTTAAACATGACCCGGGTCCATTAAACTTGACCCGAAAGCCCATAAGGGCCCAAATTTCATACTATAAATACCCAACCACCAGCATTAACTAGGGGTAACAAAAATTGACTGCTGCCAAGCTGCTCAATTCTCTCTCCACCTTGAAACACCCTCACACCATCTTGAAACACCCTCACACCACCCTGAAACACCCTTACTCCGTTTTGAAACTCCACTTGAAATTACCAGCCTACCCCCAGGCTATTTTTATCCACACCAAATTGGCGACCACAGTGGGAGCACGAAGGTTCCTGAATCAAGTATTCAAAACCAAGTAAAGAAATTCTGTCCGAATGAATCCGGATAACCCAGAGCTTCCACCAGCTTTGCTCGAAGTGGTGGAAGAGAACGATGAGTATACTGTCCAAGAGCGCGACAGGTTAAAACTTGAAATAGAAGCTCTGAGGGCTGAAAAGGCCAAGATGGGTGTGAAAGAAAAGTCCAAGGCTTCAGTTGTTCATCACACCGATAACCCAAGAGAGCATGAGGTTTCCAAAACTCATGTAAGCACTAGAAAGACTCAAACTGGTTCTAAAAAGTCTCACCGGTCCAAGCCTGTGGAGAGTTCTGACTCAAGTTCAGAATCTTCGGATAGCTCTTCGGACAGTGAGGGAAATGAAAAGTCCTTGTCCTCTAGCAGTGATGAGGGACGAACCAAGAAGAAACAAAAGCAAGTTAAAAAGTATTCCAGAAAAAGAGATCACCATGGAAGAATGAAGAGGCATATTGGAAAAGGGTCATCTCACAACCGGAGGCATGTAGACCGGATGCTGATGGATCCTTTTGCCTTCCATGATGAGCCAGGTATCTTTGCAACTCCTAATGAGGATACTGTGTTCAGTCGTGGAAGGAACTGGAGGCAATCACCATTGTCTTCTAAAATTCTGTTCGGGAACCTCCCCAAGAGGTTTGACAGCACCAAGATGGAGAAGTACGATGGCAGTACTGATCCGGACAATCATCTGGAGCAATTCAAGAACTTCATGATGAACTTTGATGATGATGATAAACTACTCTGTAGGGCATTCTCCCAGTCTTTTACGGGGAGTGCTCTGAAATGGTACAACAGCCTGCCTCAGGGTTGAAATAAAGACTTTGATACTTTTTGGGTGGCCTTTTGAAGGCAGTTTGTGGGGAGTAAGGAGCTGAAGGGAAATGGAGACACAATAATCCATTGTGCCCAAGAGCCAAATGAGTCGTTAAAGGAGTACATAAGTCGTTTTGTAAACATAAAGAATGGGTTGGCTGATTGCTTCGAACAGGTGGCAATAGCATCCCTAAGACAAGGTTTGAACCCAGGCAACCTGGCTGATTCGGTGACCAGGAAGAAAGCCATGACCTGGGGAGGATTGCTGAATCAAGTTGGCAAGCAAATAAACGTTGATGAAACAAAAAAGACCAGGGTGCACAGACAGGTGAGATCCACCCCGGTGGCACCAACTCCAAATCAGAAGCAGTCCGGGAATAGAGCAAGAGAAACCGGACAGGGGCATGGTAGGGGAAAAACTCAGTCCCAGCCAGCTGCTCCTGCACAAAGTCAACAGTCTAGAAATAAAAGAGGGCCATGGGTCCAACCAGAGTGGTTCGCAGAACTTAAAGAAAGCGTGGCCACCATTTTTGATAAAACAAAAGATGAAGTACACTACCGGAGACCAGCAACCTTGCAGTCTCCCAGGGAACATCGAAACAATTCTTTTTGCCAATACCACAATAATATTGGCCATACCACTGATGATTGCATAGCATTCAAACAAGAGGTTCAAAACTTGATCGAAAGGGGAAAGTTGGGTGCATACGTTAAAAGGAGAGGAGGCAACAGGCCTGACAACACTCACAGGATTGGTCCAAGCAACGCTGCCCCGGAGGGGGCTATGGTAATAATTGAAAGGTTTGATGTGGAGTCTGAGTACTTGGATCCTGATCCAACACGAAACAGAGTAGGTGCAATAGAGGAGCGTTCTAGATCGGTCTCCGGGCTCATTAAATTCTTCGAGTCACTAACAATTTTCGGAGGGGACACTATGACAGCTCCTACTACTTCTTCAAGAAAAAGGCATGTTCATAATTTGGCCTCTCAGCTAGAAGGAGGCATGACCTCTTATCAATCACCAAATTCATTCCCATTCATTGTCTTTGATGGGGATGATTTAAGAGACATTGCTGGCCCTCATGAGGATGCTGTTGTTATAGGAGCATCTATAGGGGGCAATGAGATAAGGCGAATTCTGGTAGATACTGGGAGCTCTGCCAATATCCTTTTCCTAGACACTTACAAGAAAATGAAAAATCCAGCTGTGATTCAAAAGTCGGACAAATCAATCGTGGGATTCACAGGCAGCTCAGCCGATGTGATCGGGGAGTTTGAAGAAGAAGTGTTGTTGGGCAGGGGCCCTTTCAAGAAAACGGTCAGAATACTCTTCATTGTGGTGGATTGTCCCACCTGCTACAATGCTATTCTAGGGAGATCTTGGCTCTCTAGGATGCATGCGGTGGCTTCGACAGTCCATCAGTGTCTAAAGTATATTGTTCAAGGACAGGTTGGAGTTGTCCGGAGCAGCCAAAAAGTTGCAAGAGAATGCTATGCCACTGCCTTGGCTCCACGAACGCTGGGGGCAGTCCGTATAAATGACCAATAGCAGTTTGAGGGCCTTTCTGGGGGTGAGGGTGAAATTGATGACCCCAGAGAGACCCCCGGAGTGTTGATTCCAGTTGAGGAGGTTGAAACACACTGCTTAGAAGAAGGAAAAAATGTCAAGATAGGGTCCAGAATGCCACCAATGTTGAAAGAAGGAATGTTGAAATTCTTGAGAGACCATCAGCATGTTTTTGCTTGGTGCAACACTGATGTTACTGGAGTTCCATCAGAGGTGATTTCCCATCACCTATCTGTCCGGAGAGATGTGGCACCAGTGATACAAAAGAGGAGAGCTTTCTCAAAAGAAAAGGCTGATGTCATTGTACAAGAGGTTGACAGACTCACAAAGATAGGGCACATTAAAGAATCTCAGTACCCTTTGTGGACTGCCAATCCTGTTTTGGTGAAAAAGAAGAATGGTAAATGGCGTATGTGCATTGGCTTCACAGACCTAAATAGAGCCTGCCCAAAAGACTTGTATCCGGTCCCCCGGATAGATCAATTAGTAAACTCTACTTCTAGAAACAAGCTACTCTCCTTCATGGATGCCTTCTCCGGGTACAATCAGATCCAAGTGGATCCAAAAGATCAAGAGCATACCACATTTGTTACTGATAGAGGTTTACACTGCTACAAGGTGATGCCCTTTGGCTTGAAAAATGCTGGGGCTACTTATCAAAGGTTAGTCAACAAGGCATTTGCTGATCAAATTGGAAGAAATATGGAGGTTTACATTGACGATATGATGGTGAAAAGCGTGAATGAGCAGTTGCAATTGTCTGACCTCCAGGAAACCTTTTCCAACTTGGCCAAAGTAAATTTAAAACTAAACCCTGAAAAATGTGTATTCGGAGTGCAGTCCGGGAAGTTCTTAGGGTATATCATAAGTGAGCATGGAATACAGCCCGACCCGGACCAACTCAATGCTTTGTTCCAAATGGAGCCTCCTCGAAACATTAAAGAAGTACAACAATTAACGGGGAGATTGGCTGCCTTGAACAGATTCATCTCCAGGTCTTCGGACAGGTGTGCTCCATTTTTTCAAACCTTGAAGGGTGCAAAGGGGTTCGAATGGACACCACAGTGTAATGAAGCATTTAATGAAATTAAGAAACATCTTTCCTCTCCCAAGACTTTGTTCAAACCGGTTGATGGGGAGACTCTTTTTGTATACCTGGCTGTTTCAAGTTGTGCCATCAGTGCTGTGCTAGTAAGGGAGGTTGATGGGTATCCTCACCCAGTGTACTAGATCAGCAAAAGCTTGATTGATGCTGAGAGGCGTTACTTGAAACTCGAAAAACTGGCATTGGCCTTGGTGATAGCTGCAAGAAAAATGAGGCCCTACTTCCAGGCTCATCCTATCGTTGTCCGGACATCTTTCCCTTTAAAGAATGTCCTTCAAAAAGCAGACATTTCGAGCAGAATGACAAAGTGGTCAGTAGAGTTGGGGGACTTCGACATAGAATTTGCTCCCCGGACAGCAGTAAAAGCTCAAGCTGTGGCTGACTTTCTGGTTGAGTTCCATTCTGATAGGGATTCAGAACAACCTGCTGATTCAAAAGACAAAAAAGTGTGGATTGTCCGAACAGACGGAGGATCCAGTACCATGGGATCTGGGGCAGGAATATGTCTCACTTCCCCCTACGGGGACAACATGTTCCAAGCTATTTGTTTTGCTTTCAGGGCATCCAATAATGAGTCCGAATACGAAGCAGCTATAGCTGGGTTGAAATTGGCCTACATTTGTGGAGCTAAAATGGTCAAGCTACTAAGTGATTCCCAGTTGCTAGTCCACCATGCCTTGGGCCTATCAGAAGCTAGAAAGGAACAATTGGTCAAGTATTTACTCCTCTTGAAAAATGAGGCGTTGAAATTTAAAGCTGTTGTCTATGAGCACATTTCACGGGCAGAAAATGAGCTAGCAGACTCACTGGCAACGATAGCATATACGGAGTCCTACCCATGGATCCATGTGCTCGAAAGCCTTTCTATTCAACTCGATAAAGGTGAAAAAGAGGAAGTTTTTGAAATACAAGTAAATCGGCCTCAAGACTGGAGGTCTCCTCTTATACAATATCTGTCCGATGGCATCGTGCCCTTGGATAAATCACAAGCCAGAACGTTGAAACACAGGGCTCGTGGTTTCATTATGATTAGGGAAGTCTTGTACAAGAAGTCCTATAGCAAACCTCTCCTACGTTGTTTAGGGGATCATGAGTCACAAATGGTTCTCTCCGAATTGCATGATGGTGAGGGATCAGCCCATTGTGGATTTAGAGACTTAACAAGAAGAGTGCTACTCTCCGGATACTATTGGCCATCAATTATGAAAGATGCTAAGGAGTTGGTAAGAAGGTGTGACCCATGCCAGAGGTACATCAATGAAATTCATGTACCAGCCATTCCTTTGGAATCAATTTCTGAGCCCATCCCTTTTGCTCGATGGGGATTGAACTTAGTTGGGCCTCTCCCTGTGGCGTCCGGAGGGCGTAAAACCATAATTGTAGCCATTGACTACTTCTCGAAGTGGATAGAAGCAGCCCCCTTGGCAGGGACAACATCACAAGCTGTTATAAAATTCATTCTATCCAACATATGTTGCAGATTTGGTGTCCCCCAGAAAATAACAACAGACAATGGGCCACAGTTTGACAACAGAGAAATGGAAAGCTTCTGTGCCTCAAGGGGTATTCAGCACTGTTTTTCTTCACCTTTCCACCCACAGGCCAATGGGCAAGTTGAGGTGGCTAATAGAACAATACTGTCCGGTTTAAAGAAAAATTTGGAAGGGGCTGCTGGGAAGTGGCCTAGTTATCTACAAGAAGTCTTGTGGGCCTACCGGACAACACCTGGGGCTGCAACACAAGAATCTCCTTTTGCCTTGGTCTATGGAATGGATGCAGTGGCCCCCATAGAGAAGACACTCCCCTCCTTTCGAGTCCATAACTTCTCCGGACAGGCTAATGAAATGGCAATTAGAAATCAACTTGATTTAATTGAAGAAAGACGGGTGAAAGCTCATCTTAGAATGGCACACTATCAGGGCTTGATGAGAAGCAGGTTTGCCTCTAAAGTTAAAAGAAGAGACTTTCAACCAGGAGATAAAGTATTGAAGAAAGTTTTCTTGCATACTAAGGAAATGCTCTTCGGAAAACTGGCCCCAACTTGGGAGGGTCCGTATACTGTGGTTGAAAGAATCAAACCTGGGACATACTGGTTGGAAGACAAAGATGGCAAGGTTTTAACTCACCCTTGGAATATTGAACACCTTCGAATGTACTTGGAATAAAACTTGTGTAAATATTTACTTGTTTAAACATCCATGTAAATATTTGGGGGCATACCTTTCCCTCTTCGGTGGTACGGAGAGTTTTCAATAAAAATTGGTGCCTTCTTCAAAATTTTCTAAGTTTTTGCAAAATTCTGTTGCTTGTCATACTACCCGAACTGAAAGGTCTAAGGGCTACTTAAATTTTAGCCGGAGAGACTAAACACTCTCACAATACAATAACTCAAAGCTACTTAAATTCTAGCTGTCTGAAGTAAGACAAATAATAAAAGAAGAAGATGGTTGAGTAAAATAAAAACATTCATTCAACAACTTAAAATTGCCTTGGCCTTCCAAGGACTTTTTGAACAAGTTTGGGCACAGTACAAAAATCTGTCCGAATAATACGGACACCATCACAAAAAAGTGCCTTGGCCTTCCAAGGACTTTAGTTCAAACAAAAGATAAACAAAACAAATTATAAATTAAGGTGGAGCCTTTGAAGATGGCTCACCCTCATCTGTTTTCTTGCCCTTGATGTCGCTCTTCTCCTCGACTATCTTCTTACCCTTGGGGTCAATCTCTTCCTCACCTGGGCTCTCTCCGGTTTCCTCTTCATCACCAGACGAGGACTCACCGGAGTACCCCTCATCAACCATGGTCCAGTATGGGAGATCATCGTCATCCACATAGCGCCATAAGTCCCCTAGTCTTCTCTTCGGGAATTTCTCGTGAAACAGGAGGACCATATCAGACTTCACTTTTTCAATCATTAATTCTTCACTCCGTATCATCTCCCTGGCATAAGCATTAATCTTGGACTTGATCATGGCCTCTTGATCCCTCACCAAAGCAGCTTTCTCATCAACAGCCTGAGTCACTGCATTCTCTAAAGCAAGTTTGTCAGTGGTCAGGTTGGTGACAAGCTTCTCCTTTGCTGCAGTTTCTCCTCTTGAGGCTGTCAGGTCCTTCTCCAGTCCGGACAGTTTAGCCTGGAGATCTCTTATGGTTTCTTCCAAAGAAGCAACTTTTGTGTTTCTTTCATTTTGATTCTTCTTTAGCTGTTCGTTCGCCTCCTTAAGCAAATCAACCTCAGTAGCAGCAGTCCTGAGGTCATCGGACAGCTTCTCCTTCTCAGACTTGAGGTCTTTGATGGTATCTGCCTGACTGCGGACTTGCCTTTCCAAAGTAAGTACTGGTTGCACGTTGCTAAGGAGCGAATGGGCTATAACGTCCCTCTCACTGGAAACCATAAAAGTCCTACCATTGAAATTCACTGTGTTGGAACTGCTTGGAGGAACATATGGCCCTGCGAACTCGTCTCTGGACAGGCCAAGGAAATAATCACCTAGAGCACCCAGACCGGTGACATCCACTTCATCCATGTTAATCTCTCCCCTTTCAATCTCATGAGTATGGAATTCCCTTGAAATCCCTTCATTGAGGTTCCCTGGGATCTCTTCGGCCAACATCGGGTCAGTTGGGAAAGAGGGCTCCGGATCCCGGAGAGCAAGCTCATCTCCTTGGGAAGTCTTTTTCTTTTTGGCTTCCCTATCAGTACTGTCACTTGCTTGCTTGCGAGCCCGTTTAGAAGCCCTTGAAGGTTTTGGGGGATTCACTCCTTGCTTCTCGCTCTCCTGTTCTGTTACTTGTAAAAGACTTGCATCGATTTGGACCTGGGCTATTCCCTCTGTGTCTGTTGGAACCTCTTTCTCAGTATCCTCTACCACCTTCCTGCCTTTCTTCTTCTTGCCCTTCATTTTACTTGGGCTTTGGCCCGGGCAGGAAGGAAGAGAGTCACATCCAGTTCATGAGACCTTCTCAGCACGATGTCTTCATCGGGTTGGGTGGAGAACTCCTCCCAAGTTAAGTCTCTTCGACCTGTGGTGTTCCACAGGTGAGACCTTGCTAAGTTCCCGGGAGTGAAGGCTTTATGAAACCGGTTCTCCCAGTTCTCTGCGGCCCAAGCGTTGATTTTGCCACAGGTGACCTGTCCGGCCTTCAGATAGTCCCCGAACTCCTTTGGCAGCTCTGATAAAACAAAAGAAAAACTGATTAGTGTAAACTTAAAGAAAAGAGAGATTCGAACAGAAACTTAAAGTAAAAACTTACGATCGCTCCTCCATCTACTTCGAAGAAGGCTAGGATTCTCCCCGGCCTTGATTTTCTTGCCATTTTCCCATGAGCCACTGACAAACAAGAACTGGCTCCTCCATTTACTCTCCGACTCCAGGAGATCATCAACAGCTTTAAGATCGTTCCCCATGTTGAAATGATAGAAAGGGAACTGATGATGCTTGCACAAACTAGCCACAGCTGCAAACTCTTCCATAGGAAGAGGGATTCCAGATAGCCTAGACGCCATAATACATGACATCAAGGTGTACCAACCATTAGGGCTTAGCTGTGTTGGACATAACTTGACCAAGTGAAAATAGCGCACTATCTCCGGGTCCAGTGGGAACCTAAGTCCCCAATTGAATAGCTCCGTGAAGAAGACTATCTCATTTCTTTTGCAATCCATCGGGGTCTCTGGATCGATGGGAATTCGAATCTTTACATTCTCAGGGATCCCCCACTTAGTACGCAGTCGTCCCAGATCTGAAGTATGGATGAACGCATACTTGGTCTTTAACAAAGCTGAAAGATACTTGAGCTCGACCTTATGAAAACATGGCCCTACTCTCCCTTCGAGGCTCTCCGGCAGGTCCGGATGCCTCAGATATAAGTCTTCTTTGCCTTTCTTGGCAGCAACTCTAGCAGTTTCAGCTTGTCCGGAGGACTCGGACTCAAATCTAACCTCCTCGGTGGAGTCCTCCATCCTCTCCTCCATTATTGTTGGGGGAGCTTCTGTAGAAACAGCCCGGGGAGGGTTGAAGCTTGGCATAGCTGATCCTCCGGACTGTTGACTCTCCGTATGTTTTCGACTTATCACCTCAGTTTGAGTTTCTGAGGTTGAAGTTTCTTTGGGAGGTAGTGGGCTGCTAGCCTCCGGACCGGCCGGCCTTTCCCGGAGAGTTCTAATAGTTGCCCCGGACCCTCATTCGCTATTTTTTGCCCCCGATTTCGAGGGTGTGTTTTTAGAAGAAAGTCCTTTAACCAACCTACTTGGCCTTTTCATGATTAGTTTATCCGGGGAATGGTCAGAGTCAGACCCCATAGCGATGAAAGAAGATTTTTTCCTAAAACTTGTGGCTGTGACTCCTGGTTCAACAGCAGGGATCGACTCCTGAACTGAGGAGCCAGAAACTATGGGAGAGAGAGTTCATTGAAAAAGCCTTTTTGGCCTGGTACCTTTAGAAGAAGATGAGCCTCTGTCAGATTCTTCGGTTGAAGGGGCTGGTTTCTCTACAGGCGACGATGGTAGCCCTGCTGCAAGTCTTTTTTCCTTCTCAACTCTTTGAGCTTTCTCCAACTCTGAGAGGTTAAGCCAGCCGCCCTTGATCAGTGATGTTCTTGCTGTGAACATAAACAGCTAAGGAAATTTTGAAGTTTTAGAGAGATAAAGCTTTAGGTAAAATGGCAGAGTGAAGTTTGAAAGAGATAGTGAGACAGTGAAAGGTGAATAGAATTTATAGTAAATGTGAAAAAAGGAGTTGATTCCTAGGAGAATCCAAAAAGTTGGGCAATGATTAAAAGACGGCGCTGATGTCATTAATGTCATTTAAAAGAGGTAACTTGTTCGAGAAAGTGGTGCGAATTTCAAGGTGAAAAAACGGCTAAAGTGACCAACCAGAGAGTGACACGTGTCCCATTAACTCTGACAAGAACCGTTTGGAATTCGTAACGTTTGGTCTGTCCGGGTTTTTCCTCCATTCTCTTCGAATTGAAAAACCACTTCCTAAATCGGACTGTTTTTCAGTTCTTTGACAAGGACACTTGTTCAAATACCTAAAAAAGGGGCTCCTGATGAGTCCGAATTCAAAGTGCTCCCCGGAAGGGCAGCCCAATGTAAATCTCTCCGTAAACCGGACAGGACTTTTAAACCGGATAGATGACTTCGAACACTGTGAGCCTAAGGCTGTTCGAACTATGACTAAAGTACTAAAAAACCTAAACACTTTCTGACTAAGCTACCTGCCCATCTGCTTGAAACTCATGGGTCTTTAAACATGACCCGGGTCCATTAAACTTGACCCGAAAGCCCATAAGGGCCCAAATTTCATACTATAAATATCCAACCACCAGCATTAACTAGGGGTAACAAAAATTAACTGCTGCCAAGCTGCTCAATTCTCTCTCCACCTTGAAACACCCTCACACCACCTTGAAACACCCTCACACCACCTTGAAACACCCTCACACCACCCTGAAACACCCTTACTCCGTTTTGAAACTCCACTTGAAATTACCAGCCTACCCCCAGGCTATTTTTATCCACACCAAATAGGATTCATATTACTGATAATGAAGACATAATCTGTTGGAAGCTTTCTGAAGACAGATATTTCAACTTCAAGCAGACATGGGAGAGCATAAGAACTAAGCATAACTTCTCGAACTTATATAGCAATATTTGGAACTCTAAAATCCCCAGGAAGTTTTCTTTTATAACCTAGAAGCTCATACATAACTTTATTTCTCTTGACTCTATTATGATGAAGAAGCACATTAGTATGGCTTCTAAGTGTGTGTTCTATGATAATTGTGAGGAAAAGAATCATTTGTTTGCCAACTGCATGTTTGCTTGGCAGATTTGGAACTGGTTTGCTTGCATCTTTAACATCAAAATCAAAACATTCATGATCCTATCTCATGTATTAAGATGTTGGTTTTGGTTTTCAAAAGCTGAATTTCATGTTACTCACTTAATTCCCCAAGCTATTTGCTAGGTTATTTGGAAAGCTAGAAATGCTATAAAACATAAAAGGATTCAGTTTAATGTTAACAAAGCCATTGATACCATTATAAGTATAATTAAAAAGGTGTTGAAGTTTCAGGAAATCTTAATTACAAGCACTGGTTGAAGTCTTATAATGCAGGTGTAATGCTTAGCTGCAGTTCAATCGAGAGAAAGGGCAAGCCGATTTACCTAAGATGGGATCCTCCGGTGCAGCCCCGTTTAAAGATGAATGTTGATGGCTCTTGTGCATGGAATGGTGAAACTGGAGTAGGAGTTCTATTAAGAAACAATGAGGGAGATATCATCCAAGCTTATGGAAATCTGTTAGGAAAAGCTTCTCCGCTTCAAGCTGAAATTATGGCTATGCTTCATGGCTTAATAGCATGTTACAAAAACAGTTGGACTCAAGCTGACATTGAGTCTGATTCCTTAATCCTCATCAAGAAACTCACAAGCAATCCAACCTCAGATTTCGAAGACCCTAATGTAAACTACTGTCGTAAACTTATTCACAAAGATATGAATTTAAAGCACATCTCTAGGGTCCAAAACCAAGCAGCCGATTGGCTTGCAAAATGGACCCTAAAGTGTAAGCTAAAGCTTAATTTTCAGCACCTCAATGCTCCTCCAAAACTTCTTGCAATCTCTTTTCTAGAAAGCCTAGGGTTGGGTTATATAGACCATGGATACTGCTAGGTTTTTTATTTTGTAGGAAAGCAAGGATCCTGAAGCTGAGGAAAGGAAGTCACTGGATGTTTGAGGATTGTTGCTGTGAAGATTTGCTATTGGAGTTTTGTTCTCAAGCTTGCTCATTTTTGTGTGAAGTGAAAATTCAAGTTGTTTCCTTTGTCTAAATTTGGAGGGAATTTTTGGCTCCAAATTTCATTTTTGTTTCAATTTTTTGGGAAATTTTGCTACTAATCCCTCAAATTTGTATTTCTTTCAATTAGTAAATACTAATATTTCCTTTGATTAAAAAAATGTGTCTAAGTTGTTTATTAACGGAAAAATTATCACTGTCGACTAATTTGTAGCAAACTGATTTATTTATTAGTCATGTTTAGGGCTATCAAACCAGACTGGAACCGAACTGATAAGGACCGGACCGAGAACCGGACCGAACCTTAACGGTTCGGTTCGCGGTTCCATTTTAAAAACCGAAAACCGATAAGGAACCGAAACAAAAAATTCGGTTAGGAACCGAACCGATAGAACTGATATGGAATCGAACCGATAAATTCGGTAAACCGATACGGAATCAAACCGATAGAACCGATAAACCGGTGGAACCGATAAGGAATCGGACCAATAAACCCGTTAGAATCGATTATTTATTATTATTATTTATTCTTTTATAAATTATATGATTAAATTTAATAGTTAATTACCAATTTTTAACAAAACTAAAAATTAATTTATAAATATTAGTATTTATTTAAATAAAAATAAATAAAAATCAAATTTTAATTAGATTTAATTTTTTTAAGTGAACCGAACAGGACCGGTAAGGAACCGAAACCAGACCGGATCAAAATGGAACCGGATCGAACTGAACTCGGACCGAACCGGTTACGGAACCGGATCAAACCGAACCAAACCGAACCGAAAATTTAGCGGTCCGATCCGATCCGAACTGATAAGTTTAGCGGTCCGATCCGGTTCTGTTTTGACCCGTACCTAACCGGACCGATAACACCCCTGAACTAAGAGAGATGAATATTTAGCTCAGGAAAATGAATATCCTATTAATGATGCTTTTGAGTCAAGAATGTTTGTAGGTGTTAAAGCTCTCCGCGCATAATTATTGAATGTGTTTTCTATCTAATTTGTTTGAGTATATAGTTTTTCATCGACCGCTATAGATTGCATGGTCATTGATAGTCACTATAATGTTTTTCAAATGTTAGGGTGTCTACTGTAGAAGATAATGAACACCACAATCATTGGAAAATATATATTATATTTTGTTTTGTGGATTGATTAAATGTTATAATTACTACGGATTTCTTTTTCTATCTAAAAATCAAATCTATTGTAGGTTTAAAATTAACATGTACGCATATGATTTATCGTTAAAAGGAGAATGCATAACGTTTCATTTTGACTTGTAACTGAAATATTAACATGTTCTTACTATTCAATACTCCCATATTTATATTTTAAAAATATGTTTTTGAAAACATTAAATATTTTAATAAATAGAGTCATCCTAATATGCATTAAAAAAATACAGATCGGACCGATCTAAAACAAACCGTAGGAGGAAGATCCAATATTGCATGTAGACACACAAAACAGATCAACGAGTCATCGACCTAAGCTCCGACCGAGTGGTCCAGTAATATCGGCACCAGATTGTCCGTAGGGAAGATAACAAGCCAAAAAACTATGGTCGGACTAACAGATCTGACAGAAAACATTGTCCCACGCTCCGGATCAAGAGTAATGCACGACATTAACCACCATCCAAAACTTGACGTCGAACAGTAAACCGAAACAGAGCATAATAAAAAGGTGACAAATGGTTGTCGCGATGGTGGCTCAATGGATGAACCGGTAGGAACACTAGTGATTTGGGTAGTGACTAATTCGGTGTTTGGACTGGAAACAAGACGGGCGACAATGTGACAAATGACTGAACTTCCTTGGAGTAAGGGAATAAACATAATAGTGATAGTAGAAACTAGCAACAAGTGAATGATGATGGGTGTGCTTGATTAAAAAAAAAAGTGTGTGGATTTTGTTTAAACCGAAGCACAAACAAAAAATTATATTTAAACGAATGAGTTAAAGCTAAGTACGAAGAAAAAGAGAGGCGGCTCCAAAAATGTGAAAAGAACGGCGACTTCAACAACTAGAATTTTTCGAAAGAGGGAAGAGTCCATAAATTATAATCAATAACAAACATATCACCATAAATTAAATTGCAGGAAAGATAGAACAATTTAAACATATTTACGACCTACAATATCTATGAAATTAAAATAAAAATAGAAAATTATATAAAATAATAAAAAATTTAGTATCATTTAAGATAAAAAGTAATAAGCAATAGTATCCATTTAGTGTCTATATTTTTATGTATTTATGAAAAAGATTCATTTCACTCAAGTATTTATCATCTAAGATTTAATAATACTTTAAATACCGTTTGTATATTTTATGAATTGTTTTTTATTGTTTAGTTCAAGTTTTTGTTCCTCTAAAATATACAAGCATTTATGATATCTATGTACCCTCAATTACTTGTTTCTTTTTTGTTTTCCTATGATTTTGATTGTGTTTTTATTTGATATCGACGTTTATTTTGGATTTCTAAACAAGTCAATTTTTTATTGTGTAGGTAAGTCGATTTTTGTTTATTCGTGATTTTTGGTATTCATCTGGTATTACTTTGAATTCGTAATTGAATTGTTGTATTGCAATAATGTTTTGATCATTTTTAGTGTATTTTTATGTTTCTAGAAAATTTAGTTCGATAAAGGGTTTGTAGCTTAAACAAAGAAGATAAAGTTTGGTAGTTACATAACCTATTTACTTTAAGTACGGATAGATGCAAAACAAGTTTATTTTATGTACTGATAGATGCAAAACTTGTGTAATGATAGATGTGAAACGTTTGTATTCTTTGTTCTGATAGATGTGAAACTTGTGTATTATTTCTATGGTAAAATATAATTTTTTTAGAAAAATTTAAAACATATCATGAGATACTAGTTTTGTTCGTCTTAAAAAAACTAATGGTATTTCCGGATTTGTTTTCCGAGTTACGATTTTAAATATACAAACTTTTAAATTTTTAATTTTAGAGTGTAAACGAAAAAGACGACTGTTAAAGAAGATGAAAAACGTTTTCTTTTCTAGCGAAACCTTTTCAAGTTTGTACTGGTAGATGCGAAACCAAACAACTATCATAGATGCGAAACTAGACCAACTATGATAAATGCTAAACCAGACCAACTACCATAGATGCGAAACGAGACATATGATACACGTGAAACCATACAATGAGAAACTAGTGTAAAGTATCAATTTTGAAAAAGAAATTCAAAACATGTTATGAATGGTATTAGTTTTGTTCGTTTTAAGAAAACAAAACCAATGATATTTTTGGATTGTTTTTTCGATTACGGTTTAAAAACTACGAACTTTAAATTTTTTAATCTTAGATGTAAACGAAAAACTCGATTGTTACGAAAACGATGCGAAACTTTTCTAACTTCGTATTTGTAAATGTGAAACCAAGCAATTATGAAAGATGCGGAACCAAGCCAACTATGACAGATGCGCAACCAGACGAGCTATGATAGATGCAAAACCAAGCATAAGCATATGATAGATGCGAAACTATATAATGAGAAACTAATGTAAAATATAACGTTTTAATTTTTTTTAAAAAGCATATCATGAATGGTAGTAGTTTTGTTCGTCTTAAAAAACAAAAACCAATGATATTCTCATTTTTCCCCAAATTATGGTTTAAAACCTCTCTCCCCAATAGGTTGTAGGATGGGTCTAAAATAGTAATTCTCCTTAAAATAAAAAAATAAATATACTAAAATGTTTGTGATTTAATTCTATTTGTTACCTTTATTATTATCTAATTAAAAATTAATATTTTTAATAAATATTTTAGTTTCTTATATAGTAGAATACACTTATTTTATCACCATAATTATTTGAAATTTTCGTGAACAATATCGGTTAATATCCTAGGTTTGTTTTTCTAATTCATAATATATTAACTTTTATATTATATATATGGAATTTAAAAAAGGGTGTAGTTTTAGTTAAACGTGGTTTTTATATATCAGCCTAATAATATTTAATTCTTTTAATTTTTAATTTTATTAATTAGAATTATTGATTTTTTTTAATTTATTTCTAAAAAAATATCTTATCATTCATGGAAGAGCGACTTGTCATTATTTTTCATCTCATTTATTGATTTTTTTTATTTATATATTAGGTTTGCGGGTTGATTTTTATTGTGAAATTCATTAAGAACTCAGATAGAGGTAAGTGGTTTTTTTTTTGGTTTTGTGGGTTGATTTTAGTTTTTATTTTAAAGTTTTACTTAGGTACTAGAGTTAGCCTAGAGTGGTTAGAGTTAGGGTTGTTGGTGTTTGGTTGGATTGGATTTTAGTTTTGCGGATTGTTGTTGCAGTTTGCATGTGATTTTTCACGTTAAAAGGATATAGTTTTTTGCTAACGATTGGTGAAAAACACATGGTTTCTATCAAATAACGACAGAACCCATGGGTTCCCTCAAACGTCTGTCGCCAGTTCCAAAATCTGCACCAGTCGTTGCTTGATTCATAGCCCTTGGTGCTAGACGTTTGGCGCCTCGGGCTAACAGCTCGCCATATATTTGGCACTGATAATGTTTTATGAACGAATTTGATACGGTCCAGTTCTATCTTGTTTGTTTCGTTGTTTTGGTTACATTTTTGTTATTTAAAAAAATACGTATTATTATTTAATATTTAGTATTTTAAAGTAGGTTTACGCATATTTTATATTATTTTTTCAGATTATGAATCCAAGTTAGGGTTCAGACGAGAGTGATAAAGAGAAGAATCGACAGAAAAGGAAAATTAACTCCGAATGCGAAGAAATCTTCTCACAGGTTCCAATAAATCCATTTCCGCCTCCATTACCACCTTTTCATCCGGTTCTACACCTCCTCCTATCGGTTATACATCATCTAGCGATGCCCTCAATTGACGACTATATGCCCCTTGTCGAGGTCCATTTTGGGTATTTATATCATTATCTTGGAGATGACTCCATTCAAGCGACGAGGACTATGGGCTGGTGTATCGCTCTTCTTGACACACAGATACGATATCATTTTATTTCATCTCAACCGGTTATGCGTACGAGTTACAAAGAGCGTCTGCTGATCGTTGGGATGCATGTGCATCTATGTACCATTTTCGGACTAAACTAAGTGGAGGACTAACTTCAAAAATGGGCTAGAGATATATATAAATTTTACATTTTTATAATATATAATTGTTTAAAATATAGTGAGTACAAAAATTCTTGTTTAATACATAGTGATTAGTATATAATTTTAGTACTATAAATATAATATAATGAGTACTTGTTTAATATCTTAGTAGCAAACATGTTAAACTATAAGAATTGAATAAAACTATATAGGTTTGATATTGTTAATTTTTTTGCTTTTTTGTTATTGGTTGCGTGGTGTGAATTATAACAAATAGGAAACCTCATATGTGTTTTTGTTTGTATTCTTTTATTTTGCAGGTTATTTTTTAGCCTTACCGCCCCATACCTTATCATTTCTCATTAGAAGAAATATCTTGGGTCCGTAGTATAATTACTGATGTGGAGCATACACAAGCATATTATCTCGATCGGGCTTTGAGGTAGTTCGAACACGTTCAGTTTTGTTCACTGTTTTAGTTGTACAAGATGCAGAACAAAGACGAAAGGAAACCCAGGTTTATGGCCTATGCGTTCAATTATGACGATTGCAAGCATTGGCGTACTTATATCATAACTCCTTTGTTGAGAGACCTATTGTTAGAGACAATATGGATGTACTCCAGAATATATTGTATTTCATCAGTCGGTTACTTGGTACAACCTTGTTAACACAAAGATATGCCTATTAAATTTTTATATGCATGAGGACCGTAAGGGTGTTGTTATATGATATTTGTAGGCTTACGTAATATTATGTTGTTTCCTGGAGTTTTTGTGTTTGATGGACATTTTGAGCGAATCGTTGATGCATATAATGATGTTTTGTCAATCGGAAGACACTATGGTGTCATGTTTGTTTTTAGACAATTATGTTAGATATCTGTTATTATACATTTTTGTGTCATTTTTGTTTTAAGACATTTGATTGTTATGTTAGTTTATTAGGACTGAACTTATTTTTGTTGCAAACATTGCTTACTTGTTTTGTTTATTTTGCAACAATTGTTGTTTTTACTCAGTAACTATTAGTTTTTATATGACTTTTTGCATTTATTTATGTTGTAGTTGTTTTTTATTGTTTGTAGTTGTTGTTTCTAGGAGTTGTATTTTTTTTCACTTAAACTATATAAAATAAAAAACAATTGTTTTTGTAAGGATATGAACATAAAATAAATATAATAACTTAAAGTACTAAAAGAAACATAAAACAAATACCTTTAGTTAAAGTGCTGAAAGCCACAGAATACAACAATTTTTTTTAGTCAAAGTCATATCTTTTGTTAAAAGTGAAATTCTTAAGCGCTATCACTTTTTCAACGATTTGTTCCTCCATATAACATAACATATATTTTGTTGAAAAATCAATCACTTTCAAACGGAATGATTGGTACACTTCATTCCTAATCATCCATGGGAGGTCGACCATAGGATACATTGGTTCACTTTTCATATAATTGTACTTTGTCGATACTTTTTTACGACTACGTTGTGACGACATAGGTTTTCCTCCTGCACCCCCGTACATGTAACCTTACATAACACTTCATTAATAAACCCATAGAAAGTCTCATCTGACCTTGTTATCTTCATATACTTGACGACATAGAGGAGATGAGAGTCCTCACTTACGGTCTAGTCCATATCGAGCAGAAGTATGAGTTTTGTTATAAAATTTATTTAAGTAGATGTAGTTCTATGTTTAAGGTTCTATTATGAGAGACCTTTACATGGACAAAGAGAATTGACAGATTTATTATTGGCAAATAAAATATTTGCAGATTAATTTTTGGCAGAACTTATTATAGACGAGTAACCTATATTCAAGACTTACTATATGTATATTTCATTAATTGTTATCTGTGCCAATTATATTTACTAATATTTTAATATAATTTTACAACCGTTAATCGTATAATCAATGTTGTATAAACATAATATTTTCATACAATTTTTATTTTGAACGATTGAACTTTTTTTGATGTTGCCGCTTAACGTATGGCGGATATAGGATTGTGCCCCCTATACCGTAACGACAACATGCAAACGTTTTTTAGTTTTATTATTTTTTGTCATTTTTTCCGCCATGGTCTTGACACCCATGCAAATCTATTCGTCATTGGTTGGCGGCTATAGTACTACAAACGCCAACAAATTACGGACAGGCCAGTCCAGGCTCCAATAGTTTACGTTTTGGTGATTATTAGCGTCAGTTCATGATGACAACATTAAAAGATAAAAATAATTAACTTAATAAAAAATAAAAATAAATAAAAACCTACACATATTATAAAATAAACAAAAAATATATAATTTTAATAAATAATTTTGTTCACGAAAGCGACCTCGATCTCTTTTTGAGGGTCGTCCATTGATAGTGCATCTTGAACCGGTAAATTAGTTGTATAACCCAGGATACTAGGTAATATAAAACAAAATTAAACGTGGGGGCGATCAGTTTGCTGCAACTTGGTAACACCATTCAATATTGGCTTAAATTAGTAAATAGCCCCCTGACTATCGCGTTTTCTTTTATTTAGTCTTTCAAATTCAAAATCACTGGTGATGGTCATTGGACTTGAAAAATCTATAAATTTAGTTTCTGACTTGAAAAATCTATAAATCTAGTCCATGGTGAGTGGTTTTTTTCTAGGCGTTAGCGAATAAATTTATACATTTTTCCAATTCGAGAGACTAAAGTTATAGATTTTTGCAAGTCAAGGACTGGATTTATAGATTTTCTCAAGTCCAACGATCCTCGACAATAAATTTGAAGGTGAGGGACTAAATGAAATAAAACAAGATAGTGGAGGGACTATTCACTAATTTAATCCTCCAATATTCTAAGGATGCATTATTTTTATAATATCTCAATTGGTAGAGTTTTTTTATCGAATTCATTATCTTCATAATAATATGCGGTAGTTAAATAAAACTCTTTATGCTTTTCTAGTTCATGTACTAATGTTTGTCTAACAAGTTGCAATGCACTTTCGGTACCGACCAAACCATAGGTAATGTCTTTAAACCCATAATTTATGGCAGATCGAACTTCGATAATTTTGTTTATTAAAAAACACATAAATTATGGTATGTCCGATGAATATATCGAGTCCAGTATGTATGGCAACCTCGTCGGAATTTTTTTAACGGCAATTGACGGTTTTCCTTTAATGTTATTTGATGCAATCAGAGTTCATATTCTTCGAGATGAAACTCAAGGTTGTTTAATTGTAGGGTTTTTACAATGGATATAGTACGGACTTGTCTAACAACCGGTGTTACTAAACTAGCGACCGGTGTACTAAACTAGCGATCGATGTTGCTATCTTCAGAGTTTCCGTCATATCCGCATGAGATTCTAACCACTATTGTTTGACGTATTTGTGCATAGAATGAGCTATTTTGGCAGAATTATCAACACAAATTTTATTTTCCTTACCTCGACAACGACCATGGACGCGTCTAGGAGTACGACCGCGTGTTTTCACCTTTTATAGTGGTTCGCAAAGAAGTGAAGTAGAATTATCGAAAATTAGTGTGAATTTTTCAAGCTAATGGTTTTTTTCATAAACATCAAAATCTCCAGGTTTTGCATTTAAATTTACAAAGTTATGTTTGGCCTCTTCTCCATCGGCTAGTTTTGATAGGGTCGGAAATTGTTAGAGGACAAAAGCAGTAAAGAGGGTCAGGTGTTTCTTAGTAGGGTAGTTCAGACTAAATAACTAAATTCAATGAATAAGAAGTATGCTTAGTAACTCAGCTATGTGCGTAATAAAGTTTCTTATGGGCATGGGGGCTAATGAAATCGACCCAAACATATTACCCTACCCGAATAGCCCATTGATCCAAAAAAACTATAAATAATTCAATAAACAACATTAAATGGGTTGTAATTTTTTTCTCTCTAATAAATACAAGTAGCTCTATTATCTGTCTACCTCCTACTAAGGATCTAATATCACGTAAACCAAATGACTTCCAAAACTACCCTTAGACTAGATTATATCATCACTAGGTTGGAGACCAATGTGGGAGCGGGAGGTGCTTGAATAGATTTATTCAAAACCATTTTTTCAGATTGTAGTTCAGAGTTCTTTGAGGCATGAATCTTTACATGCAAGAATCTGCCCCTCTTGGCAATGAGGAATAAGAGGTGATAACAAGCATGCTACTATATCTAATGTTAATTGTAATACTAAATAAAGACAGATCATGGAAGAGGATCGTGATCAGCTAAGGTCTGAGATCGAAGTTTTGAGGGCCCAAAGGCAGGTTGAAAAAGATTTAAAAGAGAATTTTGTTGCGGGATTTATTGTTACAAAGGAGACTGATAACAAACGCAAACAATATGAAAGTAATCAGTCCCCAAAGGCTCACACAGGTTTGAAAAAAGAACACCGGGCTAAGCAGTTGATGAACACATCAGATTCTGTTGGAAACTTAACCATAGAATCTGACTTCGACATATCTTCCTTCTCATCAAGTAGTTACCATGGTTGTTAGAAGAAGAAAAATATGTTAACTAAAAAGAATTCTAAGAAAATGAATAGAAAGGGCAAGGGGAAAAAGAATAAATATCAAGGGAAAGTAAAGACATCGACAGATTATGGTATTGATCATTTGTTAAGTGATCAATTTGATATCCAGTCTGAACCAAGTATCTTTGCCACTCCTGATGAGGATAATATGTTTAGTCGAAGTCACAACTAGAGACATGCACTTTTGTCTTCAAAGATTATTTCTGGACATCTACCAAGGCAGTTTAATAGCTCTAAAATGGAGAAGTAAAATGGAAGCAAAGATCATGATAATCACCCTGAACAGTTTAAAAAATTCATGATGATGATGATAAACTATTATGTCGGGCCTTTTCGCAGATCTTCAAGTGAAGTGCATTAAAATGGTATAATAGTTTACCACATGGATCTATTAAAAACTTTGATATGTTCTGGATGACTTTCCGGATGCAGTTTGTGGTAAGTAAAGAGCTTAAATGGAACGATGATAATATCGTTCATTATGCACAAGAACCAAATAAGTTTTTAAAGGACTACATCAGTTGTTTAATGTATTGGCTGATTGGTTTGAGCAAGTAACTATCGCTTCTTTAAGGTAAGGTTTAATGTTGGGTGATTTTGTTGATTCAGTAACTCGGAAGAAAGAAATGACCTAGGAAAGATTATTGAATCAGGTCAGAAAGTAAATCCTAGTAGAGGAATAAACAATTCTAGAGTACCGTGTCAGAATAGATCAAATCTTATAATTTATATCCCACAAGCAAGTACTCAGCCCCAAGCTACAGTCAATTACCGACACAAGAATTCCGGACAAGGTTCGTATTGGCCTAGACAAAGCCAGTCGAATCAGGGCCAACAATCTAGACCAAGGAGAAGTCAGTGGGTCCAACCTGAATGGTTTTCCGAATTAGGTGAAAGCATAGCCACCATTTATGATAAAACCAAGAATGATGTGCATTTTTGAAGGCCGAAACCAATTCAATCTCCTAAAGAAAATTGTAACACTCACTTTCATAGATACCCCAATGATGTGGGCCATGATAACCAAGATTGAATTTTCCTAAAACAAGAAGTGAAAACTTTGATTATAAATGAGAAGTTGTCTTCTTTTGTTAAAAAAATAAGGGGCAACAGACAAGTTAGTACGCGTGCCTAGGCTAGTGCAAGTACATCACTAATTACATCACAAAATGTTCAAAAACAAAGTATGGAGACATCTAAACAAGAGAATGTTATGGTAATTATGGAACGATTTGATGTAGATTTGGAATAATTAGACCCTGATCTGGATCAGAATCAAGTTGGGGTGATATTAGAAAAAACAGCGACATTATCTGATCTTTGCAACTACTTTAAATCTTTGACCACTTTTAGGGAAGATATTGTGACTGCGCCCTCAAGCTGCTCTAGGAAAAAAATGTTAACAGTCTAACCACTTAATTAGAAGGGAAAATGTCTACACATCTCTATCAGAACCCTGCTCATTTCATTGTCTTTGGTGAAGATGACGTAAGAGAAATTGCGGACCCATATGAAGATGATGTGGTAATAGGAGCATCTATTAAAGGAAATGATCTACAATGAATCTTAATTGATACATGAAGTTCAACAAATATTTTTTTTCTCAACTTATAAGAAAATAAAGAATCCTTCAGTCATCTAACGTTTGAATAGAATTATAATGGGTTTACTGACAAATCAGATGATGTGATTAGGAAATTTAAAGGAGAAGTCTTGTTAGTAAAAGGATCATTCAAGAAGTTGGTGAGAGTTTTGTTGGTAGTAGTTGATTGTATTATGTCTTGCAATGTTATATTCGGTAGGTCTTGGCTATCCAGAATGCATGCAGTAGCATCCACTATTCACCAATGCTTGAAATATGCCGTGAGAGGTCAAGTTGGCGTCGTTCGAAGTAGCCAAAAAATTTTAATGGAATTTTATGTCGCTGCTTTTGCTCCAAAATCGTTGGAAGCAGTGAAAGTTAGCCAAGAATAACAGTTAGTGGAGTTATCTGACAGATCAAAAGAGATAGATCATCCAAGGGAGGCTCCTAGTGGTGTGATCCCAGTTGAAGAAGTCAAAATTCATTACTGGCAGAAGGGAAAAACGTCATGGTCGGATTTAAATTACCCTTTGAGTTAAAATAAAATTTATTTTCCATTTTATCTAATAATCTACATGTGTTTGATTGGTGTAACAAGGATGTAACTAGAGTACCAGTAAGTGTAATTAACCACAAACTATCTGTCAGATCTGATGCGGGACTGGTGGTGTAAAGAAGGAGATATTTTTCCAAAGAAATATCGAAAGTCATAGTCCAAAAAGTAGATGGTTTAAACAAGGTGAGCCATATCAAAGAATCCCAATATCCTCTTTGGACTGCTAACTTGGTCCTTGTCAAGTAGAAAAATTGAAAATGGCGTAGGTGTATTGATTTTACAGATCTCAATAGAGTTTGCCCCAAATATCCATTTCCAGTTCGTAGATAGATCAGCCAGTGGATTCTATATTTGGAAACAAGTTGTTATCTTTAATGGATGCTTTTTCTAGGTATAATCAAATACAGATGAATCCGAGTGATCAAGATCACACTACTTTCATCACCGTCATGAAGCTTCACTTCGATAAGGTAATGTTTTTTGGGTTGAAGAATGCTGGAGCCATTTATCAGCGACTGGTTAATAAGGCAAATGCTAGCCAGATCAGAAGAAATGTAATAGTTTATATCAGTGATATAATGGTTAAAAGCCCTAAAGAGGAGGATCACATATCCGACTTGCAAGAAATGTTTTCTAACTTGGAAGCCATCAACTTGAAAGTAAATCCTGAAAATTGTACCTTTGGTGTCCAATCTGGAAAATTTCTAGGCTACATTATAATTGAGAAAATGATTCAAGTTTACCCAGACCAATTGAATGGTTTATTGGTCATGGATCCATCTCAGAATACTAAAGAAGTTCATATACTGACTCGAAGATTGGCAGCATTAAACGTGTTTATTTCGAGATCATCAGACAAGTGTGCTCACTTTTTCCAAGTCTTAAGAAATGCCAAAGACTTCAATCGGTCCCCAAATTGTGACCAATATTTTCTTGAAATCAAGCGACATCACCTAAAATATTATTTAAACATGTAGACAGGGAAAGACTTTATATGTATCTAGCAGTATCAGAGTATGCTGTGAGTACCGTATTGGTACGAGAAATTGATAATAATCCCCGCCCTATTTATTATATAAGCAAGAGCTTGTTTGAAAGATGAGAAAATATACTTAAAGTTAGAAAATTGGCTTTGGTAATAGAAGCCAGAAAAATGAGGCCTTATTTTCAAGCATACTCTATCACGATTCAAACTTATTTTCCTTTGAAGAACGTAATACAGAAAGCATGTATATCGGGATGAATGACCGAGTGGTCAATTGAGCTTGAGGATTATGATATTGATTTTTCATCCCGAACTGCAATCAAAGCTCAAGTTGTGGCTGATTTTTTAGTTGAATTTCACTCCAAAAGGGCTCATGAAGAAGCTCAAACCAGTTAGCCTGAGAAGGAATGGGTAATCTGAACTTGTGATGGGCTAGTCTAATGGGATGTGGAGCCAGTATCTACCTAATCTTCCCCTTTGTGGATTTAATGTACCAAACAATATGTTTTGGTTTCAAAGCATCTAACAACGAGTCTAAATATAAAGCAGCAATAGTAGGATTCAGATTGGCTCGGATATGTGGTGCCAAAAGAGTCAAAATGATTCATAGTTAATCATTCATCAAACACACGAGAAATCTGAAAGTATCAAAGATCACTTGATAAAGCATCTAAAGGTACTAAAAAAATCTCAACCGATTTTAAACATGTTAAGTATGGGCATGTCCCAATATCGAAAAATTCAATGGTTGACTCCCTAGCCACTGTAGCTTATTCTGAAGTGTATCTTTGGATCCTTGTACAATAATATCCTTCCATAGTCACAAATTCATAAATAAAGGGTGACGTGGGATAGAATTTACATTTGCAATAATGGATTCTCAAGATTGGAGAAGTGAAATCCAAGATTTCATCACTAATGAAGTTTTACCTCAAGACAAAGCTTCTTCCAAAAAGCTAAAATACAAAGCTCATGGATTTGTGGTTCTAATGAGGGTTATTTATAAGAAAATCCTTAAACAGGCCTTTTTTGCGTTGCCTCGGATCGAACAAATTTTAAAGTGTCTTATCGGAACTACATGATGGGGAAGGATCGACACATTGTGTCTAAAAAGTGTTATTATGAAGAGTTCTATTGGCAGGTTACTATTGGTCTTCTATTATGGCAGATGTTAAATACTTACTGAGAAGATGTGACTGTTGTCAAAGATATGGAAACGCAATCCATGTACCGACAATCCCTATGGAGCATGTATATGAAACAATACTATTTAACTGATTGGGTCTTGATCTAGTCGAACACCTTCCAATGGATTATGAGGGGTTGTCGCACTAGAATTTTAGAAATATACTAGTTTCCAAGTGGGTAGAAGCTACATCCTTTCTTAGGATAAAATCTAAAGTAGTGATAAATATTATTATTTCTAATATATAATGTTTGCTTGGCATTCCCAGATGTTTCACTATAGATAATGGCCCTCAATTTGATAAAAAAGACATGGAAGTATTTAATGCATAAAGAGGAATCCAACATTGTTTCTCTTCTCCTTTTCATCCTCAAGACAATGAACAAGTTGAGGTAGCAAATCAAACGATTTTAATGGGTTTAAAAAAGAACTTGGAGGGAGCAGCTAGGAAATGTACGAGTTATCTACAAGAAGTATTACGGGCATACCGAACTACTCCCCACACAGCTGCTCAAGAGTGCGCATTTGTTTTAGTTTATAGAATTGATGCAATTAAACCTATAAAAGCTACTTTTTTTTTTCCAGAGTTCTAAATTATTCTGAAGAAAATAATAGGATGGAATTAAGGGCTTAGTTGGATTTGATTGAGAAAAAGATAATAAAATCTCACATAAGAACTATGCATTACCAAAGCTTGATGTGAAGCAAGTTTGAGTCTTGAGTTAGAAGAAGAAATTTTCAAATGAGAGATAAATTTTGAAGAAAATTATTTTTACACACGAAGGAAAAGAAGTTCGGAAAGATAGATTTGAACTGGGAAGGACCATACATTGTGTATCAATATATCAAGCAAGGAACATACAAGATCTTAGACAAAGAAATCAAACTTTTTAAAAGAACCCTTGGAATTTTGAGCATATAAGGGGGCTACTGATGTAGCCCAGAAAGTCCAAACACAAGCCTTTTTTTATTTTATTCAAATATCTTATATTATTCAAATCAAATCTAATTATATTAAGATTTTATTTGATTTTATTTCAGAATATTTATTTTATTTCCTTGTATTCTAATTTAGGGTTTTGAGAAGCTCTTATATAAAGCCTCTTATGCCTTAAGTTATTTTAAGTTTTTAGAATAATATATTTTTTATATCTGAAAATTTCAGTCTTTGTTACCCTTAAATTAGGGTTTCATCATGTTACCCTTGAATTATGGTTTCATCTATTGTTGCTTCTTATTCTATTTCCGTCCCGTCATCAGTTTGGTATCAGAGCCTCAGTTCCTGCTACGGGGCAAACATGTTTCTGAATCTTGATTTCATCTACTTCAAGGTCTAATGAAGAGAACACCATCTATGGTCATGAAAATTTCGAAGATCGTTTGGTATGCGGGGACACACCAGATGTTTCGATAGACGATCATATTGACCAGTTACAGAAGGAGTTTAAATTGGCTACCAATCGTCGGATCAAGGTAAAACTTGTTTATCGAGATGATGTCTCATACTATGAAGAGGTTTTTAAAATTATTTTTTTCATCAATTGGACACGAGAATTTTGTCTTCAGGCTATGAATTTTTTTTGGAAACTAATTTAATTTTCATCAACTGGATGGCTTCAATGTGGATTCGAATAAGGAACACTCGAGAAGAATTTACCTTATTCTGATAAGGTCAGCAATTATAATTCTCAATGTAACAATTGAAATTAATAAAATAAAATAATTTTGGTTGTTGATGGTGATGGTGCTGTGAATTCGAGGACGAATTCTTGTCAACCAGGAGAGGATGATGTAGCCTAGAAAGTCCAAACACAAACCTTTTTCATTTTATTTTATTTTATTCTAATATCCTATATTATTCAAATCAAATCTAATTATATTAAGATTTTATTTTATTTTATTTTAGAATATTTATTTTATTTTATTGTATTCTAATTTAGGACTTTGAGAAACTCTTATATAAAGCCTCTTATGCCTTAAGTTATTTTAAGTTTTTGGAATAATATATTTTTTATATCTGAAAATTTCAGTCTTTGTTACCCTTAAATTAGGGTTTCATCATGTTACCCTTGAATTAGGGTTTCATCATGTTACTCTTGAATTAGGTTTTCATCTATCGTTTCTTCTTCTATTTATGTCGCGTCATCAGCTATTCTTTCCTACCCTGGTGGCGCGGGGAGATTATAATAAGGTATCTCAAACTCAATCAATCTATCATTTTTTATTTTAAAGAAAATTTTCTTTGGCTTTGTTAGATTAAAGTTTTGTTTCCTTCCAATGGATTACCTCATAATGGCTTGGTTGGATTAAAGTTGTGTTTCCTTTGAATGGATTGCCTTTGAATGGGTTGGTGGGACTAAAGTTGTGTTACCTTCAAATGGATTACCTTCGAATGACTTGGTTTGATTAAAGTTGTGTTGCTTTTGAATGGATTAACTTCGAATGAATTGGTAGGATTAAAGTTGTATTTCCTTCGAATGGATTACCTTCAAATGATTTGGTTTGATTAAACTTGTGTTTCCTTCGAATGGATTGGTAGGATTTAGTTTATTGATTTGGTCCAATTGTTCCAGGTTTTTAATCATATTTGAATAAAAATACTTAGTTGGGATCAGATATTAATGGAAGCAAGAATATACATTGAAACATAAAGTGGATAAAAATAAAGATGACATAAAATACCTTTGGATTATAACAAAAATCCGATCCACACAACAAAATTCCTTGTATACAATAAGGACCTATACAAACAAAGTCACAAAGTAATATGATTCAAATACAACAAAATTACTTGCACACATCAAGTACTCCAGTTCAAAACACACACACAAAAATATTGTTAACCTTAGGGCTCGTTCACTTCGGTTCTCTTTTCTTCTATATTTTTTCCTTTGTTCTTTCCTTCTCTTTCGGATACTTACCATCCGAATCCTCTTCAAATTCATCATCAAAGTCATATTCATAGGAGTCGTCCGAAGAAACATCTAATCTATCACCCAGAGACAGACTATGAAAAGTAATATTTTCATCTAGCACAAACTTCCATAGATCCTCAAGAGATCTCTTTGGGGAATGTCTTGTGAAACAACATTACCATATCTGACTTAATGGATTCATCCCTTTGTTACATAGACTTCAATATTCTATCATCATTTGCATCGATAGCATCAGCTATATTCTGAGAAGTCTTCTCTTTAAGTGAGACGATTTCATCTTCTTTCTTATTAAGAAGATCTTTCAGCTTTTTCTTTTCTTCGGATAAATGTTGAATGTTATCTTTATCATTAACTTATTGGTCCTTCAAAGAAGTGATATCTTTGGAAGTGGATGGCTACAAATCAATATAATTAGAATGCAGCTTATCATGATCGGAATTTCCTTGAACTAGCCCTTCATTAAGGGTCTTCACTTCCTTACCCAAATTTTTGAAATTGTTTTACTTTGCTTCCATGAAGTTATTTAAACTTTGATTTTCATCTCGAAAGGAGGAAATATCTTTGAACTGACATCTTACCTGCCTCTCCAAGTCAACTATTGGCCTTACATAGCTTAAGACTACATACCCCAGTTTATCATATTCCTTAGACACTTCAAATGACTCTCCGTCGAATGTCATAGCATTACCAATGGTAGTATATTGAGGGAAAGCTTTGTAAAAATCTTCAAAGATGAAGTTTCCTATGTCATCCAGTTGGTCATCACCTTCGAAAGATGGTCTGTCAATAGTAGGAAGTATTGGGGATGGAGGATCAATATATAATTCTTCTTTATGAGGAACCTTTATAGGAGTGATGGAAGAAATGACTTCATATAGTATGATCTCCGAACCAATTGTGGTTTTCTTCTTCCTCACTTCTCTTTTGTCGTTGCCCTCTTTATTTCTCTTTTGGCTTTTTTTCTTTTTAACAATTGGAGAATATTTTGGTTCTCTAGTCTCTCCAACAGTAACTGTGACAACCTCCCACAGAGCTGCATCAATTTCGTCTGAAGGCCCCATACTCCATAATTCGAGAATAACTTGAGATGAACCATCTTTCTTCTTTTTTTTCTTCTTGATTTTGTCAAGGTGACTTTGGTCCCTATTCTTCGCTGGAAGATAAAGTTTTCTATCACCCTCCTCAATCCTTTTAAAAATAATATATGATTAGGGAGGAGTGGTGAACTATTCCTATAAAATCTCACGGATTAGATTTGTTCTCCATATGTGGGCTCTCACCATGTTTCATTAAGTAAAACAGTTGTGAAATCGAGTTGACTATTTTTAGTGGCCCATTGATTCAGCTATATGAAAGCTGCTTCCCATCTTCCAGATGTTATGAAAAGAAGTTTCTTAATACATTTACCTTAGCTTTTCCAATATCTTGTGACCATACTCGGATTTCCTTTATATGTAATCTCTCTGCTGTTTCCCCAAACGCCACTAATAAAGAAGTACTGAGTCCTCCAAGGCTTGTCACCTTCGAGAAAGTCATCAACTACTTTATAGTCATTCTCCATATTAAAGTAATAAAAAAGAAATGATAATTCCTACATAAGCCAGCCACAGCAGTAAATTGTTCCCTAGGCATCTAAATTTTTGATATCATTGAAGCCATGGTACTAACTAGCAGCGTAAACTAGATGTTTGGGCTTAGTTGGATTGGGCATAATTTTACCAAGTGAAAATACCTCACTATTTTTGGATCCAAGGGAAACAAGAGACCCCAATTGAGTACTTAGGTGTAAACCACCAATTCTCCTGCCTTGCAGTCCATCGGAGTTTCTTGAGGAATATGAATCCTTACTTTGATTGATTCAGAAAACCCTAATATCTTTCTGGATCCTATCCCGTTCGGCTGTATGAATATATACGTATGGCATATATTATAAAGGCAACAAATATTTGATACAAACTTTAGCAAAATTGGCTCTAACTCGCCCAACGAGACACTCTAGGAGTGGTTCAGATTCTGTGAGGTTAGTTTTTTCCCTTTTTTCCTAAACCATATTTTGAGTATTGTCAGTTTGACCAGACGTCTTTAATGGGGGTATCTTCTCCGCTCTCATTCATTTTTTCTTCCATTACCTATGGCCTTTGTTCCCAAGGTTCATTGGGTTTTACAATGGTATCCTCTTCCTCCACTCGAGAGAGCTTAACCGATGAAACTGTGGGATTTGTTTCAGAATTATGTTGTGAAGGAAGCTTTGTTGTAGTTGCATCTTCCAGAGGTGGATTTAGCCCTAAGGGATTGCTGGTATCGGTAAGAACTTCGGTAGATTTTTCTTTTTCCTTGACCAATGATGGATTTTTGGTTTTGGCTTTAAAAAGTCTGGTGATTCTGCGATGAGTGTTTTCGTCAGCGTCTGAACCCATACCAATGAAGGTTGAAGAAGTTTTACGACTGCTAATTTACTTTATTGAGGGTATTTTAGGTGACCATGTTGATTTATTAGGAGATGTAGACGATTGGGTAAAAGATGTAGACGATTGGCCAAGAGGGGTAGGTTTAGAGAAAATTGGGTGTTTATCAGATGAAGAAACTTTACCTTGGTTTGAAATTTGAGTTACGATTACTCCGTCCAGTTAAACTGGTAATCTGGCAGCGATTCTGCCTTGTATTTTCTCTTCCTCCAATTCGGATAAATAAGCCAACCTCCTTTAATTAATGTAGTCCTTGCTGTGAACATACATATTTTGAAGAAGATAAAGTTTGAGTTGAAAGATTTATAAAATTGTAGAGCTTTTTTCTCTCTCTAAAAATAGAAAATGTGAAAATTTGTTACTCTTATAAAGAGGAAGAAGAAACACTTGAGTGTTTTACTAGGGAAGAGAAACCGACAGTTATAATTAAAGTAGGCTATTAAATGTAGTCACTTTCCCTTTTTAGTACTAGATACAATTACCTAGGGTAAAACCGTTTGGTGGGTCCAATGACCCTTTGACACGTGTATCAAAAATTAACTAATACTAAAGTTATGACTTTTCATTAGAAACGGTCTTGAGATATAAACTTCGGATGTGGTTTGGAAATTATTTAACATGTTAGCTCTCCTGAAGTGCTTTAGGAAGAGCTAAGAGGGCTACTGATAGGGTCGGAAATTGTTAGACAAAAGCAGTATAGAGGGTCGGATTTTTCTTAAAAGGGTAGTTTGGACCATATAGCTAAATTCAATGAATAAGCAGTATGCTTAATAACTCACCTATGTGCCTAGTATATTTTCTTTATGGGCCTTGTGGCTTGTGAAATTGACCTAACAAATGATTCGACCCGAATAACCCATGGATCCAAAAAGACTATAAATAATGCAACAAACAACATTAAATGGGTTAGACTTTTTTCTCTCTATAATAAATGCAAGCAACTTTATTATCTATCGACCTCATACTAAGCATTTAATATTACACAAACCAAATAACTTCCAAAACTACCCTTAGATTAGATTATCATCACCAAGTTTAATGCGGGAGAACATTTGTACTCTTCATCAATGCTCGTCTATAATTCGGGTAGAAACATACTCGTCCGCTCATCAGATAGGCTTTAGTGTGTGGGTACATGGTAAACCATGTGACGTACGATCAATATAATTGTAAGAATATTTATCAACTCTGGTGTTATCAAGATAATTATCATATACTATTATCAAAGCAATTGGTGATACGTACCCCCGTTGTAGTTTGAAATGTTTGAAATCTTAAAATTTCTGAATAGCATGACACTTGCTTAACTTCATGAATTAGTTTATGGTGGAATGTTGCATCGCAAGCGAACCATGAACTTTCTCCCAAAAGCTCTCGAAATTTAATTGGCTTGACCTGCTATATTTTTTCAAAGTAGTGTGCGAGCTTTCTGCCCTATTAGATGTGTGATTATCAAAATACATGGTATTTTTAGTGTATATACGAGCAAACCTCTCTTTATATAGCATAATCCATCCGTCTATGACATAACGACCACCTTCTTGTGTTCTTTGAACATCGCCCACATTTTAGCCAACCTCTCGTTCATTCATTGAATGATGGTCTAAGACGACGCCATCCCAAGCACCAAAAAATGTATTTATCTTGTTACCATATTTAATTTTTTTCCTACTTACATTATTGTTGATATGACATTCGCATAACATGTGACTCACGCTCAAAATATGTTTATCTACGATTTTCATCAAAACAAGTTCTATGTCCATGATTATAACACATATAACTCACACTTTTTATCTTCCATAGCCGTTTTCAAACTTCCCAAATCTCATCCATAGTTATCTTGCTTTTCTTTTGCCACGAATGTGATTTCAATACAAAAAGTTTTGTTGGGATATTTTACCTCGACTACTTCAAACAACGGCATCATGTATCTAATAAGTGTGTATGTGTTATACATAATTAGAAATCGGGGGAAGTTCTTTCGTAAATCGATCCTAAATGGATGTACAAAAAAAATCGATTATGATATTGGATCTATCATTGGTCGTCCGATCCCAATATATGTATGTGTAAATTTCACTAACAAGGATTGCATTTGCGACTGACCAACATTTTTAACCAACTTTTCCTTTTGACGATAATCGTATACGTGATGAATGTTGGATGCATCATCCGGATTTGACTTCCTTAAGACACCAGATATTTGACGTGAAGTTGTTATGTTCATCGTTAAAACATAGACAAACTCTTTTTTATTTGGTTTTAACTTAGACTATCGTAAATGTTCTTCCACTTACCCAATCAGATCATGGCCATGTTTACTGAAAATGATATTCAAGACCCACTTATCATCACGTTTAACCGGATTAACAATCAAATGAAAAAGACAGCTGATTTTTTTATTACCGCACGTATTCAATTTACAATTATACTTTTTTACCCTACACTTAAATATACCGGATCGCTCGCAGTTATAATCTACTCTAGGTGCTTTTACTCTTTTTTCTGATTCCCTAGATGATATCTTAAGTGAGAACCCAAGCGACTTGTCATTTTCTTTTACCAGCTCGGTCATCGACTCTAAACTATACTCCTCCTAAGTAACAAAATGATAAGCGTCTTCCATAACAGTTGATATTTTACATTGGATAACCTCCTATAATACATATAAAGTACACATATCAATCAAACCTGAAAACCATATTATTTAAGGATATTCTACCAAGAACAAAAAAGTTACATAGGTGTCATTGTCATGGGAGACAGGTTCACCCAAACGTTATCTGCCTGGTGGACAAACAAACTTATTAGGTGAAGATGTCGGTCAACCAGATGACATCTGTAACACTTCTTTCGTCATCGTTCTAGTGGAAAATGTCATCTTTTACGCAACGACGATGGTAAAAAACATCACTTGGATGCCATCTCATGGTAGAATCGAGCAATTTCTGCATTTTTAAAATTTTAGATTTTTGCAAAAACAAAAAGATCGAAAGGTTTATATATCTTCCATGTCCATGTTGTTCTATAGAGGAACCATTCTGCTTGTACTGCGATGATGATTTTTAAATTTTGCAAGTTTGGCAAAAAATATGGTTTTGTTGACGTTTGGGTTTTGAGTTTTTATGGTTTTAATAAATTTTATGAAATAAAATCTTAATTTTTACAATTTCATTAAATAAATAATGACATAAAACATAAACATATAGACTTCTAAATTTTTTGAAGTTTTTTGATGAGTTATAATTTCGTAAATATTGAAAGACCCAAACATGTAGCTTCCTGCAATTTTTTTTACGGTTTTTTAACCATTCTCTAAAGAGGATTATTCATACATCAATATTATACGTAGCTTAAAAGCTGCAGTTGTGGAATCGTTAGTAAATATTCCTAGTCTTTTCAAAATATATTTTGTACCTACTATATTTATTAGTAGATTGAGGTTAAATGGGTTAACAACAAGTAATATATCCCGAAATCGGCATTCTTCTATTTTTCATTTAAAAGAAAAACTAAAAACACCTTTATAATTTTTAATATTTATAACTTTGACAATATATCGTGATTCACTACGATAATAATAAAGGACACTAAACTTGGTTTAGCTTAAAAACTAAAAAACCCAAGCTCTAACTCCTAACATTGAAATTCTATTTAAAAAAATATAAATAACTTTTAAGCAAATAAAAAAATAAAATATGAGGTAAGCGGAGTTTAGCGAAATAAGTTATTCCACTTATATTAATGATAATATTTTTAGCCAAATAAGCTTTTAAAATTTTAGCCAAAATATGATCATTATTTTCAGTATGCTGATATCCCGTGATATTGGAGCTGGGTAACGCCAAAATTTGGCTTAACATGAATTTAGTATGGTTAAATATCGAAGATACTGGATAGAATTATCGATGATATACAAATCCGGTACCACGGGGTTGAATAGTAATTACGGCGTAAGTGGAATTCAATACCGCCTGGGTTGCTCTAGTAGGCTTTGAACAGTACATCGTCCCTCAACTATCGTATTTGGTGGCAGATAGTCCTTTGACTTTCAAGTGTCCGTTGATAGTCCCTGAACTATCGTGTTTGGATAAAGTTAGTCCACCATATCCTCTGATCTATGAAAGGCTTTCACCTGTCACCATAGTCCCCCAGATTTTTGTATCACCGCTAGTCCCTTGAGTTTAGTTATCTGTAATATTCTACATTTTGGGTTTCACCTAAACTCAAGGGACTAGTGGTGATACAAAAATCTGGGGACTATGGTGACAGGTGGCAGCCTCACATGGATCAGAGGATCTGGTGGACTAACTTTATCCAAACACGATAGTCCAGGGACTGTCAACAGACATTTCAAAGTCAAGGAACTATCTGCCACCAAACGCAATGGTCGAGGGACGATTTACTTTTCAATGCCTGCTCTAGTATGTATTTTTATTTTTTAATATGTTTTTTATTAACTTATGTAATATTGAATTATTAGAAGAAAGCTATACATATTGAATTCAACGTGAATGTGTCTATGGTTATATTTATTTATTTTTTATAACTATTTATTATATGAAAGATAATTTATGTGAATGGTTAAGATAATAGATAAAAAAGAATTTAAAAATAGTTGATTTCATCAAAAAAATTATGAATATCTTTTTAGGTTTATAATTAATTTGGTCACTCAAGATCTATGTATTTACAGGGGTTACGTGGGAGTAAATTATCGAAAGATGAATTGGAATACGTACACGAGTAAATTATCAAAAAAATGAGTTAGAATACATAGACGAACTAACCTTGGCGAGATATTACCCTATATATATTTTGAGCATATCAAATCAATTTAGTTGAAAATGTATCGGACATGCACACGGTATACAACGCCCGATAAAAACAACGGTATATGGAGAAATTCTATCGGTCAGAGTTGCAGTACATTTTGGAAAAATTCAAAAGCTTAAATAATGTTGAATAACATATGTCTAGTGAATATCTAAATGAAGTTATTAAAAAATTTTGTATTCAGACACTCGGTTAGTATGGATTTGTTACGAATGTTTCAATAAAATACTGATAATGGATAAACACCTACAAGATGTAAGGTACAAGTTATCTTTATTTGAGATCGTTAGAGCAACCTTGACCAATGAAACTTTTTATGTCGTATTTTTGTTTATATATTAAGAGAAAATTAATAATTTCAAGTGTGTATTAGATTTTTTGCAATGTTTGATGGATGTTAGCTCAATGGAAGAACTGGTTGTGGTTTTGACAAATATAGACTTTGATGTTGACAAATACTCTAGAAAACATGTTCACCAAAATAACGCGCATGGTATATCAATGATATATTAACAATGTTCTTACAAATATGAAGATGTACATGAAGGATAAAATAATCGATCACTTTATAGGTTAATGAAATGAAATAATATCTTCGAAAACCAAACTTGAGTTTAAAGACAATTAAACTTAGATTGAGTTCAAATGAAAACCCCAAACAAATATAGGATAATTCATTACATTAATAATTTTGTCACGTTGAAAACTAACAAATTCATGCATTTCAGAATCACGACCACTAACTCAATGGAGATCACTTACTCCAACCTAAAGAGTTAAGATGGTAAGAACGTGCTTAAATTTGAATTGTTTTGCGATAAGGTACATTGTTTAGTAAAAATGCAATATAAAGAAATTAATAAATCGTTTAAATAGAGTCAGTTAATAGCACAACACAAATATGGATACACATTATTATAAGAAATCAAAGGAACCTCTCGAACACTTCTTTATAAATGTTTTTGCACACTCTAGAAAGCACTAATAATATTAAAGTAGATGCCGTAAAATTGTAATTATGCGTTCCAAGTTACGCACGATTTACCATGTTTGGGTGTGATTCATGAGTTATTAAAAAACATTAATCTGGCATATTTTGATTCTTTGATCGATCATTGAAAAATACTATAAATAATTGTATGTGCAAATCTAACAAAGACATAAATATGAAAATAAAAAGTCAATAAGTTTGTTTAAGTTGCCATGGAAAACATCGAAGAGCATATTTACATGTAATGCTTTTAATTGTTTTATCAAGAGACATATTCTTTTTTAGAGTCTTTAGAGAAACATAAACACGATTATTATCAATCAGTTAAATGTAAATTATCTTGCATGTAGTCCACTAAACGAACACATACAAGTAACAAAAAAACCAAATGCACATTCATTAGGTACAACTTTTAAAATTCTGTTGGTCAAGTGTGGAGACAGAATAGACCTTCATTGGTTCGTTTTGGAATGTCAACAAAAACTAGTACAGTTATGTGTTCGTATGATGAATCTTTGCTAGGTGGAACTTTTAAATCGATTCTCATCGTCTCCATCTTATCATCCATTGAAGTCATTTTTAAAGCGTCGAATTTATAATAAAAATAGAATTAGGATTACAGGAAGCTCTCTTTGAATACCTAGATGAGTAGAATAACCACACACAGAAATATCAATTGTGAAGGCGCTCAAAGGTTTTCAAATTAAAAGCATGGAGGAAAACCCAGTAAGACTCAACAAGAAAATTCCCAAACTAACCATCAACCTCTATCTATAAAACCTGCATCAAACCCTCAGAAAATAAGCAGGATTGAAGGATTAAAATTCAAGACTCATGATAGATATTTCCATCAAAATAATATTCAAACCTATGAAGAGCAGTTTCCTATGAACAAATGCTATTTGAAAAAGAAAGCTCACAACGAAACATTCACATAAATCTTACTTGGAGGTGGTAAAGCCACATAACTCCAAGAATGAGGTGATACATAGAGTTGTTCGAGTATCTTCAAAGGATGACTACAAATCCGTATCTTTCCTAGAAAAGATAAGTACCATTTTCATTTTAACTCTAGGTTTACATCAATTGGTAAATTTTCTGTAGGAAAACTGAATTTGAAAATTGTTCAAACATTTATTGAAAAATTAAAATTAAATAAAATTTTGATATATATGTAATTTATAATAGACATATATTGATAGAGCCTGAACTAACAGAAGACCTAGAAATATCCTATAAATTGAATGTATGGTCTATTGACCAGCATTCCACGAGGCTCCTAAAATGGAAATCTCATTTCAACCCAAAAACTGAATCTTATGTAACTCAATGTGGGTTATATTTCCAAGATTTCCAAAATATATGTATAATACCGATACAATTAGTATTATATATAAAATAATAGGGAGGCATATGGACATTTGGATACCAAATAGGAATAGGGATAGAGACAACAACTGTTAGATTTGGATAGAGTTGGATGTATCTAAGCCTCTCAACAAGAAAATATGGGTTGATTTTTTAAGCCAAGATGGGTTTTGACTAGATAATATATATATATATATGAATATATCCCATTATAATTTTTGGATTGCCACCACATTTTCCTTGATGTTGATAAATATAACAAATGAAAAAGACAGAATCCTGCACAAGAAATGAACAACAATTTAAAGTTTGAACAAACTGAACAAAACCAAAATAAATTGCTCATCGAGAATTCTGAAAATGTCTCTCCCAAAGTTAAATCACTAATAATCAGTAAAACAAAGAGAAATAATTCTTAAAAATTAAGTAGTAATAACTTTGTAACAATTAAAAAACCTAAAAGCTCTTTATTGAATCCACCTAAAGCTAGAGAAAGAAAATAACTTATGATCTCTCAACATGTTAACTCCTCAATTATTATTGAGAAGTTAAATTCATAAATTATAGAACTCTTCAAATAATAGAGCTTGGAAACATATATAATGTTATCAATGACTCATCTGAGGATGATCAACCTAAACAACCACCTAATCCATTTAAGATTTAATCACTAATCATCAAATAAATAAATCATGTTAATTGTGATTTATGCTAAGTGTACAAGAATAAACGGAATCTCTTTGTGGGATAAAATGAGAGATCTATCTAACAATCCATTGGAATGGATTGTTAAGGGATTTTCATTATATTACAATTCAGCTAAACAACACTCATGTTCAAATTTATGCTTAATAAGTCTTGATGACTTAAATAATTCAATCATGGACTGCACATTGGAAGATGCTAGGTATACTGGCACTACTTTCACCTGGACCAATGAAAGAAACTGGAAAAGACTTAACAGAGTCTTAATAAATAAAAATATGATGAATTATTTTGATAGTATTCATGTTAAACATCTAATAAAAACCTATTCAGACCACTCTCCTCTTTGCATTTATTCAATTAATAACTCATTCTAACCTAAACCCTCATTTAAATTCCTAAACATGTGGGAACTTGACCTGAATTCAATCAAACTGTTATGGAATTTTGGAATTCTCCATTAACTGATCAGCTTTTGTATGTGTTTTGTAAAAAGTTGAAAATGCTTAAATTAAGACTTAAGAACTGGAATAAGGATATTTTAGGAAATATATTCAATGATATTGACAAAGCTGACTAATCAAAACTAAAAAAATAGGATTAATTTATCTAAGGTTAATGGATAAAACGTTATATTAATTGGGTCAAGAATGTGGATAAAACTATTGTACATTTCCTTAACTTTGTGAATAAAAGGCACAAAAAGAACAGAATCAATGGTATTGATCAAAATGGTACTGATTGATGATCAACATGGACTCTATGATCATGCAATCAATTATTCAAAAGATCTTTTAGCAAATAATAATTCCGCCAAACAATACAGTGATCCAATGAATGTTATTCATCATTTAATTTCTGATGAATTAACCATAACCTTCTCAACCTTCTCTTAATAGAAGAGATTCACACGGAAACTAAGAGCCTTACTCCTAAAAGTGTGGTTGGCCCTGATGTTTATAATACCACATGTTACCAAACCTGCTGGCCCATAATCTAAAATGATTTAACTTAGCTGTAGCTGATTATTTTAAAGGAAAACTTGCTCCTAATGGAATATTCTCGACTACCATTTTCTTGATTCCCAAGATAGACAATCCTAAATAATGAAAAGATTATATGTTCATTAATATTTTCTCCGTTTTCAATAACTATCTCACGTATCTTGAATAATAGAGTAATCAATATTCTTCCCAAAATAAATTCTGAGAAGCAATGAGGGTTTTTTCACGGTAGGAACATCCATGAACATATATTTCTCTCTCAGAATTTTATTCATAACTTAAAAAGAGAATATTGGGGTGGAAACATCCTCTTAAAAATTAATATGACAAAATCTTTCGATAAAATTTCCTTTAGCTTTATCTTTAATGTTATGAAATCTTTCGGCTTTCAAACGGTTTCATAAACCTTATAAGGAATGTAATATAATCTATCTTATTTTCCGTTATAAATATTGGTAAACTTATGGGTTATTTTAATAGGCGAGGGGATCCATTATCCTCCAACCTCTTCATTATAGTTGAGGAATACCTCACTAGATATATTAACAAGCTATTTAACTTTAACCTCAAAATGACTTTCAGAACTAGAAGTGATAACACCATCAATTGTTTTGCAGTTCAGATGACTTTGTCATTTTTAAAAAATGGTACAATCAACAATATTGGAAAATTGAAACAATTTCTTAACCCTTTATCAAGATGTCTCTGGCCAATCCATCAATATATATAAGTTAAACCTTATTCTATCAAATAAGCTAAGACAAACGAGAATAAGTAATCTGGAAATAGTTACTGGATTCAAATATAAGCATCTTTCAATAAAATACTTAGGTGTCTTAGTCCAAATTAGGGTTAAAAACATGGCAGGTCCCCCATGTTTGTCAGTAGTATCATGTCAGTCCCCATCATTTACCTATGTAGTAATCAAGTCCTCTCCGTTTCAAAAAACACAATAAACATGTCCTTTTTGTAATAAATGGGTCCATCACATTTGTAATAAATAGGTCCCTCGCGTTTTCAAAAAAAGATATATGTCTGTTGTATTTTTGAAAACATGGAGGACTTATTTATTACAAAGTTAAATAAATGGGATTAACGTGAGGCAATTGACAAACATGGGCGACCTCTCATGTTATTTACCCTCCAAATTAATAACAAAACAAGTTTAGATGATAAATTAGTAAGCAAAGTCAAAAACAGAATCCATAATTGGGATTGTAAATCCTTATTATTTTGTGGTAGATTAGGTTTAATTCAATCACTTCTCATGTCAATTCCATCATACCATATTCAAGGCTTCAATCTTCGTATTATTGTTATTAATATAATTGAAAGGCTCTTTAATAGATTTCTTTGGGGCTCTGAGGACTCATCTCACGTTATAATTTGGACTAAATGGAAGGACTCATTTCACGTTATAATTTGGACTAAATGGAATTCAATCACTAAACCTTATAAGGAATATGGATTGAGAATTAGGAAATTATCAAAACTTCAGGACATTTTCTCTTGTAGAATTTGGTTTAAGTTTAGAGAAAATAAAACACTTTGGGCCAGATACATACAATAATTGTATTGCAAATGTTCTCACCCTTTGCTTAATTAAAATTCCAAAGGTTCTAAAACTTGGAAGAGATTACTCTCTATAAAAGACGCAACTGAGCAATATATATTTTGGTATTTAGAAAAATGCAATATTAAATTCTAGTTACATGAATGGTTTCGGGATAAACCATTAATCAACATGAATAATTAAAGGAATGGCGATTGGTACATTAAAGAAAATATGATTGGATTTTGGTCAAATAATTCTTGGAACATTTCAAAGCTAAACGAGAATATTATTCATTATGATATAAATTTGATCTTTAACCTATCAATTCACAATTATCAAAAAGATAAAATTGTATTGTCATTAAACAGTCTTGGTAACTTTAACACAAAGATTACTTGGAATAAAATGAAGACACAAAGACAATCAATTTAATTTATTTGGTAGGATTTGGAATAACAGTATTCCAACTAAATATTCTTTTCTGCTTTGGAGTTTGTTAAAATGTTGGATCCCATTGGATAGAAACCTTCAAAAATGAATTTTAATATGGCTTCCGAATGCCAATTCTGCCATAATACTTAATCAGTTGATCACACATTTTTTAATTTTTCAACTATTTGATCTATTTGGTCTCATTTAGTTGGTATATTTAAATTAAATATTAAAAAACATATGACGGTCCACCACCTAGTTAGTTGTTTGTTCTAGTCTACCTGTAAAGCTATTCACATCAGATTTATGCTCCCTACTATCACTTGTTGGTCAATATTATTCTTTATGAATAAATCAAAATTTGATAACCAATCTATTTTATATAAAACCACATTAGATAAAATCTACTTTATTCTTTCCAGATTACACCATGCAAATGTTCTTAATAGAAATCTTTGGTCTGATGATATAAGCATTGCCAATGATATGGGTTGCTTCTTTTGTATTATTAATAATCTTGAGAACGTTAAGATTTTTAAATGGATTCATCCTAATGATCTTAGGCTCATTAAATTATGTTGGCCCATGCCTCCTAAATGGTGAGTCCAGTGGAGCTGGACTTGTCAAAAATAACATTGGGATGTTTAATTGGCTAATGGTAGGTTGTATAACAGGCAAAGGCCTCTTATAGAAAAATGTAGGGTTTTTATATATGATCTCACTATCTTCCATCATAATAATTTCAAAAATATCAATATAGAACCAGATTCAACTATATTAATTGACATACTTGAAAAATACAATGGCCCTTGGTTCTTGAAACCTTCATAAGTTGCTGTCAAAAACTAATTTGCTCAACTACAACTATAAACATATTTCCAACGTCCATAACAAGCTGCTGATTGGCTTGCTCGCTAGACGATGAAATGCAAAATGAAAGAAGATCTTGTTAGTTAGTTGCATAACCCTTTTAGGTCCATATCATTTCTGGAAATTCAAAGAACTAGTTATCTAAGACCATATAATTAGGCTTGCTTATCTCTTCTAAAGCACTTCTTACACTCTATTGTGATTCTCAAGATTTTACAGGTACACACATCAGAAAGCAGCAAAGAAGAATTGCCAAGATTCTACAATTTCGAACATCAAGAATTAACATGGAATGACTGTCAAGTTTGATGCAACATGAAATAATTGGAAGATTTGTCAAAGGGGGTGATGATACATTCAAGATTAAAAAGCTGAAGAAGCTAACAACATTGGATATCGAGACGATCATAGTGTTCAAATCTATTATGTAAATAAGTAGTTGCAAAATCCTCAATGTGTAATATTAAAATTTATATTACAGTTTCAATCAATAAAATTTTATTAATTAAACAAAAAAATATAATATTATATAAGACAAAATAATTGGTATACTAAAATGTTGGTGTTTTAGTTTTTTTTAATATTTATTATTATTAAAAAATGTTAAATTTTTTAATATTAAAATACAATTATATTACCCGGTATTTGAATTTAATGTTAGACAATATTCACTACTGTATTTTGATTTTGTAATTCATAAAAAAAAATTATTTTTATTTTTTATAGGCGATTTTAACAACAAAATCAGATTTTTAGTTAAATGTGATTTTTATATATCAATATGATATTATTTAATTATTTTTGTTTTAAATGTTATTAATTGATTTATCTGAAATAATTTAATATATTTGAGAAAACATAATTTCAATGGGTCAGGCTAGAAATGTTACACATTTTGATAGATCTCTCACCCTACTTCCTTCTTTTTTCAAACTCAAAGTTGAAATTCTAAAATTGCCCTTCCTCTCTCTAGATTTTTACATTGATGCCATTTAGTCTCCAAATCGGCCGAAACACTTAAATCTATCCGTTATTACACTAGATCTACAAGCTTTGTACTAACATCTACTAATCTAAACCCATTAAATCGAAAAAGTTAGCGTTTTTTACCCAAACCCATCAAATCCACTTCGAAAAATCTTGAATCGGAGTATCTATGGAGAACGAAGAGATGGGCATTTCTCTGGAAGACTTACTGAACGAGGAGGAAGCTTACCGGATGGAGGTAAGAACCGAAACTCATTTATTTGGATTCCAGGCCTGTAGCACGATGTTCGTGCGATGAACAACATCGTCATCGCACGAACAGCGGGCGACACACCTGAATATCCGTCGCATGAGACGGAAACAAAAGACCGTCTCATTTTGGGCCTGCGACGCTAGGCCAAAAATTTGGCCTAGTTTTTCAGACAGAAAGCATCTGTCGCAGGCCCAAAATGAGACGCCATTTGGGCCTCGTCTCATTTTGGGCCTGCGACGGCACTTGAGACATGTCTCGTGCGACAACTTGTATATATAAACTCATACTTTTCGATTGTATATTTTGCAGGAGGAACCTGTCCAGCCTCCATTTATGGATGCCGATTACAGTAAAATATTCAACACGGATAGATTATTCACTAAAGACGAATTAGATGCTTTCGTGGAGATTGAATCAAAGAAGATCAAGTTTGTCACAATAAGAAAACTCTACGATAGTGGAAAATGGGGAAGGAATCCTAGGTTAGAGTACGTTTGCGAGCGATATGGTGTATACGTATCAAAGGCAAAGCCGGAAACTTTGAAAAAGAGGAAGACATCGACGAAGAAATGTAATTGTCCGTTTGCGCTAAAAGGTCATCCGATCGACGTACTAGCCATGAAATGGCGTTTGGAGGTGATAAACAGTACTCACAATCATGAACCCTACGTTCGCCTAGACGGTCATTCCCGCGCTTGTAGGCTAAAACTGGATGAAGAGGAACTAGTTCGTAGTTTGTCTCACCTAGGTTCGCGCCCTAGGGAGATATATAGTGGTTTGAAGCACCAATATCCAGAAAACATTTCGAACATGCGTGCAATCTACAATGTCCGCCAAAAACATCGGGACGCTGAACACGGGGGACAAACCCAAATGTAATATCTATTGACGAAGTTGAAGGAGAATGGATACTCAACGTGGGAGCGTTTGAAAGATGATACAAAGGTGATCACTGACTTTTTATTCGCACATCCTACTAGCATAGACTTATTACGTACATTCCCGAACGTGTTATTCATGGATTGTACATACAAGACGACTAGGTATAAGATGTCGTTGTTAGAGGTTGTCGGTTTAACGTCCACTTCCATCACATTTACCGTTGCGTACGTATTTATGAGCGGAGAGAAGATTGGAAACTACGTATGGGCTTTGGAAACTCTTCGTGGTTTGATGATGGATAGCGTTTGCGCATTTCCATCCATTATTGTTACCGATCGGGAGTTAGCTCTCATGCGTTCGGTTGATAGAATTTTTCCCGGAACGCACCATTTGTTATGCACGTGGCACATTAGTAAGAACATTCTTGGGGCGGTTCGGAAGATATTGCACGATGATGCGGTAGCGAAACAATTTGTTGAATTTTACGGCTACGTTGCGGAGGCGAACACGTTTGAGAGTTACCAAAAGAATCTGGATACACTTAAGGAAATGTTCGCATCTAAACCGGAGTGTTTTTGCGTACGTTATGGACTTGTGGATAACAAAATATGCTGACAAGTTCCTTGCATACAAAACGAACACGATTAAGCATTATGGCCAAACAACTACAAATAGGTTAGTCCGTGTATCCTACTTTTCGTTGAGTTATTTTATTTAAGTTCAAATAAGTTGATAATTTATTACTTGTACTATGTAGGGAGGAGGGTTCTCACTCGTCCCTAAAAAAATATCTTGGGACGAATCAATGCAACTTTGAGACTTTTTGGGAAAAAGTTCATAACTTGTTAACGAAGCAGCATGCGGGTATCTTCGAATCATTCGAGCGAAGTAAGTTTAGATCAATTCCCGGCTTCGATGGTGTTTTGACCAAAAATCTTAAAGGTCATGTGTCACATGCGGGGCTAAAGATACTGATGGTTGCTATTGTACGTGCTCGGAATATAGGAGTAGATCGGGTGGCATGTGGAGGCTGTTTCCTTAGGAAAACGCATGGTTTACCTTGTGCATGTGAAATTGCGTTTATAGCTAGAGAAGGTAGGTGCATCCCTTTAGAAGATGTGGATATTTTTTGGAAAAGGTTAGATATTGTGCACAGGGATCCTACCTCTCGCGAAGAGGAATTGCAAAAAAAGATTTCCTTAATTGACAACTCCATTCGTAGTTTCTGCCCCAACCAACAAGACCACATTATCAATAGGGTAATGCAAATATTGATTCCCGAGACAAGTCATATTCAAGATCCTAAAGAAGCGGTTAGAGCTAAGGGTAGACCAAAGGGAGGCGTTGATAAATCGACTAAACGGAACCCTAGTTCGTGGGAATATCCCACTGAACAAACCGCTAGTGCTAGTACTCCGGCTAACTCGGTAGGTATTACACCCGTAAACACGTTAGGGAGCACGGCCGCATCCAAAGTGGTTCCCATCGTACCACCCAAAACCTCCATTAGCAAAAAAGAAGGTTGGAAGGCCTAAGAAAATTGTTAAGGATGGGAAGTTAACGTTATATCCGGATTGCATCCCGGCCTTTCTACACACTTACATTTTAAAATTAGTTGACGTTCTTCCGGACGGACAATGCGGATATCGTTCCGTAGCGCATTCAATATACAACGACGAAGATAGATGGGAGGATGTTAGACGCGAGTTGTTGAAGGAGTTGCGGGACAACCGTGCATGTTGGTTGGATGTATATGGTTCGGAGAAGGTGTTTGACGATTTGATACAAAGGTTAGATTACTTCAAGCCCAATCCTAGTAGCCACTATTGGATGACATTTCCGGACATTGGACTAGTCATAGCGACAAGGTATCAATGCATGGTATACCATGTATCGCAAGCAGCCTCGTTAACGTATCTACCAATACGTGGAAAGCCACCCGTCAATAATTCGACGATCATAGAAGTTGGGATAGCTTTCATGCATGGATGTCACTTTGTTAATGTAAGTATATTTCGTTTCCAATCAAAATTTTTTACGCTATCATTACTAATGCATTCGTTTATTTCATTTCATTGTAGATTACTACTCCACCCGATGGACCGTTGCCTCCATTATACCCGTGTTGGGCCGCTTACGCAACCGAAGAAGCGAATCAATGGGCGCATCCATACTACCGGCGGTTGAACAAATTTACACAAATAATGCCCGCAAGGAAAATCAACTTGAACGAAAAACCCCATGTCACAGATTTGACTAGAGACGACGACGTTTCAAATGTTTGAAATGTTTTTGTGCAACATTTGTAGTTTAAGTTAGTTAGTTTTCCTAACATCTACTGTAACATATGTAATTTTGATATAATGTAGTTTAAGGTGTTTGACGATTTCATACAAAGGTGTTTGACGATTTTAAGTTTAATGTAAGTTTCATTACAAACACATATCACATATCTACTCTCAAAATTTGGCCTGGTTTCTCAAACATAATGCATTTGTCGCAGACCCAAAATGAGACGCCATTTGGGCCTCGTCTCATTTTGGGCCTGCGACGCTAGGCCAAATTTTTGGCCTAGTTTTTCAGACAGATAGCATCTGTCGCAGGCCCAAAATGAGACGACATTTGGGCCTCGTCTCATTTTGGGCTTGCGACGCTAGGCAAAAAATTTGGCCTAGTTTTTCAGACAGAAAGCATTTGTCGCAGGCCCAGAATGAGACGTCATTTGGGCCTCGTCTCATTTTGGGCCTGCGACAGATGCTTTCTGTCTGAAAAACTAGGCCAAGTACAAGGGAGAAAACAACAAGTACATTTTGAAAAAGTACAGGAAAACAACAAGTACATTTTGAAGAAATACAAGAAAACAACAAGTACACTTGAAGTGGTCACAAAAAGAGGAAAACATTAAGTTAATACTTTTAACTTAACGAAACATAAGAAAATAATTAAACACCGAAATGCCAACAACCAAAATGCTCCATCATCGAAGTCATATCCCAAGTTGTCGTCAGAATCAACCCCCTCCTCCCTTTCTGAAATCCTATCCTGAAGGTACGCCACCATATCCCTACTGATGTAGTCTACCACCGTCATGTTGAAGACGGCGACCGCTTCTTGCTTAATTTTATACGGATGAAACAACAAACGCTGGAGCGGTTGGCAAAAAAGATACCTCTGCTTGATTTGCTCACGGTTGCGCACGAGGAGACCTCCGGTTTGTAAACGGCCGTAGCCGTAGTACATCTTACAAAGCACCCGATCAAAAAAAACATCACTAGTATCTTCCCCCATCTCTCGGCGGGCAATCCTCGCCGCCAGAAGCAAATGGTAGTCTTCATGTGGAGTAAACTCCATTTGTTGAACTTTCTAAGTTTGAGAAGATTATATGAATGTAAACGGATTTGTAGTCCCTTTATATAGTGAAGTGAATTTAGGTGGGACTTTATTTTAGAGAATGAGAGGGAGTTTAAGAATTTAGAGAATGGGAGGGAGTTTTGATTTTTTAGAAAGAGCGGGATTTTTTGAATTTTCGAGAATGAGAGGGAGTTTAAGAATTTTGAGAATGGGAGGGAGTTTTGATTTTTTAGAATGAGCGGGATTTTTTGAATTTTTGAGAACGAGAGGGAGTTTTTGAATTTTGAAAATGGGAGGGAGTTTTGATATTTTAGAATGAGCGGGATTTTTTGAATGTTCGAGAATGAGAGGGAGTTTTCGGTTTCTTACTTTACACGTGTTACGTTTTCATTTGAATGTTTTTCTTACCGGTCCGTCTATAAATAGAAGCTTCATGCACATTAAATTGTAAATTAGTTGATAAATCAAGCTGAAAAATGGGTTCATGGACTGAGTTGGAAGATCAGTATCTGATGAGGGCATCAGTTGAAGTTGGTAATATGCACATTCCAGAGGGTGGTAAAAGGTACTGCGAGGCATTAGTATGCCAGATGTACTTCCTGTACGGAAGGGATGGTGTTCAGCCGCCTTACATTTCAAGGCATGTTGATGAAGTGCGAGCTAGGTGGTCGGTCTTGGTCACATCCCGTCGACATCTAGTTTCTGGCCTCACCGAATTGGAACGTTGTGTTGCGGGTAACCGGTTCAACTGTCAGGTGATGGATTATATAACAGAGGACTAGCTGGATACGGTCCGCTCTGACATTATTGACATCCGGCTACAGGAAATCAGTGACTACAAAGATGCGAAAGAAGAAATGAGGTTGATAAAATGGAACTGGCCTGATAGATAAGTATGAATGAGTGCGTGCTTCCGTTTTAGTATGAGTCTGTGTTTCATTTTAATTTTGCGTGTGTATTTCTATTTGAGTGTGAGTTTCAATATAAGTATGAGTGTGTATTTCTGTTTGAGTGTGAGTTTCAATTTAAGTATGAGTGTGTATTTCTGTTTGAGTGTGAGTTTCATTTTAAGTATGAGTGTGTTTCATTTTAATTTTGAGTGTGTATTTCATTCGAATGGAATCGAACCGATAAACATGATAAATTTAAAGCAAGCATACAATAAATTAAAATACAAAAATTAAAAGCAGTCATACAATTAACCGATTACAAAATATAGTGTTGATGTCCAAAAATCTAACAAAGTTATGCTGAGAGTAATAATCAGTGTCGTCGGTACTTCTCAGCGATCCTACACATCATGAGGGCGGTCTCTAGAAGATCAGGGTGATCCATAGTAGGTAGCGATGGAGCAAACCTAGCAATCTGCTCGTATCCTGAATAATCAGCACCACCCTGCGGCTCCAACCGAGGACCTCTCTCCGGCGCAGGACGACTGACGATGTACCATAGCCTCTTCTTCACCCAAATGTAGTACATCGGGTCAGCACTCGCTCCACTACCACGGTACGCCGTGCCAGCAGGAGTGAACACGTGGTTTTGCCATGTCTGCCAGAAGTGATCGTCCCATTTTAAGCTACTGACCATCTTCTTCCCTACTTTTTTCGACTTAGGAGGGTGTATATCCTTAGGAATCAGCTGTACATACCCCATATGTCGAACGACACGGTCTGGGTAGTACGGCACAACCACGTCGAACGAACTAAGGGTCAACTCAACATAAGTCACCTGCTGGAACGGAAAGTGGTCCTGTAAATGTATGAAGGGGAGGAACATGACCTGTAAATAAAAAAATTAACAACTTAGCCCATTTATATTAGTAAAATTACTCATAATTAAAATAATTAAAATGAACGAATATGACTTACATCTGCCTCGGTGCACGTCGCCAGTGCGTGTCTCATCTGCATGCGCACCTCATGGAAGACACCAATCTTCTGCGGCGCATGTCGGCACATATGGGGCATGGATACGTCGTAATCGGGAAAAAGTGGAGCTCGAAGCTGAACAAAATGTGCAAAAATCCACGACTCGAGCAACGCTAGAAACCCGCAAATGCCTCCCGTACCATGGAGAGATCCCTGACTAAGGGTGTGGTACAGCTGCGCTAAAACCAACTGACCCTAGTTGTACATATGCATACTCTGGTACTGGTTCACGAACTGGAGGTAATCTAATGGAATGTTGTTGCCGGTTTTGTTCGCACATATAGTGGTACCTAACAAATATAGTATGTAGGCACGGGTGGCATGATCTAAACCCTCATCAGTGATCCTCCTATCACTATACTGAGAACTACTAAAAGAACTCCGCAGCCACCTTAGGTTCACACTACTAGCATTCTTAAGGTTTTTACTCAGCTCCGATTGTCGCACACCTAGCATGGCAGCATAAGTACCAAGCCTCTCAACGTCAGAGTCAAATGGTAGAGCTTCGAAGGACCTACCTACAACCGGTAGTCCAGTGATGACGTGGACATCGTCCAAGGTGACTGTCATCTCCCCGAACGAGAAATGGAAAGAAGAAGTCTCCTCATGCCACCGCTCTAAGAATGCCTCCACCAAATGGAGGTTCGTATGCCAGCGGGTGAGTGCATCGACGAGTGGACCAAATATAGTCTCCATCACCCTTGCCCGTACCCTGCTCTGCTTTGTAATGTCCCATCTCTGGAGACTGTCATACATAGCGAAGCATCGCAGGGTGACCCTATCCTGCAATATGTATAAAATATGTAAATTCGTAAAAAATAATAATTATAAACATGTGTATTGAACACGTAAGAAAATGATAAAACAGTATAAAGGTGTAACACTTACATCTCCGTGATAGACGCTAAAAGCCTCGTGCAGGGTGTAATCCGGGAAAAGTGCCGGAACATGCGACAGCACGGACAAAAAATCAAGATCCTCACCCTCAGGTGCGTGGGATGCTGCCTCTGGTGCGTGAGGTGCATCGGCCTCCGTATAATCCGGTGCGTGAGGTGCATCGGCCTCCATATACTCCGGTGCATCTACATCGTCATCGTACTCATAGTCAGGGGGATGCGACTTAGAAGCTGCCCCTGTGCTACCATCAGCAGGAGTAGGAATATAATCGCCGTGACGACGGAGACGTCGTCTACTACGTGTACCGGGAACATGTCCCTCGCTGGGAGCAACCTCCTCGGCCTGGGACGAAGCTCTAGCCGCTGCTGCCTCCTCGTCCGCCCTAAGTTTCTTGAACGGATTTTTTACTTTAGTCTTGAATCGGACCATCCTGTAAACACAACGCAAGAAAATATGTATTAGTCACAAAACACCAAATAAAAAAAATGAAACAACTTTAATGAGACGTCATTTGGGCCAGCTTACTATTCTGTCGCAGGCCCAAAATGAGACGCCATTTGGGCCTCGTCGCAGGCCCAAAATGAGAATTCATTTGGGCCTCGTCGCAGGCCCAAAATGAGACGCGATTTGGGCCTCGTCTCATTTTGAGCCTGCGACAAAAACCTTTCTTCTTCGCAAATACAGCCTGCGACCAGGTCCCATCTGGTAGCACGGTGTTCGTGCTACCAACAGCAAACTCGATTCAAAAACACAACAACACCAAAACAGCCTCATTTCTAACAAAATCAAGCACCAAAACATAGATCCTAGCAATACTAACAACAATACAACACTAATCTAACAAAACAACACCTAAAATCATACAAAAATCGAACTTTTGAAATCGAAACCTAAAAAACTAAGAAACCTAGATTCGACAGTTTAGACCGAATGAAATCAAAAACAAATTACACCATGATGTTTGTATCGTTTACCTTTAACTTTTCTTCACTTCAGATTCTTCAAAAATCGAGTTTTTGAAATGGATGCTACGGGTGCTTGAGAGTTTTCTAGAGAGAGAGAGAGAAAGAGAGGAAAAAAGTGGTGAGAGATCTATCAAACGCTTTTATACCTAGGTTTTCTGAAAAGGGTAAAATGGTCAAAAATTAGGTGCGAGATCTATCAATTAGGTATAAGATCTAGCGGTTTAAGATCTATAAAAATGTGTAATATTTCTAGCCTAGCCAAATTTCAATGTATAAAAAAATAATATTATAAAATACAATATAATGTTTTTACAATGACAATCATAAATGTAAATAGATTTATGGGTGGATTTTAAAGAGATATGGGTATGCTCAGGACAACTCTAATGAGCAAAATGTATTTGGTATAGTGGTAAAGAATTGTACTAATATACTTGAGGTCAATAAATTAAATTAGTTAAAGTTAAATTAAATTATTTAAAGTGAGTCGATTCCGTTTGCTAACTTCTTTCAAACAATTTTCATTTATTTTCTTAGATGAAAATAATATTTTGTATAATTACTGACGGTTTAATGATTGTTTAGTGACATTTGTGGAGATATAATGGTTTTATAGAGTTGATGATCTAGATATTATCAAACGCTTTCAAGGCATGAGTAATACCCTAAATTTTAGTCCTGGATCGGCTGCTGAATATATTGCATAATATTATTAAAATATTTAGTCATAAAATTGGTTATAATACATGATATACTTTTCAGTGGTTTTGCTTTAACCAGTTTCCTATAAGCGAAAGTGAAAATTAAGTTAGAAAAATAATTATTTAGTTGTTCTTAACATGAAACATAAAACAAAAAAATAATAATTTAAAATAACAAATAAAGAGGATATAAAATATGTTAATTTAAATATTATTTCTAGAACCTAGAAAGATAAATGAAAAAAGAATAAAAATAATATATGATAAAAAACTATGTAAACATCTACTGCATTATATTAGATAGATTATAAATAATATTTAACCTTATATTCTGTATTATGGACAACAGAAAAATTATAATCTTAGAAAATAATATAATAAAAACAATAGCAAGGACATTCACACCATCTAAATAAAGGTGAATCCAGAAAACATAAATGTAAGTTTAAGGATCACCTCAAACTATAGAATTAGAGTTAGTATTTGGTAGGTATGATATATTATATTTATGGAGTTTTTACGAAAATTAGCATTAAATCTACCATTTATTCTCTGATCCGATTTCAATTTAGCGCACTAGCTTGAATTGTTTTTCCCATCGAATTCGAATCGAGGTTTGTTTTTGTTTTGTTTGTTTAATTGAATCTTTTTGTTTCGTTTTGTTTGATTGATTTTCAACCTATATCCATGAATGTGTTTGACTGAAATGTCGACTTTACTCGCCAAGTTTCAATAAGCTATGAAGTTCTAAAGGGCTCCCTAGTATTTTTAGTAGGGAAAGCTAATAGCCAGAGGCCGGGTTTTTTTTTAAAACTAATTAAGTTCTTTATACTTGCTTAGGTTTTTTGTATGAGTAGAGAAAAAATACTACTTATATTTTGAAGTTTGTTGTTTGGTTTGTTGGTTTGGTTCGTGGTTTATTGTTGGATTCTTCTCACTTAAAGCCTTAATTGTTCGATTTACTGCGTGGAGAAATTGAATTGTTTGTAGCTATGCATAATAGATTATTTCTTTATGCATAGATGAATGACACACACAAATTTGTTATGATTTTTGTTTCTCTTCCAACTCGCACGGTCAAAAATCAAAGTTAAATTTTGAAGTTTTACCATTATAAAGTTGGCTACTTTTCATAGTTTGTTTGCCCTGTTTTTATTTAAGTAGAGGTGGGTGGAGGTAGAGCTTGAATACCAATCACTTATAGTGAACATGGTTTATACTTAGATTTAAATGTTGGTTTTGGTTGTGTCAAAAAAGTGTCTAAATTATCTCATATAAAAACTATTATTGAGAAGTAGACTGATTTGTAGTAAGCTCGTTTGATCTATTAGTCATATGATTTAGTTTATATCTGTAAACTAGGAGGGATGTAATATTTAGCTAAAGAAATGAATATCTTGTTGATGATAATTTTGCCTCAAGTATGTTTGTAAGTGTAAATGATATGCACAAACAATTGTTGTATGCGTTTCTTATCTAATTTGCTTGACTGTATAGTTTTTCCAACAAATAGGAATCACATGGTTATTGATAGTCACTGTAGTGTTTTTCAAATGTTATGTAGTCTGCTCATGTGTGGGATATAACAAAAATTAATCAGAAGAAGAGAGATGCTTTATTTTGTTAAGTGGGTTGATTGAATGTTGTAATTACTACAAACTTCTTTTTCTTTCCGACAATGCACATCGAGTGTAGGTTTAAAATTAATATACATGAATCTCATAATATAGATATATCTTTACTGAGGTGCATCATGATTAAGAAGAGAATGTATATGCGTTTGGACTAGAATAAATTTTTTATTTGAGTTGTAATTGAAATATTACATACTCTCCAATACTCTCTCTCTCTCTATATATATATATATATATATATATATATATATATATATATATATATATATATATATATATATATATATATATATATATATATATATATATATTGACTTTTTTCTAATAATATTTACGACGTGCCCTATATTTTAGTCATGAATATGTCGGTGCACCCGTATCCAAAGAAATATCATTTGTGGAGGTGACAACGAAGCTAACACACATGATAACACCAATAACAACATTACCAACGCTGCCATCAACATTATTCAATGAAAAAGAAAACAATTTGCTATATATAAATAACAAAATTACCTGAATATATTATATAGTGAGAGAATACATATTCACTTGTGGCAAATAAATTAAACCTAATTTTTGAAAATCATATCATGCAAACAAAATAAGTTTACCCTCATTTTTATAAATTCGGTTTATAATTACAAATTGAATTAAAAAAATCATATTCACTTTTTTAAAATAAATTTTAACTTCAAACATTACTAAGAGATAGCATATCTTCCCTAATAAATTATAAAAAGTTCAACGGTATCCAAAGATAAAATCAACCTAAAAATAATTAAAACCTACCAACAATTTTTTTTTCAACTGTACCTAAAGATAAAATCAACGTAAAATTGTTTACTATTAAAACCTGCTGCAAAATATTATGAAACTTTAAAATAAATCAATTAGAATAATACAAATACAAATTAGATTCAAACACTAAAAATATTATAATATTCAAACAAAAAATCAATCAAAACTTCAAAACTTAAAAACAAAATGAAATTAGAATAGATCCAAGTTTATTTTAAAACAAATAAAAAAATGATCTCATATTACAATTTAAAAAGTAAAATCATTATAAGTACTAAATAAAAATAAATAAATAAAAGATAAAAACAAAATTAACCTACAAAATAAACCAATAACAAATTTCTTACCCGATTGGATTACCAAAATATATTACGAGAGAAATAAATTATCAAATAAAAAATAAATAAAAACATAATATTATAATATTAAATGAGTACACACAACCTGCAAACCAAACGCGAGGACTCAACTACCCCTGGGGCTTATACCACCAACTCCGGTACTTTTTAGAGTATATATATATATATATATTTGTTAGAAGGAACCCGCAGCCGCTGCTCAGAGTGCACTTATATATATATATATATTTTCTTTTTTGTCGGAGGGAACCCGCAGCCGCTACTCAGAGTGCAATGAGTGCGCACAAGGTAAACCTTGTGGTCTGACGCGATAGCCTGCAAACCAACGCCAGAAGGTAAACCACACAAGGTGACAGGCTCAGCCGAGAAAACGTATGTAGAGGGACTCGAACTCATGACCTTTTGGTCATAAGAATGTCATACTCAACCAACTCGGCTACCCCTTAAGGGCATATATTTTTTTTCCGAAGGGAACCCGCAACCGCTACTCAGAGTGGAATGAGTGCGCATAGGGTAAACCCTCAGTCTGACGCGATAGCCTGCAAACCAACGCCAGAAGGTAAACCACACAAGGTGACAGGCTCAGCCGAGAAAGCGTATGTAGAAGGACTCGAACTCATGATCTTTTGGTTATAAGAATGCCATACTCAACCAACTCGGCTACCCCCTTGGGCATATTATATATATATATATATATATATATATATATATATATATATATATATATATATATATATATATATATATATACTAAGGTTGGTTTTTAATTTTTTTTTTTTTTTAATATTTATTATTATTAAAAAAAAATTAATATCATTGAAAATTATTTCAATCTTTTCTATTAAAATGAACTTAATTTTCTACCATAATTATTTGATTTTTTCGTTAAAACAATATCTATTACTATCAACATAATAGTGTTTAATTAATTTATAGATATATTAATTTTCATTTAATTAGATGTGATTTTTATATATCAACATAATAGTGTTTAATTATTTTAATTTTAATTATATTAATCGTTTTACTTGAATTTCTTTAATTTATTTAAGAAAAATGATCTTTACTTTTTTTAAACAATCAATATTATTGAATATAATATATCCACAATTACAGATATAAATGTGTTGCATAATTTTATTGGAGCATTTACTCACACAGTTAGTTTTAATAATAGATACACGCACATTTATATAATAAATATTTATTGATATCATCCGTTTTTTCGTTGATTCTTTTCTTTACTTCATTTTTTTACAAATTAATGAAAGGGAAAATTAAACTAAAAAAGTAAGGATTTATTTTTTATCAACATCAAAGATAAATGAAAAAAAATACAGAATTTAAAATAACAAACTAGTGTTAACATATTAGAAAAATCGAGTAGAAACCAAATAACAAAAAACTAAATGAAAAATTACATGATAAAAAATTAGGTAAACACCTACTGCATTACATAAAACAAAATAAAAAGAATAGTATATAACCTTATATCTCGCGTTAATAAACCCGAGAAGGAATTTTAGAAGACGAAATAGCCAAAAGAAGAAGCATAAACATCAACACTACCGGAATCCAAAGAAATATAGTAGGTGGAGGCGGCAACGGAGGTAACACAGCTGGTAACACAACTAACAACACGAGCACGACGGCCATCAACATCATCAAACACCTTTTGTTTTTAGGAGAAGAAGATAAAAAAGTTGTCTTGAATATGTTATTTAGTGAGAGAATGCTTTTGAGAAAGACGTTACAAATGAAAACCATGCAAGAGTGTATTGAAATATGGGATATGTTCAGCCAATTAAAAACGTATGAGTAAATGATTCTTTTCACATTTTTCAAATTTATTTATGGTTGCATTTATTACTGTTTTATGTTTCTTTTACGAGGGTAAGTGTAATTTTCAAAATATCATTAAAGAAGATAGATGACTGGTTCAAATTCCATCACAGTTTAAAATTAATCTGATTATATTGATTTAAAATTGCACTAACAAAAATAACATCAATGCTCAAAATAAAACTCTATAACCACTTGTTATAAAATATGGGTTTTGCTAATGAGAAGTTTAATTAATTCTTTCGGAAATATTCTCTCTGCTAATGTGTAAATATATTTTATTTAATTTAATTTAATTATATTCCGAAAGAGACAATAAAAACTTCTTTAACGGGTGTCCGAGGTCACGGATTAACATTTTACATAAAATATTCAATAACGTTTTTGAAAAGGTAACAGAGTTGATGGAACCAACCTATTTGTGACTAAATGTCATGAATTAAACACTAATTTGCATATATTTATGCCTTGAGTTTAATGTTGGTTGACGGTTATTGTCAATACCGCAAATTTATCTTGTACGCACTGTAATAAAAATATATATTCAATAACACATTATCACAATATTAAACAAAATATTATGTACTCAGTTTTTTTTATTGATAATATAGACGGAAGACGTGAGTCAATCTCTTATCCTCATTCTTAGTAGAATTTTATTTATATATTAATTTGATTTATTTCGTAAATGTTCTTTCATTTAAGAATACAAAATTTTAAATATAATTTATATTAATCTATTCGATCTATAATATTTACTCAAGGACGATTGACAACAATTATGGATATTAAATGATAACAAAATATAAATTATCTATGTATCTAATTAGATCAAGCACTAACCAATTATCTATTTTTATTTTAAATATATATATTTTTATTTTTTAGATGGTGTTTTTAATTCTTTTTATAGTTTTTTTCTTATTGAAAACTTGGTTTTCAGTTTTCTATAATTCGAATTCAAATCAATTAGGTTTTTAATAATTCCTTTTACCTAATAAGTTATAGGATATGTATAATAAATTATTGGTACCATTAAAGAAGAGAGTTAATTAGATAGACAAATAACAATAAATAGTTTTTTGTTTTGAAACGTTTAGAAAGATTATTTGTAAAACAAACTTTTGTTTAGTTTTAGGATCTAACAGAGCTTCCTTCAGTTCTATGATCTTGCATCACCAAAATATTTATTCAAATAGTTCTTCAATTGTGCTTACTTCGATTCCAAAGTATCTAATTCTTCATTCACATAATATTTACTGCAAAAATATTTAGATAAAGTTACAATACATTATGAAATGTTTTGAATATTTGTTTATCTAAAAAAAATATACAGTGTAAAATTTTGCAGAGTAAATTTTAAATTCATTTCTTTTTATCGTAAAGGTCGAGTAAGTTTTGATATTATCTTGAATTTTACCCTTTTTTTTCTTAAAATAAAAATGACACATTTTGAATATATCTAAATAAATCAATTATTTGGATAAATTTATTTTTAAAAAAGATATGAAAAGAGGCTAGATAAATTTTGATTTTTTCATAAAAAAAAAATATAAGGCTAAGAACCTTCGTTAGTCACCGGAGTCAGGCACTTGTTTCAAAACTGTCACTAAGTTATATTTATCTCAAAATTGCTACTTTTGTTGTCTTTACATTTATGGTCACTAGTGGTGACTAAAAATGCAAAAAAAAAAACCAACACTAGTGACCAAAGATGAAACAAAGGGATTGTTTTGGTACAAAAATTAAATAAATGGCTGTTTTGAACAAAGTGACCAACTCCGGTAACTAATCATGATTTTTAGCCAAGATATAACTTTTGAATTTTTTCTAAGACAAGATAACTACTTTCTTAAATGATAGATATATTTTGTCTTTTTAAAGCATAAAAATAATTTCTTCTTTAAAAGTGTAACATATTTTGAATATTAAATTTGATATTATGTAAGACATTATAGATTTTATAAGATCAATTTTAGTGCATAAATCACATTTCTCCATGTTTGTCTCCTTAATATAAAACCTTATCAAAACTTTTGTTTAGTTTTCAAAATCATATTAAAACATAAAATTGATTTAGATAACATAAAAAGTATGAGAAGTACAACAAATGTGAAAGCCATTGTTGGGAAAATCTCCGTTGAGGCAATGACAATTATAGATCTTTCAGATGGACAATTTATCATATTAGAGAATTAGCAACAAATAAAAGAAAGGGAAATAAAACCAACCATACCAAACATATATAATGTGGTTCATATTATGAAGAAATCATACATCCTTGACCAATATACACTCTTTTATAAAACAAGTATGTTACAAAAAGACTCTCAAACACAAAAGACTCAATCACTATTTGTTACAAAAGATGACATGATTGACATAACTTTCTATTAAGTGTTTATCTCTAACCTCACTTATCTCTCAAAAGCTCCAGAGTTATTTATCTCATTTGGAGAATATGTTGCTCACGATATTGTTTCATTACAATTGCACCATTGCATAACAAATCTTCTTATATTTATATATTTAGGGAAAACCCTAATTATTCATGAGACGCTTCAGATTAAATCACATTAATCAACGGTTGTAATAAACTTCTAATCCTTTAATATATGAAACCTAATAAATAAGAAAATCATAATTAATACAGAAGACGCAGATAATATAAAATCCAATAAAATATAGGAAACCCAAAATATGGGATCAAATTAAATAAGAAATCTAGCAAGTAGAAGAATCTGCTTCGGTTCAGCTCTTATGTTTTAAAACAACATGTTTTGGATCAGCTCACTTCAAATCAATCTTCCTTGGATCATCTCGATTTAAACCAACCTTCTTTGAACCACTCTGCTTCAGACAACACATATCTCCTTTGACTCAAAAGTCACATGTCTCGACAGTTTCTCTCAACTTTGAGGGTCTAGTAGATTACTCTACAATTAAGTTACAATCTAAAATTCCTCTTAGAGAGTTTCAAAAGTTCTTACATATAAATATAATTGGTAAATTCAACTATGTATGTATAGTCTATCGGCATTACATTTGTTGACGAGTTACTTATAACCTACACTTAACAATTCTCCACCTAGGCTTATAGTAACTTCACCATTTACTCTTTAGAGACCAACTCACTTGCATCCCAGACTTGCATCAGTGTCATGCAGTTTGTGAGCTTTAAAATCGGTAATATCTTGGTCAGAGTATCTGAAATATTATCCTCACTCACAATCCTAGACAACTTCAATTTCTCTCTCTCCACCACTTATCATATAAAGTGCATATTTAATGTTTACATTTTTAGTTCAGTCACGGAACTTCGAATTTTTTATCAAATGAAAGATACTAGTGTTATCATAGAATAAAACCACACTTTGCTCAACACCAATGAGTTCACTCAATAATCTCTTCATCCAAAGAATGTTTTTCACGAATTCTATAGGAGTCATATACTTGGCTTCCGTAGACGAAAAAGCAACAACGTTTTGTATACAAAACTTACAACTAACCACTCATCCAAACACAATAAATATATAACTTAAAGTAGACTTCATTGTGTCAAGGAAACATGCATAATAGGAATCCACGTACCCTCTCAACACTATATCATATATATATATATATATATATATATATATATATATATATTGGATCGTAACACAACCATATAACAGCCAAGCCCTTCAACTGTCTCGTGAGCTACTTGAGTGCATGCCAACGTGGCTTTCCTGAATTTGACATGAATCTGCTCAAAACATTTATGGCGTAGGAAAGACCAGTTCTTGTGCAAATCATAGCATATATAATGCTACCAAAAACATTTAGATATGGTATAACCCACATATACTTATTATACGTTGTTTCGGTTGGGGCTCAAATGACAATGAGTTTGAAATGAGAACCAATGCAAGTTCCAACCACTTTTGATTCGGATATATAGAATTTACTTAAGATTTATGTATATATTCTTGTTGAGATATGAATAAATACCTCTTCGATCTGTTCATCTTGATATCAACACCAAGTATCCTCTTAGCCTCTCACATATCTTCGATCTCAAACTTTTTTCAGTTGAGTCTTTACCGCTTCAACCTTCCTCTTATCTCTTCCAGTTATTAGTATGTCATCCACATACACCATCAGTAAGACTTATATTTCCATATGTGTTTTATCATTTTACTAGACACAATTAACATATATTATGAACATATTTGATGTATCTCATAAAAAAATCAAATATTCTATTCTAATATATAGGTGAAAGTTTCAGCCCATAGATGGATCTCTTCAACAAAAACACATAACATTAATTCCATTCCTCAAACAGTTTTGGCTAACACATATAAATTGTCTATTCCATATCTCCATATATGAAGGTAGTAATAACATTCATTTGATCTAGCTGAAGATCAAATCTAGCAACGGTTAACAGCGGAACCCCGATCAAGGTTTATTTTACAACTCGCGAGAATATCTCAATAAAATCGACATCCTTATTTTGAGTAAATACCTTAACCATGAGCCTAACATTGTATATGGGTAAGTCAACATCATGAATACATGACTTCCTCTTGAATATTCATTTACTACCAACTAACTTCTGACCCTTTGGTTACTTCACACGAATCTATATGTTCATGTTCTTGAAAGATCTTAGTTCTTTTTTATGGATGTAAGTCATTTCTCTTTATCAATGCTCTTAATATCACTGTTATATATCCCAAGTTCAAGAACATCTCCATGCATTTCAATAGATTAAACATAAACACTTACATCGGTAAAATTATACCTCTGCGATTGTTTGCTTGGTCTCCGTGCTATATACCTATCTAGTTGATAACTATCAAGATAATATTGCTCTCTTATTTGATCATCCAAAGGCCTTAGAACATTAGACCCTCAACCACCTTTGTATTCATGCAGTGGTTGAACTTCCTCTGTATGAACCAAAGACCTTAGCTTTGTAGATCATACCCACCATCAACTTCACTTTTTTTTTCCGACGGTGCTAGGTTGAGTCTCCACAACCTTCTTCAATGACATGTCATCCTCAATAAAAAAAACACATCATTTCTTGTCAAATCCTTATGATGTACATGTTCAAGGCACCACAACCTATACCATTTTTTTCCAGATAGTCGAGGAACAAATATTTTAATGCTATTAGTTTAAGTTTATCTTATTTCACATTTACATAGGAATTACATATGAACACGCTAAAATGTTTCATCTTAGTTTTCTCTCTAATCTATGCCTTTTGAGGACAACGAAACTTAAGCATCGTAGATTGAATTATATTAATGATATATGCAGTTGTTCTCACAACTTCTCCTTGGAACCTTTAACCTATTTCAATTGTCTGAAGAATAAATCTAACTCGTTCCAGCAAGGTTCAATTCATTCTCTCAAAAGGCTCGTTATATTCAGGAGTCCTACTTACATTTCTATTTCTAGTAATGCCAAGATTTCTACAATAGCTAGTGTACTCTTTGTTCACATATTCTAAGCCATTATAAGTTGAATTTTCTTCGATATATTTTCTGATTTGATTCTCTACGAAAGTTTTACAGTTTATAAGTATTATTAGAACAATTTTGGTTCGTGATTGAGTATAATTTATGTGTTGATTATTAATAACCATTTACTTTCTTTCTACACATACATATAATATTTGCTCTAGATTATGATTTTTGTTTTCTCGATTGTTAACAATGAATTTCATAGTAAATATTTTAAAGTTTTGATGAGTACAATGATAAGTTTTTTTTATTGTTGTTAGTATAATTTTTGGTTAATTACAGCGATAAATAGTTTAATTATACGATAAAATGATATTGATTAAAATTGAGATCTAAAAAGCTTTTGGAAACTTGTATGGAATAAAGATATGGTATTTGGTTAAACAAATATGATAGATAATCAAGCTAATTGTCTCATATATTTATAGGAGAAAGATCTTTAATATTTTGAAGTTTTTTAGTTGTTTCATAATATAGGCTTCATCATTCGTAAAACAAATACCATAAACCGTCTTATCACATCACTGTGATATGTATTATTTTTCTTGGAATATTATATCATGTTAATCAAAGTTTTTGGTTTATTGAATGGAATATTAGAATCCAAAATATATTTAAAGTTCATCAAGATAGTAGATAAAAAAACTTTGAGTATTGAATATAAATGCAGATTGAATAAGAAAAGAATTTATAGATATTTTGGTGCTTTTTTTGTCATTCAACCTGAACACGGCTTGATCTTGTTTATATATAAATAAAATTGAGCTGACTATGTTATACCTGTTATATTTTATTCGAAATCGCATCAAATAATATATAACAAATCGCGGAAAAAATAATAAAACCCTTTTTGTTAGATTCATATATAGAAGAAACAAAAAAATCAAGAATACTTACGGGTTTGCCTGCTGCTATCCATCTAGTATTCTCTAGCGTTCTTTTGCGTTCTTTAGCGATTCCACGTTCTCCGGCGATTCCGTTTATGAAACTAAGAGACCTGCAGAATCAGATTAGAGAAGAATGAAAAGTTTCCAGACACTAAGGAAGCGGCCGTATTTCTGATTAGGGTTTAGAGTGATGAAATACCTAAACCTAGCCCCTTATTTATAGATTTTACAATGTGAAGCCCAACATTGTAAAGCCCATCCTATGTTACTTCCTTGTGTCCGGGACCATAACCCAATAAATTGATAATTCAATTTATATCCCTGATTTATTAATTCAGGCTTAAGTGTTGAGATTTGGGCCATCTTCATCACAGTGCCCAAATTCAACTCGGTTACCACACTTGAGCCCATAACGCCTTTTTACCCATAAGTCCAATTTAGTTAATTAAATAATTAACTCGACTACTTTTAATTTGGACTTCCTTAAGACAATAACCGAATATGTTTATTTAGCATATCGGTCCAAATTATTATTAGTCTATAAATATATTAAATAAATATATTCCAACAATCTCCCACTTGGACCGTCATATGCTACTCAAGAATACATATTCAACTTTAATGGGATCCCTATATTCATTATCCATGGGCAAACGGTACAACCCCGTACATGATTGATAATAATAAAGGACTAAAGACCTCTTTCTCGTAATGTGAACAATAGGATGCAACAGTAATCACATTACCATAATCAATCAATTACTTGGGCCAATTATGGAGGGTGGTCTAAGAGTAATATGGCTTGTAATCGTACATATCTACTCTTAAATGGTTCCTACTTTTGGAGATCCAATACAGTACAGATATCAATAAATATTTCCAAGCATATATATTGCAATAAACTTTAATGTGCACAATACTGCAAAATACAACATCAGATCCTATTACAAACTCTCCCACTGAAACTAAAAATCCTCTAAATCAACTACACCCATACTGATGGTGTGTCCCTGGAAAACCTTAGGCAAAACCGCCTTTGTTAGAGGATCTGCTATCATGGAGTTTGTTCTGATGTGCTCTATACTTATCTGACCCATCTGTACTCTTTCTTTAACAGACAGAAACTTTATGTCTATGTGTTTGGATTTAGATGCGCTCCTGTTGATGTTAGAGTACTGCACTGCGGAATTGTTATCGCAATATAACCTCATAGGGATTTCTATCCCTTATACAATGCGTAATCCAGTAACAAAATTCCGCAGCCATAGTGCCTGGTTTGATGCCTTAAAGCATGCAACAAATTCTGCTGTCATGGTGGACGATGCAATAAGTGTTTGCTTTACACTTTTCCAGGATATTGCACCTCTAGCCAATAAGAATATGTTGCCTGACATACTTTTAATGTGTCTGCGCATCCACCAAAATCTGAGTCGGAATACCCGATGATCTCCAGTTTATCCGACTTCCTATATGTCAACATGTGCCCCTTTGTTCCTTGCAGATATCAGAGTACTCTTTTAACTACTTTCCAGTAATCCATTCCTGGGTTACTAACATATCTCCCCAACATGTTTACAGCAAAGACAATGTCCGGCCTAGTACAAACTTGAGCATACATTAAACTCCCAACTGCAGAAGCATAAGGGACCGTTTTCATTTCCTCAATCTCAAGTTTTGTCTTAGGACATTGACTCGGACTAAGTCTGTCACCCTTTGCTATATGGGTACTTAGGGGTTTGCAATTTGCCAATCCGTAACGTTGTAACACACTTTTAATGTATGCTTTTTGTGATAATCCAAGAATACCACGAGAACGATCTCGATGTATCTGGATTCCTAACACAAAACTGGCATCACCAAGATCCTTCATATCAAACTTGTCTGATAGAAATCTTTTTGTAGTGTGTAACAATTCCTTATTATTCGAGGCAAGCAATATGTCATCCGCATATAATATAAGAAATATGAAATTACTCCCACTGAAATTGTGATAAACACAATCCTCAACCGAGTTGATCTCAAAGTCATAACCGACTATCACCTCAAGGAATTTGTGATACCATTGACGAGAAGCTTGTTTAAGCCCATAAATGGATTTCTTAAGTCTGCAAACCAGATCTTTTGAGTTACTTTCTACAAAGTTTTCTGGTTGCATCATGTAGATCGTTTCCTCAATATTACCATTGAGAAAAGCGGTCTTAACATCCATCTAATGAAGCTCAAGGTCAAAATGTGCAACTAATGCCATGATTGTTCTAAAAGAATCCTTCGTCGATACTGGAGCGAAAGTTTCTTTAAAATCAATCCTTTCACGCTGAGTATAACCTTTCGCTACAAGACGTGCTTTATGTCTTTCCACATTACCCAGGGAATCGCGTTTGGTTTTGTAAACCCATTTACAACCAATTGCCTTTTTTTTCCTTCAGGTAATGGGACAAGATCCCATACCGCATTATCCTGCATTGATTTATACTCTTCTTTCATAGCGTCAATCCACTTTTGAGATTCAGAGCTTGCCATGGCCTGTTTTTAGGATGAGGGATCATCTACAGTTCCAACATATAACTCATCATGCTCCTGAAGATATACTATAAATTCTGGACCTATAGTACTCTTCCTTTCTCTAGTGGACCTTCTTAATGGCACTATTTCCTCCTGTTGCACTTCTTGAGGAGGTAGAGTTTGATCATTATGAACGATGTCATTTTGATTCCCTTGTGGAAGATTATCTCGAGGTTCCTCTTGTTCTACCTGAATCTCTGTATTCTGGTTAGAACCCTCAAGTGGAGCATCAGTGTTAATCTGAGGATTACCTTGTTCTAATGGGATCGAAATGATTGGCATTACCGCCCAATCTTCAGATATTTCAGTATCCCTATTAAAACCTTCATGAATCTTTATGGATTCTTCCTCAAAATCAACATATGTTCCCTTATTCTTCCCCCCAAACTCAACATCCTCTAGAAACTTGGTCGTTCCTGTCGCAAATATTGTACCAGTGAGAGAATCATAAAACTTAAACCCTCTAGAATGTTCGGAATAACCTATGAAGAAACAACTAACTGTTTTTGGGTCCAGTTTCTTTTCTTGAGGTTTGTAAGGCCTCGTCTCAGCTGGACAACCCCACACATGCAGATGCTTTAAATTAGGTTTACACCCGTTCCAAAGCTCATATGGAGTCCTAACAGTAGCCTTTGTGGGTACTCGATTGAGTATATAAGCGGCACATTTGATGGCTTCCCCCCAGAGAGATAATGGTAGAGATGAGTGACTTATCATGCTTCTAACCATATCTTTTAGTGTTCGGTTCCATCTCTCAGATACACCGTTCATGCGAGGTGAACCAGGCATAGTGTATTGATGGACTATTCCACACTTCTCTAGGTACTGTGCAAAGGAACCTGGACGTTGTTCACCCGATCCGTCATATCTACCATAGTATTCACCACCACGGTCAGATCTAACGGTCTTAATGCTTTTACCAAGTTGTTTCTCAACCTCGGTCTTAAAAGTTATGAACTTGTCCAGGGCCTTATACCTTTCTTGTTGACCTAACCTTGACCCGGTCCTTTGCCATATGCCTTCCGCTTAGGTCCTGCCTTATTTGGTGATGTAATCACATTAGCCTCAAGCGCTGTGCCTTTAAGTCTTTCCTCCTCCTGTGCAGCGTGGGAAATCAATTCATTGATATTCCAATTTTCTCGCATGCAGTTATAGGTGGACTGGAAATACTTAAACCGGTCTGGAAGCGAATAAAATGTGAATCCCACTATGCATTCCTCAGGTAAGTCTAAACCGATTGCCTTTAACTTTTGGCCAATCATCAACATTCCCAGAATGTGCTCCCGGATTTTACCTTTGCCATTATACTTTTGGTAGCTAGCTCGATGAGCAAACGCTGCATCTCTACCTTTTCATTTTTGGCAAAGGCTTTCTCAATCTCCGTGAGAAAGACCGAGGCAGTGGTAACACCTTTAGGGACAGCCCCACGTAATGCTACTGGTATTCCCTGTAACAAGAGCGCCATGCATAACTTATTTGACCTTTCCCACTTTTCATCAGCCTTAGTTTCATCCGGTGTACCTTCCGGACTAAGGGGAGATGTTCTGGGAGTTATCAGTGCATAGTCGTAATCATGTACAGATAAAAACAGCAACATTTCTTCCTTCCACAATTGGAAATCCGAACAATCCAACGTCGGTGGATGATTCCCCAAAAAATTGTAACCCATGGATACTATAATAAGAACAAACAACACAAAGCACATCTAGCATCTTGACATATAACTGAAAACATATGCATGAATATGACAAATACATGTAAAACATAAAATTCATTGATAATAGATACCGGAGGGCAAATCATATTAACATGAATTTTTATGAGTTTGAGAAAAATACTATGATCATTATTTTAATTTTCTAATTGCCAATGAGACCTTCCGGAGGGCCGATATCATTTACATATATTAAAATAACCATAATTTGATTTTCTTAAGTACCTGTGAAACCTTCCGGAGGGCCGATTTCACCTACTTAAAATCAAAAAATCGTAAGGCTGAATTTAATTTATCCTTAAATACCGACGAAACCTTCCGGAGGGCCGATTTCATCTAATTAAAATTTAAATCAGCACAAAGACCATTTTCAATAATTTTCTCCCGTTCATGATTAATTTAAACCCAAACGTGAACCTTCCGGAGGGCCGATAATATTTGAATTTAAATTAATCCCCGAACATTTCGAAGCCTAGGATCCTTAAGAAAATTAATTTTAACCTTCCGGAGGGCCGATTAAATTAATTTCTTAATTTCACCTACCGGTCTACGAAACCTTAGTCATGCATCGTCATTTAATCATACACACACTTACAATTTAATTCACAAATAAACATACAAAAAAATATCAAAGTATCATTTTTGTGAAATATATTGTTCAAGTATTTTCAAATTAATAATTTTTTTTTTTCGAAAAAAAAAAATATATTTTTTTATTATTTAACTTAATATTTGCAGCAGCCTGCACGTGCAGCAGGCTGCTGCAAATATTAAGCCCTGCTGCAATTTGCAGCAGGCTATCGCAGCTACCGCTGCTGCAAATTGCAGCAGCTTACCTGCCTGCTGCAATTTGCAGTAGGCTGCAGGTCCTAAAACGGGCCCACCAATTGTTTTGGGTGGGTCCAGCCTGTATTCATCATGCTGTTATTATCGTTTGGGTATTTTTTGTTGTCCCTATTCTTTTGGCGGTTACTGTGTTTATCGCCGGACAGCCTTCGGTCAGCGTTAACATCAGGGGTTAGGCTGTCGATGAGCCACTGTCCCAATAATTTTGATTTTATTCGTTATTTTAGGGTTGATTTGATGCTAATTTTGGGAGAAAAATTCCAGACATCAATAAACTCTAATTTTACCCGAAATAAAAAAATCCCTAAACTATAAAAATTGCAATTTCAATAAATCAAATAACATGCTTTTCATACAATCCCTAAATCCATGCCCTACCAATTCAATTAACACATAATCCCAATGACATGGATTCTTTACGATTAAGAAAAATATGCATCTTTGTCTATCAATACTCAATTTGATTATTCTACTGAATCCAAAAAGGGTTTATTTGGCTCTGATACCAATTGTTATATTTTATTCGAAATCGCATCAAATAATATATAACAAATCGCGGAAAAAATAATAAAACCCTTTTTGTTAGATTCATATATAGAAGAAACAAAAAAATCAAGAATACTTACGGGTTTGCCTGCTGCTATCCATCTAGTATTCTCTAGCGTTCTTTTGCGTTCTTTAGCGATTCCACGTTCTCCGGCGATTCCGTTTATGAAACTAAGAGACCTGCAGAATCAGATTAGAGAAGAAGGAAAAGTTTCCAGACACTAAGGAAGCGGCCGTATTTCTGATTAGGGTTTAGAGTGATGAAATACCTAAACCTAGCCCCTTATTTATAGATTTTACAATGTGAAGCCCAACATTGTAAAGCCCAACCTATGTTACTTCCTTGTGTCCGGGACCATAACCCAATAAATTGATAATTCAATTTATATCCCTGATTTATTAATTTAGGCTTAAGTGTTGAGATTTGGGCCCTCTTCATCACAGTGCCCAAATTCAACCCGGTTACCACACTTGAGCCCATAACGCCTTTTTACCCATAAGTCCAATTTAGTTAATTAAATAATTAACTCGACTACTTTTAATTTGGACTTCCTTAAGACAATAACCGAATATGTTTATTTAGCATATCGGTCCAAATTATTATTAGTCTATAAATATATTAAATAAATATATTCCAACAATACCCCGGTTATCAGAAACAAGATGTTTGATGAATCTATCTTTTTTATTTCAGTTAAATATGCTTTACTACCAACTTTTTGTATCACGAAATGTGAATCAAATTCTATACCTCTCAACAAGGTATGTATTGTGTGAAATTTTCATATTTAGTTATTCATGTCTTTGTTTGTATATCGTTTTAATTCATGCAAAGTCATGAAAATGAAAAGAAATCCCCAAAATATGATCAAGCTTCCAGTAGTTGTTTGGTGAGTATGAGAATTAATTTAGAAGTAGTAGATTATATAAGGTTTGAGTATATAACGATAGGTTTAAAGAAGTCATCTAGCTGACAAGATTACTTTTTTTTATGATGAGTTCTCTACTGAATATGTTAACATAAAAGGATTTTGTAAAGAATTTATCTCTACGCATTGCCCAAGTTTATATTGCTGGTGAGATGGATATAAGTATGGTGGTAACTTTGTTCTTGAATAAACAAAGTTCTTAAATTCCATTTTGATGAGCACTAGGGTATGCTTAAAACTCAAGGAGTTTATGCTAAATAATTAATTTATTGTTTCAGCTCGTAGATCCTATTTTTAGAAAAATTCAAATACTTTCCTAGAATTATGTATTTATATTCCTGCTTCAAGTAAAAACCAAACAAACTTATTCACGCATCAGTTTATATGATGTTCGTGCTTCTCGTTAAATTCACATACAAATTTCAGCGTTTTATGCTTCGATTTATATATTTTAAGATTCACATTTAAGTTATATATTTAGTTCATTATTCACATTCAATATACACACGTTTTGTGATTCACATATAGTTTATGTTTCATATTTTCAGATTCATAATTCATGTATTTGATAAAACAATTATTCTACAACTAGATTATATGGTCAAAAGAACTTATGAAATCAAATCCATAATAAAGATAAAATGTCCAAGAGATATCTCACAACAAAAAATGGGATTGATGATTATGGAGTATTTGTTTGTGAGTATTTAAAAGATTTAATTAAAAATGAAATAATAGTCGGAAATTATGACCCATAAATTGGTATACACAAGGAGTCATTTATGTCTAATATATTTTAAAATGATGTTCAAACAAACAAATATTGGTAGTAATTGGTATATTAATACTGCTTATGTTATATATTGACCTTTGATTGATTTTTTTTGTATGAAGTAAATATTGCAAAATTACTTGTAAATTACATTATATTTTTGGAAAAAATGCTTATATTTTGGGCTTCGCAGCCATCTTTTTTTCACGTAATATTGTACTACTATTTTGCGATTTATGTTCATATGTATATGTGTTCCACTTTACCTTCACAAAATGTATGTTTCGCGCTTTAAGTTACTTGTTCACAATGCCTACTTATGGAATATTTTATGATTCACGTATAATTTAACTTAACAGTTCCCAAAATAAATCAAAATTCACATTCCTATGTTTTGTCATTACTTTTACAAAATATTTTGCGATTCATGTAATTTTTAAACAATTTTAAGCTTCACAACATTTGTGTTTTGCGCTTCGCATTTATATTTATGAATTTTTTCGCGATTCCATATAGTTTAACATTACCGTTCACAATAAAAAAACTTCGCATAACACTTGAAATACAAACTAAATAATAAAATAGTTTCAAATTACATCTCATAAAACATCGTTCTTATAAAAAAAATTAAAGATTGTTTATTATGACCGATTTTCGAAAAACTAGTTTGCTTTATCTTTCATATTATTTTTTCTTATCGAGATAGAATGCATTTTTATTAGGTATTTTAGCTATCCTTTTCAAATCTGGAGGAATAATTTTCGAAGAATGGATAAAATCAGATGTTTCACCAAATGTAGTTAAAGCGGGTATGCCATATAAATAATTTTTCTAATTAGAGTTTACATGATAAAGTGGCTTAACATATTTTATTGCATACTATTGAATTTGATTGCAGGAAAAACATGAACACCTGAGAAGCAATCCAATTGCCACATACCACAATAACATTTGAAATATAGAAGATCAACAACCATAACATGTTCCTAGAAAATTTCATGTAAAACTAGTGAAAACGAACAAACTACCCACGAATGAGCTATTTCGACATTAACATTAGGTTTATTTCCAATGCATGATATAATTAACTAACCTAACCAAGACCATTCGTATAACATCTTAATATTTGACTCAAAAGTAAAATTCTAATCTTGTCAACTAATTTTAATATAGGATTACTACAAAACTCTTTGATCTGATGATTAAAAGGCTTCACTAAACGAGAAGCCATTAAACAATATGATTTGTTTTTAAAATGAACATGCATATATGTCTAGAGGTAATTTTTCACAAAACTTAAAACCGTTCGGACCTCATTCACCAATAAATTCTTCAATATATCCAGTGTACATAACATAAATAGGGTCATACAAATGTTGTTTAAACTTGTGTAACATTTTTTCCCTAAATATTGTAGATGTACAGCTCAAAGCATAATTTAAATTCCCAATAATGACGAATTATGTAGTGCACATAATATAAATTTAGATAAAGTATAAAAAAATATTCGTTATACCTAAGTAATGATCCGAATTTTATGATCCGACAAGTGAGGCTTCAATATTTCAAGAAACCATAATTAATCATCACTATTTTCTAACCCATCAATAATTAATGCAACCATAAATATAATTTTATACTTATAGAGGAAGAATAATTAAGAAGAATCGTTGTAGTGATTCAATTAATCTCTTTGCATTTAATATTACACATGTTTTACGATTCATATATATATAATATATATATATATATATATATATATATATATATGAAAAATAATGATTCGTGTTTTGTATTAAGAGATTAAACTTTCATGATTCGTGATTATATCGAAAGGGATTCACAATTCTCATTTAACCATATAAGTTATGATTCACATTCATATAGAGGACTACACGTCGACTTACAACATAACACTTGTTTCGCCACTCACGCTTATTATCATATGGTTCATGATTTACATTTATTTATTATTATTTTGTGCTTCACGATTATTGAATATATGATTAAACGATTCAACTATAAATGTAATACTTGTTTCACACTTCACGTATGGTAACACACTTATTTCGCGATTTACATTCATTAAATATCGAGTGCATATATTATAACTAAAAAGATAGAATAAAACTACTAACCAGTGTTACCATATTTAGCTATGAAAAATAACATTACTTCTTTATCTTTCCTCATAAAAGAGGTTTAATCAATAAATAAAAGTAGACAACAAAAATGGAAACCTTAATACAAAACCTAAATGTTATGAAACACCTCTTGAAGAAGTTGGTTTTAAGATTATATTCGAGTGCGTAGTCACTTGTAATATCAGGACTCTTTAATCTTTTAAAGTTATATTTAATTAAATTAAATGAGTAAAATTATCTCTGTAAACGATCCTCATAAATTTCTCTAAAGAAATCTATGAAAGATGATGTGAGATATTTAAATCGAAGTAATTTTTAACAAACGATGGCACACTCTTAGTTGTTACAAAATGTTTGGATCTTATAGAATCATGTAACTCTAACAAAATCAATTTCAATATAAAAAGTGTTTCTTATTTTATTTATAAAAATCAGTACCATAAGTATACTATTGACATACTTTTTCATGACAGTAAAATAAGTGGGTGTATCAAATCATGCATACAGTCTCTATTGATATCCCTTAAAGAGTTTATCCTCGCAATAAGAAATTATTTATTTATGTTATTATTCATGTATTTAAAGAAAAAATCATACTTTATAGCATAATGACATATAACTAATCTTAAAGCTAGATCACATTTCTAAAAAACTTGGATAACACCTTTAGTTCTATAAACCCAACTAATATTAGCAAATTGTTTTTCTATGACCAACGGGAGTAAAACCTAAACTTCTTTTCTGATTAAGAAAATTATCACATAAATCTTCAACTAGACTAGTAGTAGTTTTATAAGAGTTTCTCGATCAATGAGATCGACAACAATGACAATAGTTTACTTGGACAACCTAAAACATCAAGAATTGATAACTTACCCACAAAATCATCATCATTAGTCAAGAAACAACCCTCTTATTCGTCGCAACAATAGTTTAACTTAAAATTTAATCTAACTAAGTGACTCCATTTGTTTAAATTAAATTTAAGATACCTTTAAAGTCTTCAAAAGAGAACAAATTATTGTTTGATTATCTAGTTTAAAAATATAAAGTCAAGATTTGGACATTGCGTACTTGCATTAGAAAACATCATGAATTAATTAGATTTACATTTTAGGTAATATTATTTGTGATTTGCGAGATGATGTACCAATTCACAATGTGATTCAACTTCAATAAATTAGTCATTTGCGATTCTTGTGATTCGTGAGACATACCCATTCACAGTTATATTTTATAATGATCACTTTTTGTCACATTTATATAATCTAGCGATTCACGATTAACAATTTAGAATATTTTTCAAAGTACTATGAATTCACCGTTATTGAGTGTGGATTTGTAATTCGTAAAACCATGTAATAGTTCACGATTAACGTTATTTTACCCAACATTCAATTTTTCTGCCTCTTATATATTCAAAGTTTTAATTAACCAAAGCGAAACTTTTTTGGATGTCAAACAACCTAAAAATACATTCATAATTCTAATTTTTTTATCTAATTCATGTTGTAAATACAAATAAAATTAAAAAAATAGTGCAAAGTTAACTACATAAAAAATCGTCTTAAATTGTTGTCTACTCCTTTGAAAATCACGTTTTCTGTCATTTAGTCCTTCGACTAAAAAATCACGGGTGAAAGTCCCTTGACTATTGAAAAAAAATAGTCCCTGCACGTGGTCTTCTCCTTGGTTCTGCCACGTGTCACCATAGTTAAATGGTTCTTGTCTCACAAATAGTCCTTTTACTTTTAATTCCATTTTTACTCTTTAAATTTAATAATATATATATTATTCTTATGAAAACAGAGAATCACAAATTTGTGATACTCTGTTTAATTTAAAATGGTGTGGTTTATATCTGTTTGAGGGTAATTTTGTAAAATGTTTTGAGAATTTAATGTTTAAGGTAGAGAGTATTGAGATAATTATGTTATGTTATTGTATTAAATTATAATTACCCTCATTAATGAAAGTGGTTGGGGTATTTATACTTAATTAATGACCCATGGGCCTATCAGATCACATTGTTGAGTTGAGTCAAGTTTAATGACCCATTAACTCAAGATGTGAGGTGACCAACACCTAGCTTAGTTACACCTTCATTATATTTGTCATGTTCGGTTTTTTTTATAGTAGTGGTTATGTCCGAACAGCCCTCCAGATAAAAGCAAGTTATAGTGCCTAAAATATACGACCTCATCAGTAGCCCCTTTAGGTTTTGCAAAGAAGCTTTGGAATAGCTAACTCTTAAGAATCAAAATCAACTATTTCTGATCCGTTTCTATATCCGAACTGAAAACTGTATCTTCTTCTGTTAAGAATTTCAAGATTCACTCTGTTCAAAATTTGGTGGGACTGATTTTACCGTTTAGAATTTCAAGAGTCGTTTTTTCAACATGGGACACGTGTCGGGCTCTGGTTTGACCTCTCAGCCGTTTTTCTCCTAGATTCTCGTACCTACTAGGCTAGAAAGTTACCTAGGTTTTCACTATCATAATTTGTAGCCCTTAATCATTGTTTTGATTGTTCTATCTTTTCCTCGGTAACTTCCAATTTTCACTGTTATATAAATTTATTCCACTGTTTCATTGTTTTCAAGATTACAAATATTTCTAGTGAGAGAAAGCTTAGTACATTTTCTAATTTTTGCTCGATTCATTTATGTTCACAGCTAGAAATGCACTAGTAAAACGAGGTTGGTTAAATTTGTCTGAGTTAGAGAGAGCGAGAAATGTTGCAAGAGACGAAAGAATTGTTGTTGCTCTTCTTGTTTCTCCTGGTGAAGGAATCAATCAATCACAAGTAAACACAGACCAAGGTTCATCGTCCTCAAAGGCACCTAAGGTCAGAAAACTACCCTTTGTTTCAACCCTTATTCCTCTTCAATCAGGGTCTTCTGTCCAAGAGTCTCAAAACCCTCTCCTTAAAGAGAAAGCCATTTCCAGTGTTAGAAAGCCTTCACCTTTTATATTCATGGGTTCAGACGCTAAGAAATCCCCTGAGAAGCATACCTATCGCCGAATAACTTTCCAATCCAAGGATAAGTCCACTCCTACCTCTTCGAAACACACTAGTTTGGAGACCATAAAGCCTTTACCAGAAACCAAATCATTCGGACAACAGCCCTTGGTATAAGCTAATCCATCCGAACAGCCTTCCACTGTAATGGAAGAAAATATGGAAGATAGTATAAATGATACTCCTTTTGAAGCGTCCAGAGAGACAAGGGACACCGCTACAGATCGACAGAGAAAAATAAAAATGGGTCTGACTCATCCGGATGCGCTTCAGAAGATTCTGGAAGGGAAAGTAAGGCCAAATTTCAAGAAGGCCCGCGTAAAATACATGCCATCCCTCCAAAATATAGCGTGCATATACACCCATACCGCTGAAGTGGGTCGTATTCGTACAAAGTGAGGGATCATTGAGTCTGTCAATGTGAGAATCCCGGTCACCCTGTAAACTCCGATGGATTGCAAACCCAACGAGTTAGTGGTCTACATAGAGGTGCTGAACTGGGGACTCTGGTTTTCTTTGGATCCGAAGATAGTCATGTACTTTCACCTGATCAGGCTATATCTGAGTCAGTTGAGCCTAAATGCGCGATACACTCTGATGGCTGGCATCATGGCTTCCAGACTATCAAAGATTCTACTGCCAATGGAACAATTCGCTGATGTGGCAAATTTGTGCAAGAATCATCACATTCCCTTCTACCATTACAATATGGAGAATGATTACAAGGTAGTGAATGACCTTCTGGAGTCGGAAAATCCATGGAGAACATAGTTCCTGTTCATCAGTGGAGCCTGGACGAATGGGAAGAAGATCAAGGTTGACTCTAACCCAAGCCAGCTGACTAGTCGCTGGAAGAGCGTATGTGAGTTTTATTCATGTTTTCTTTAATCATTCAAATACGAGGTGGTTACTCCGAACTGAATTATATCTCTTTTTAGTTTTTCTGGAAGAGTTCTTAAATTATGTAGAGGCAGGTCAAGACACTTGCGCCAAGTTAAATGCTTGGGCCTAAGAGAAATGAGATAATAGTTTCCACAATTGTTTCACCTCGAGGAACTTTGTGAGGTCTCATCTGTGGAATACTACAGGGAGAAGAGACCTCTCTTGGAAAGAACTGACCACCCCTCCTCGTGCAGATGTTATCCTAAGGAGAACCGAGGCTAAAGATGCTAAGCTTTACTTTCCTTCCAGAGCCAAAGCCCCTAGTCATCTGAACAAGATGAAGAACAAAAGAAAGAAGAAAACCACAATAAACCCACTTTAAACTTGTAGATTTATTAGTTATCACTGTTATATTTAATTTTGTAAACAAAGTAGTAAACTTGTAAATTCGATTTGCATAAGTAAATAAAAATGGTCTAAAATCAGCTAAAAAAATCCGCATTCTTAAATTGAGACATGAAATGTTCTTTGCACTATATATTCTCTAAATTGCGTTGTTTTCAATTTTTAGAAACTAATGCAGGCCATACCTGAAAGTGTGCTTAATTATCTAAAAAAGAAGGTAACAGATATTCTAACAGAGTTATGTCTAATAAAATAAAGTTCATAATAATAAAAAATTAAAAAAATATTAAATTTAAAAAGTAAAAATGGAATTAAAAGTCAAGGACTATCTCTCAGATAAGAACCATGTAACTAAGGTGACACCGGACACGTAGCAGAATCAGAGAGAAAACCACGCGCGATGACTAAATTGATAGATTTTCAATAATCAAGAGATCCTCATTCGTGATTTTTAATCGATAGACTAAATGACAAAAAAACGTGATAGTGGAACAACTCGACAACGATTTAAGTCAAAAATTCTTATGAACTATTAACGATGGGTTTATCTTTTGATTCCTGAACTATAAAGAACAATTAAAACAATATTAATGAACCAAATGTTAAAATGGATGGATATTAAATAATAAAATCTTAAAAAATAATAAACGATACCTAAGGAATTAAGTAGAGGATAAATTTGTTTTTCTAGCTCGTGGATACTTCATCTTTATAATAAATTTTTATAATAAATGGTGGATAAATAAAGAAATTGAAAAAGTAGTACGGACTGGAAAGGAAATAATTCAAATTCAAATTACGAATACGAAAGCCCGTGCCGTTTTATCATAGTATACGGCGATAGGAGTCTCGAATTCGATCATTCAACATCTTTCCGCTTTTGTTTCATCCCTGCCTTTTCTTTTCTTCTCCTCTCTCTCTAAAGTTAATGATGGAAACAGCAACCGATGAAAGCTCTTCCTCCTTCGCCGGATTTTCTTCTTCATCTGAAACTTACATGGTCGGATTCATCATCGCCAACATAGTCGGCACACAGTACTACTCCGGCCGTATCAGCGGCAGAGAGATGGTCGCTCTCCTCCGTGAGCCCTCAAACCCTTACGACAAAAATGCAATCCAAGTCTTCAACACCAGGACCGTCCAGGTGGGCCACATCGAACGCTCCGTAGCCGCCGTTCTATCGCCCTTGTTAGACTGTCGCTTGATAGCGGCCGAAGGTATTGTCCCCAAATCCAGTTCTACTAAGAGCAGGTTCAAGGTTCCTTGTCAGATCCATATATTTGCTACGCTTGATTCATTCCCGATCGTAAAATCGGCGATTGCAAGTGGCGGTTTGATGTTGATTTCGGATTCTGATTCTTCTTTCACTCTGTCGGAGGCCGCTGTGGTCAAGGAGAGGAAAGCCGAGAGTGACTTTAAGAGCGTCGATCAGATTTTCAATTCGGTTGATAAGAATCTGAAAAGGAAGGCTAAATTGGAGTCGGTTGAGCCACCAAGTGAGGTAATTAAATCCGACCTTTTCCTTCACCAAAAAGAGGCGTTGTGGTGGTTGCTCCACAGGGAGAATTCCGATGAGTTGCCTCCGTTTTGGGAGGAGAGAGATGGTATATTCGTCAATGTTTTAACTGACTACAGCAGCGATACACGCCCTGAGCCTCTCCGTGGTGGCATTTTCGCTGATGACATGGGTTTGGGTAAGACTCTCACGTTACTTTCTCTGATTGCATTTGATAGCTTAGGTGGTTCCGGTGGTCCTTTAGATGTAGAACCTTCAGAGACCCAGAGGAAGGGTAAGAGAGCTAGACTCAGTAAAAAAGATAATGGACCAAGGAAGAAGCCTAAAGCCGACAAGATTACCATAAAGAATATTGTAGATGAGTCTACCACTGCATTGGTTAAAAAGACAACATTAATTGTTTGCCCTCCTTCGGTGTTTTCAACGTGGGTAACTCAGCTGGAGGAGCATACCCGACCAGGAAAGTTGAAAGTGTATATGTACTACGGCGACCGAACTCATGACGTTGAGGAGCTTAAGAAGTATGATATAGTTCTGACGACTTATAGTACCTTGGGTGCCGAGGCACATTCCTCAGCTTACCCCGCACAAAAGATGGAGTGGTGGCGGATCATCTTGGATGAGGCACACTTAATTAAGAATACAAATTCAAAACAAAGTCGTGCTGTTCATGATTTAAAGGCTACTTGTAGATGGGTTGTTACTGGGACCCCTATCCAGAATGGACTCTTGGATTTGTTCTCATTGATGGCTTTCCTTCGTTTTCAACCGTTTTCTGTGAGTAGCTATTGGCAAAGGTTGGTACAAAGACCGGTGTCTCATGGTGATAAAAAAGGACTCAAACGCTTACAGGTAAGGCCTTGTCTTATCCCTTTCATTTTATTGGCATTATGACCGATCGAAATACTTTGCAATCAGCTTGAGCTAGTTGTTAGTGCAGTATAAAATATTGGATTTTAGCATTCCTGTGGATAAAAAGAGAGTTTTGTTATTAGGAATCACGATTATGTCAAAAATATCTTTCTTTAATGTTCTGGACCTAGCGCCTCAAGAAATATAATGATTGAAATATTTTGTTTACTCTGGGTCAGATAGAACTGCTAACTTAGAATATATCATGTATGATGTTCTTCATTAAGACTTAAAGAGTGTTTTTATACTGTGTGTGAGACACCACTGTAGTTGTTCTCAAATTTTCTTGATGAATAAAAATGGTGTTGAGATTTGAAATAATCAGTGACACCTGGTTTTCTTTATTTCACTGTGAAATTGTATAAATATATACTTTTGGTCAACTTCTCGGGCATAACTTATGTAATTCGTTACTCCTCTTATTCAGGTTGTGATGGCAATAATTTCTTTGCGGAGGACAAAAGACAAAAATTTGATTGGATTACCTCCCAAAACTGTTGAGACATGTTATGTTGAACTTTCTCCAGAAGAGCGCAAGTTGTATGATCATATGGAACAAGAAGCTAAAGGCATTGTCAATAGCCTTATTGACAATGGTAACTTGTTGCACAAGTACTCGACTGTATTGAGTATTATTTTACGATTACGCCAGATCTGTACTGACATGGCTCTGTGCCCTCCAGATTTTAGATCTCTGTTCTCTTTCGAGGACATTAAAGGTACATTTTCTTCTTCTTATAGTTTCCTCGATAATACAACAGCTTGTCTGTTCAGACATATGACTGTGTGTTAGTGATCTAAGAAAAATCGGAAGGACTATTACTGTAAATAGTTAAAAGAAAAGGGTTTTAATTACTAGCATAGATGGAGGGATATTTGGAGATTTAGACTTGGAAAGTGAGTGAAGCTATCAAATCAGCAATGAGATGGAATACACTAGCTTAGGTGGCCTTATTGGATAAACTCTAGAAATTAGGAAGAATTAAGGGATTTGTTATCTTGACGGGTTGAGATGGGAAATTTAATCAATAATTTTTTTTACTAATTTTGCATGTTCTTTCAATCGATTTGACTGGGGCTGGGAATATCAAAATTCTAGTTTCCTTGAAATGACATTTCTTGGAAACTAAATACCTGGCTAAATAAATTTCCCATAAAAAAAAAACCATCAATAGCCCTAAGTGCTGTATCTTCGAGATGCTTATTAGTCAATCGTTAACGGCTTTGGGGAACCCTCTTTGTATCACCAACTTATGTGGTCGCATCTTTAGTCATTGATATTTGCTTGAAACATCATTTTGTGGTGATTGTTTTGTTAGTTTAAACTTGTAGCAGATATATGCCGTTCATATATTCTTATCTATACTATGTCAAATAACTTGATTAGCATCGACTAGGACTAATAAATACATTTAACTTTAATTTCCAAGCAGATGTTTCAGATAGCCCGGAATTGCTTGAGAAACTGGTTGCAGTAGTGCAAGATGGTGAAGATTTTGACTGTCCGATTTGCATTTCCCCACCTAGTGACATCGTAATTACACGTTGCGCTCACATCTATTGTCGAGCCTGCATTCTGAAAACAATAGAGCGTACCAAACCATGCTGTCCTCTTTGCCGTGCTCCTTTATCGCAGTCAGACCTGTTTACTGCACCTCCAGAATCTTCCGATGCTGACAGCAATGAATTATCATCTTTGTCAAGAAGCAGTAAAACTTCCACTTTATTAACACTTCTTCAAGCATCAAGATGTGAAAACCCGAATACAAAATCAGTAGTATTCTCACAGTTCCGCAAGATGTTATTGCTACTCCAAGAACCACTCAGATCTGCTGGCTATAAGATCTTGCTCTTGGATGGATCAATGAGTGCGAAGAAACGAGCTGATGTGATTGCAGAATTTGGAAATTCAAATACAAATGGACCGGTGGTTTTGCTAGCAAGCTTAAGGGCTTCAGGGACCGGTATAAATCTGACAGCTGCTTCTAGAGTCTACTTGATGGAGCCGTGGTGGAACCCAGCTGTGGAAGAACAGGCTATGGACAGGGTCCACCGAATTGGACAGAAAGAGGAAGTTAAGATAGTAAGACTAATTGCCAGAAACAGCATAGAGGAAAGGATATTAGAGCTTCAAGAAAAGAAGAAGAAATTAGCAATGGAGGCCTTTAGGAGGAGGGGCCAAAAGGATAAGAGGGAGGTTAGCATAGATGATGTTCGCCTTCTCATGTCCTTGTGATTTTCAAAGCAAGTACAAGCCAAATAGAGAATTTTTTGAATTCCTGTGTAGTAGAAGGCTGTTCTGTTTGCACGTAAAAAACTACCAAGTACACTAACCTTTTGCCCTGAATAACTTTTAGGTGCTTGTTTGACTCCAACTATAAATTAAGGTTAGGAAGATTGATATCTTTAGAAATAGTATAATCGTTGTTTTCTTTTATGAATCTAGAGTGCATCTAGAAGGTGATACTCGGGATGGAAAAAATTATCACTTCTACTTGTTTTAATATAACGATTGGATATCGTGAAAAAAAGTTTTTCATTGATTTCATTCAATAGAAGTTGTTTTTAATAAATTAGGAGAAGCTATATTAAGATTTTCACTTGATTTATTATAAAACAATAGAATTTGCAACAAAATTATTAGTTTAATTTACAAATAAATCCTGTAAGCAAATAACAAACAAATGGGATTTTGATGAATAGCTACGAATAAATATATTTATTTAATAAAAAAATTATAAAAATGAACAATTAATGTTTGATTTTGATAAAAATAGACTGTCGTTTGTTTAAAAAATATATTTATTCATATATGTTATGAATATTTAATATTTCTTAAAAGTTTTTGCATACATCTATACTATCAGAATAAAGTATTTAAGTCACAAATATATACTACAAATCATAATAAAAAGTGTTTTTTTAACGAAAAAATTAGAATAACCGATGATACAAAAGATTTAATCGGTAATTTAGTTATGTCGATTTTTTTTAATTACGATTGCTGAAGTAGTCGTAAACGTGAGCGAAATCTGCACACAAAATCGACAAATTAGATGTATATTTATATAGGCCAAGGGACCATGGAGCTATGAAATCCGTTACAGGCGTTTGAGAGTAGACGATGTGATACGACCGACACGAGGATGTAGTATTTGTAAATATTATCGTATTTTTTTCAGAAGTGGTAAACTACAACATTTAAACTAGTGCGCCAACAATTACATTGATCCGTAATGGAGGTGGAAAATAAACCGACAGTTTGTAGTCAGGTATGCCAAATCTCAATATGTGCAAGGGAATCTAATTTTAAGTGTATGACTTCCCAAATGTTACAAAAGGTGATTAGAGATTCTATTGAACCTTGCACAACACACACTCAAGAGCGGTGTTGAAAACCCTAAATAATTAGCTTGTTTTTTATTTATATAATTTTTCTTGAATTTCTAGCCCGACACCGGAAGAATGTATGATAATATTGTATTTATTCGAGATGAGATTGACCCAACTAACCTAGGTGACCCCAACTAACCTAGGTGACCGACTTATGGATTACATTATATGTACTATTAATAGTAAAACATGTTGCTTCTCTTATTGGATAACCAACACATTACATCTTCCATATCGTGCAACCGGGAAGGGAGGGAAGATGTTGAGATATTTTCGATTACTTGTAAAATGTTGAGACATTTTAAGCCACCTAACCTAATTTGGGCGGGTTAGTTTAAAATTCATTGATAATATATCTGATACTTTACTTTTGCTGTGGATTTTAGCTTTACGAAGTATATTGTTACTGTAATAATTAACAGTAAAGGTAAAGAGGTGGATTCACCGTTACCGATTTCTGATTTACATAGGTTTGTGGCTATTGGTATGAGAGATATTATTTTTCTCCAACCCTAACTAAGGGAAAATCTAGAAGGATGGTTTTACACAATTTTATTTTTGACTTTTTCAAAAAAATTCTAGGTAATTTTTGCCCTATAAATTTTCATCTCGGGCTAGACTATAATAAGTTTCTGAGTTGTTGGAGGTGTTCATTTAGAATTCAAACAAAGAGAATAAATATAGATTGATGAGGGCGGAATTCGCCGATCCAAGCGATAGGGGTAAAAACGCAATAAATAGTAGTTGATGGGATTAATCGGGTATTTAAAAGTCCATCAAGGACCAATTTACAACAATGTAATAGTAAAGGGGCCTCATTGATATGTGATGAACGGCCCACTAATAGATTAAATGGGTCCACCTTATTTTAGTATAAAAGGGTGACCCACTTGCCTAAAAAGGGTATTGAATATTACTTTCTCAGATTCCACTTTATCTCTCTACACTTTCTCTCTCTAGTCACATCAGGTTCAGGATCCCAAATATACTCTTTCAACAATTATTCACTCATCATTGGCGCCGTCTGTGGGAACAGTGATACCGAAAAGGAATCTCCTGTTCTTTGAAAATCACATTGTACGGGATGAATAGCGAAGCGGCGACAGAGAGAGACGGTAGAGAAGTCGTCCGAGCCGCCACTGGGTCGGAGGGCACAGGAGTTCCCGGTCGGGATAAGCGGTCGACTTTGATTATGACCCGAAAGCAGCTCCTTGAGGACATTGCCCGGTTAGAAGAGGAACGGGAGCGGGCACTGGACGAGAAAAGGGCTCGGGAAGGGAAGGGCAAAGAGCCCGCCCTGGATGATCGGGGAGCAGCCGGTCGCGGCCAAGCTTCGCGGGTGGAGGTCCGACCTGTCAGGTACTACCGAGATTCTCCCCCCGACGACGAAGAGGCCGTCAAGACTCGTCGGAACCCAGCCAGCCGTCGGGCCATGACGTCGGACTATCCCTCAGACGATTCGTCAGGCGAGGAGTACCTGCGCCGGGAGAGAGTCCAACGGACGCAAAAGAGTCGAGCCCGACGCATTCGAGGGTCCAGGGCAGATCCCTCGCAGTACAAAAAGGACGGCACCAACAAGCCGACCCCTGTATCCTTTGAAAAGGAAGGAACGCACGTCGCCAGCCGCGGAGAGCGGGAAATGTTGCCACCAATCCCTTGGCAACCAACGAACAGCCATAACCATGGATACCGAACGAGTAGCCAATTCATCAGCCCAAGAGCCGAGGGACTCTATGGAATTAGGACAGAAGGTCTTGGAGGAGGAGCTTTCGAGCTCGGAGTCAACTGGAGGGCCTCCCCGTTATCCGATGAGATATTAGCGGGACCACTCCCGAGGCGTTTCGACATTTCCAAACTAGAAAAATACGACGGGAAAACGGATCCGGACAATCATTTGGAAGCCTTCAAAAACTTTATGCTGAGTTTCGACAACGATGACAAACTCTTATGTAGGGCTTTTTCTATGACATTCAAAGATAGGGCTTCTAAATGGTACAACCGGTTGCCGCAGGGTTGCATCCGGAACTTTGGGACTTTCTGGGCGATATTTAGGCAGCACTTCGTGGGAAGTAAGAGTTTCCGTGCTAATGGAGACACTATTATGAACTGTCGACAGAAGCTAGGGGAGAGCCTAAAAAACTATACCAGACGGTTCATTGACGCAAAGACCGATCTGGACCATTGTGAAGAGAATGTGGCCCTAACGGCGTTTCGATTAGGCCTGCTCCCGGGGCCAATGAAGCAAGCAGTCACGAAGAAGCAGTCGTTCACTTTTTCTGCATTGTTGGCGCAAATAGAAAAGCGGATACTGATCGAAGAAACGGAAGCTTCCGAGGTGGCGGCACAGATCCAACAGAGCGCCCAAGCACCGGTCGTGATAAAGCAGGGTTCCCGACCAGACCATGCCAGGTCAGCCCAACCGATTAGCACGATACCCCCGAGCATACCATCGGTCACTAAATCTCCCACCCCGTCCGGTCTTAGGCCAAAACACAATGGGCAGGCAACTTCTCGACCTATGTCCAACAAATGGATACGACCGGCCTACTTTGCGGACCTCACGGAGTGCGTGTCGTCAATCTACGAAAAGACCAAGAGGAGCGGGATGTACCGAAAGCCTTTTCCTATCCCGACGCCTCGGGAGCAAAGGAATAACCGCTATTGTCGTTACCATGAGGACGTCGGCCATGACACGAAGGATTGCATAGCCTTAAAGAAGGAAATACAGATGCTCATTGAGCATGGGAACCTGTTAGAGTATGTCAAGAAGGCCCAACTTCCCACGACCTCTAAGGAAGTGGTTATCATACCGAAACCAGAGACGACCATGGCAATTTCGGAAGTTACCGATCATTTCGACGTTTCGATTGAATACCTCGATCCCGAGGCCAACCGTAATATCATCGGGGTCATTGAGGAGGAGGCGGGAGAAAGCACTAATGTTGTGCTCGGTCTCTGTGAAATGTTTGAGTCATTGGTAGTCTTCGGGGGAGGATCTACGATGGGAACCACGCGTGCATCCAGGGAGGGGCGAGTTGTTGATGAAAAAATTGACCGATCCTCTGACACGGGAAACCGAACTTGCTTCCAAACCAGACGTACCCTTTCCCCAACTCTGCACCGCGACGACCCGGCGGCTAACCACAACGATATCAGAGTCGTTGATGAAAAAATTGACGGACACATTGGTAAAGTGCAAGGCCTGCGCGATCTTTTCGAATCCTTGACCATCTTCGGGGGGGATTCCATGGCAGGGATAACGCATTCTTCCAGGAAGAGGCACATCGTCAACTTGACCACCCAGCTGGAAGCCAGAACTTGCTTCCAAACCAGAAGTGCCCCCTCGCCAATTCTGCATTTCGATGATGATGATATGAGGGACTTAGCCGGGCCTCATGAGGATGCTATAGTGATCGGGGCATCGATCGCAGGTGAAGAGGTTCGGCGAATCTTGATAGATACCGGTAGCTCGGCCAATATCATTTTCGCTTCAACCTTTGCCAAGTTCCGAACTCGGCCAGTAATTGAGCGATCTGACCGCACCATCGTCGGGTTTACAGGAACGGCGGCCGATGTCGTCGGAGAATTCGAGGGTGTGGTACAATTAGGCCGCGGCCCATTTAAAAAGGAGGTCACGGTTCTGTTTATAGTAGTTGATGCGCCGGCCTCGCACAATGCTATTCTGGGACGATCTTGGATATCGCGCATGCATGCGGTGACTTCTACAATTCATCAGTGTGTGAAGTATGTGGTTGGAAACAACATCGGAGTAGTGCGAAGCAGCCAGAAAACGGCCCGGGAGTGTTACCGAGCTGCGTTGGCACCCAAGAAAGACCAAGAGATGTTCCCATCCCAGGCATAGAAATTAAAGGGGAACTCCCCTGGATCGCAGCCGGTGGACGACCCTCGGGAGGCCCCAAGCCTTTTAACGACAGACGAAGAGTGTGAGCTGCATCGTTTTGCTACTGGGAAATGTCTGCGGGTCGGGATGAACATTTTGCCAACCCTAAGGGAACAGATGCTGGCTTTGCTCCGGGAGAATCTTGACTTATTTGCCTGGTGCTCCGGGGACGTTTCGGGAGTACCAGAGTCATTTGCAATTCATAAGTTGACCATAAACAGGAATGTTAGACCAATAATTCAGAAGCGTCGGGTTTTTTCTCCCGAAAAATCAGAGGTAATTCTGTGGGAAGTCGAAAGGATGACCAGCGTCAGACATATTGTGGAAGCACAGTACCCCTTGTGGATATCTAACCCCGTTCTTGTCAAAAAGAAAAGTGGGAAATGGAGGATGTGTGTAGATTTTACCGACCTCAATCGAGCGTGCCCAAAGGACTCTTTCCCAATGCCAAGGATCGATCAACTGGTGGACTCGACATCGGGTAACAAACTACTGTCTTTTATGGACGCCTATGCCGGTTACAATCAAATTAAGCTACACCCCGCGGACCAGGAGAATACCACATTCATCACTGGTCGAGGGCTATACTGCTACAAAGTGATGCCCTTCGGACTAAAGAATGCGGGCGCGACATACCAGAGACTGGTTAACCGAACCTTCGAAGATCAAATCGGGAGAAACATGGAGGTTTACATTGACGACATGTTGGTTAAAAATGGGACTGATGAGGACCACCTTGCTGACCTCAGAGAGGCTTTTGATAACTTACGAAGGGTAAACCTTAAGCTAAACCCAGAGAAGTGTTCTTTTGGTGTCCGATCAGGGAAGTTTTTGGGATTCCTCGTCAGCGAGAAGGGCATCGAAGCCGACCCTATCCAACTCCGAGCCCTAGCCGACATGACTCCTCCTCGGAGTGTAAAAGAAGTTCAGATATTGACTGGGCGATTGGCCGCGCTAAATCGATTCATCTCTCGATCATCTGATAAATGCGCTCCATTTTTTCAGGTCCTGCGACAGGTGAGAAATTTCGTTTGGACTGATGAGTGTGACAAGGCATTTTTGGGGATCAAGGAGTACCTATCGTCCCCGAACCGCCTGACCAAACCCGCTGCGGGCGAAACCCTGTTCCTCTACATTGCGGTTACAGATTATGCGGTCAGTGCAGCCCTGATCAGCGAATCAGGGCCGGCTCCGACAGCAGTATACTATGTAAGTAAAAGTCTGCTTGATGCCGAAACTCGGTATTTGAAGCTGGAAAAAATAGCGTTGGCTCTGGTAACGGCTGCGAGGAAGATGCGCCCGTACTTCCAAGCGCACTGCATTGTCGTCCGCACATCATTTCCACTAAAATACGTTTTTCAACGACCAGACATGTCCGGGAGAATAGCCAAGTGGTCAGTAGAGTTAGGGGATTTCGACATTGAATTTGAGCCCCGAACAGCGATCAAGGGCCAGGCCTTGGCCGATTTTTTGGTCGAATTTCACTCCGAGCGGCCCGAACAGGAAACATCTTCACCAGAGGGCGAATGGACCATCCGCACCGATGGAGGATCCAACGTTAGTGGTTGTGGGGCGGGAGTTCAAATTGTCACCCCTTCGGGTTTGAGCATGTTCCAGGCCATCCGTTTTAGTTTTCACACGTCGAACAATGAGGCTGAATACGAAGCGGCTTTGGCAGGATTACGGTTGGCACAAGTGTGCGGGGCAAGACAAATACGCCTCGTAAGCGACTCCCAACTTTTGATAAACCAAGCCTCGGGGAGTGCGGAGGCTCGGAAAGAACACCTAGTGCAGTACTTAGCGGCATTGAGAATTCTGGCTGCCTCCTTCGACAAAATCACATACGAGCATGTCCCCCGAAGCGAAAACATGACAGCAGACTCTTTGGCGACAGTATCTTGCTCTACCAGTTATCCTTGGGTAATAGAGCAGGAAAGTCCGTCCATTATTAAACGACATGAGCTTGATAACCGACCCGAAATCGGGTGCCAGATCTCTTCAGTGGCGAATTCAGACTGGCGGCGGGATATCATCGCGTTTTTAGCGGAAGGTTGGCTCCCCGACGATGCCGCCTCGGCACGAAAATTACGCAACAAGGCACGGGGATACGTTCTTTTGGGGGATGTGCTATACAAAAAGTCCTTTAGCCGACCTCTACTTCGATGTTTAGGCTTCAATGAATCCCAAGTAATTTTGTCCGAACTACACGATGGGGAGGGCGCGGCGCACTGCGGATACAAGGCTTTGATTAGAAGAATTTTTCTCGCGGGTTTCTATTGGCCGACCATAACGACAGATGCAAAACTCATAGTGAAAACTTGTGATACGTGTCAAAGGTTTGGGAACGCGATCAATATTCCCGCAACTCATCTAGAATCTATATCCGAAGGTTTGCCCTTCGACCGATGGGGAATCGACCTCGTCGGACCATTACCCATGGCATCGGGAGGAAGGCAAACGATCGTCGTCGCGGTCGATTATTTCTCAAAATGGATCGAAGCTGAGCCCCTATCTGCCACAAAAACCAAGGATATTATCAAATTCATCTGGGCGAACATTTGTTGTAGATTTGGAGTGCCGCAGCGATTAACTATGGACAACGGACCGCAGTTTGATAGTGCGGAAATGAAGGCGTTCTGCACCACGCATAATATCCGACAATGTTTCTCTGCTCCTTTTCACCCCCAAGCGAACGGCCAGGTCGAGGTCACAAATCGAACCATTCTGGATGGCCTCAGAAAGAATCTCGAGGGAAAAGCCGGCAAATGGCCCGACTACCTGCAGGAAGTATTGTGGGCTTACCGAACAACACCCCGCACGACAACCCAGGAATCACCTTTTGCCTTGGTTTATGGCATGGACGCGGTCACCCCTGCGGAATCTATTTTCCCTTCTTTCAGGGTCGGAACTTATCAGGCGGAGACGAATGATGACAACCGACGGCTAGAGCTCGACCTTATCGACGAGAAGCGCCACCGCGCCCAATTAAACTCTTTACACTACCAGACTTTGATGAGAAGCCGGTATGCCACCAAGGTCCGTCATCGGGAGTTTAAGGTTGGTGATAAGGTTCTGCGACGGGTGTTTCTACACACAAAGGACAAGAGCCTCGGGAAACTCGCACCAAACTGGGAGGGACCCTATGAAGTAGTCGAGAAAATCAGGAGCGGGACGTACCGCCTACAGAACCGGCTCGGACAACTCCTAAGGCTACCGTGGAATATCGAGCATTTGAAATTATATCTAGAATAGTTTGTAATTTATGGTGTATTTCGCATTATTTTTTGTTTTTAGTCCAAGTTTGTAATGATCGGGGGTGCACTCTTTCCTACCTTGGTGGCGCGAGGAGGTTTTAATGAGGCATCGATCAAAATCCGACCCGAATTATTGATAATCAAAAAACTCTTTGCCTTTTAAAAAAAAAAAAATCAACTCATTATGGTTTTGGACAGCTGACGAGCTGGACATCGTCATTTCTATTGAAGTAAATTGATCTCCAGAACCTTAAAAGGGTTTTTCGGTTTTTACCGATCCACATTTTGATTTTCCCGACCTTTTGGGAAAATTTTCGATGATAAATCGATCTCCAGAACCTTAAACGGGTTTTTCGGTTTTTACCGATCCACATTTTGATTTTTCCGACCTTTTGGGAAAATTTTCGATGATAAATCGATCTCCAGAACCTTAAAGGGGTTTTTCGGTTTTTACTGATCCACATTTTGATTTTTCCGACCTTCTGGGAAAATTTTCGATGATAAAATCGATCTCCAGAACCTAAAAAGGGTTTCTCGGTTTTACCGATCCACATTTTGGTTTTTCCAACGAAAAATTATGATGAGAAAAACGGTTCACCAAGAAAATTAAGTATAATATAGTCACAGGGGGCCCCATGACCCCCAAAGTAATAAAAGCAAGCAAGAGTTCAAGTGACGCAACACAAAATACAGGGGGATAGATGGCCCCCGCAGATTAACAGAAATCTAAAAAAAAAAAAAACAACAAAAGGGGGGGAAAACTGTCACTGGTCCTCATCTTCATCCGCATCATCATTATCCTCTTCATCGTCAGCATCGTCGGACTCCTCCACTACAATTCCCTCGGGACGATCTTTTTCCGGTACGTCAAGCCATAGCGATCCGAGGAAAAGGTCCGGGTACCGATTATGTAGAGACAGAACGTATGCGGCCTTGGCATCTGCGGTTTCTTTGTCCGACCATCGTCTACATCGATCGAGGAAGGAAACGTTCGAGGACTTTAACTTTTGAACCTCCAAGGCCAGAGCTGAGGCACGGTCTTCCGCGGCTTTCCTCGCCGTCTCCGAAGCACTCACCGCATCCTCCGCGGTTTTCTGCGCAGACTCCATCGCTTGTTTTGCTGCTTCCGTGGCCGTCTTAGCTTCGGTAGCTAGTCTTTCAGCCTCAGCAATCCGACCTTCCGCCACCACCAGAGCCTCTTCGGCAGTCTTCGCCTGCGCGGTGAGACTGGAAATCTTTGCCTCCGCTGCGGATAACTTCTTGCCAAGCCCCCTAGCCCGGCGCTCTTTCAAGGCCGCCGGTACCAGCAAGCTGTACAGCGACAACGCCAGTCCATCCGTGCTCCGAAGCGGAAAAGGGTGCGGGTTGCCCATCGTCGTCAGCACCGGGAATTTGGGGCCGCTCGACGATGAAGCGTCAGGATCTGCAGCCTCCGGGGTCTCAGTGTCGTCCGGGATAGAGATAACGTCGACTGTAGCCTGATCCCCGCCTTCAACGTGATCCAAGAGGACAGGCCTTGGAGCAACCACCTCTGGACGGACTGCCACCCGATCATTTTCCACAGCTTTGGCCTTCTTTGGTTTGGACCCCCCCGGCTCTGCACGGGTCTTCCTCTTCTGCACCACCGTCGGATTTTGGCTCGCCTCTGGTCTTTCCGCATCCGGCACCGCCGTCCTGGTCGGGTCACACTCTGCCTCGGTTCTAGCCTCCGGTTCCCCTCCTTCGTCATCTGACTTTGGGCGTTTGCTGGGCGCCTTATTGCGCTTGGGAAGGTACAGTATGTACCCGGGACGACCGGTGCGGGCCATCACTTCGTCTAAGCTTGGAGGTGTCCGCAGCTGTTCGATAGAAAGAGCCTCGGATGAGCACCGCCAAAGGTTGCTCATAAACAAGTTCTTATCCATGAAAGTGCGATGCATGCCCCGACCCCAATTCCTGCGGGCGTAGTTTTTCAGCACCTCGAACGTATCCTCCGCGGTTTTCGAATGGTCCTTCTTCACCCCCTGCAGCCAGTCCTTTGACACTACACAAAGATCACACAAGGTAAAAAAAAAAATATATACGGAAAAGGCAGTACCATCATGAACCCAGGTCCGCAGCAGTTGCCTCGGGTTCTCCTTGGTGTATGGAAGCCCGTTCTCCCAGCACCCGCTCAAGAATACAAACCGGTGCTTCCACCCCTTGTCCCCCTCTAAAAAGTCATTGACAATTTTCCATTTATTTCCAAGAGAGGAATAGAAGAATGGTGACTTCGGGGATTTCGACAGACCCGACATGGCGATATACTCCTCCATCGGCATAGCTCGACCGGAGAGGCGGGAAGCCATGATGCAGGACATCAGGGTGTACCACGCATTGGGCGTCAGCTGCGACGGGCAGATTTGAAGGGTGCGGAAGTAGAGCGCAATCTCGGGGTCCAAGGGAAAGCGCAGACCCCAGTTGAACAATTCAGTGAACACCACGATCTCTCTGGGTCTGACGTGAACGGGTGTCTCCCCCGGGGTCGGGAATCGAACGGTGACACACTCAGGGATTCCCCAGCGGATCAGCATCTCACCATGATCGGACTCAGGGAAGTAGAGGTACTTCCCCTCGAAGAGAGAAACCACGTCCCTGGTCAGAAGCCATTCGAAGTACTTGGTCGAAATAGCAGCTTCAACCGCCTCGGGCCAGGGATCATCCTGGTTATTAGCCGCGTGGCCAGCTGCGGCAACGCAAACTCCCGCGGGAGCGACATCGATTTCCGACTCTCCAGCTTCGTGGGTCGGAACTTGGTTAGAGCAGCGGTCAGCAGCAGCGTCTATTTCAGACGGCCGGACCCGGGAAGAAGAAGCATCAGCAGCAGCGTTTGTGTCAGACGGCCGGACCCGGGAAGAAGAAGCATCGGCAGCACCGCGAGCCATGGCCTTATGAGCCTCCTCCACCTGCTCAGGTGTTAGCTGCATTTTGGGCAGACCTAAAAAAGTGACCGCAGTGTTAATACCGGTCCGAATCCCTCTAATCGAGGGCGTAAGTTGAACCATTTCGGGACTATTACCTCCTTCCGAGTACTTGGGTAATTCGTCTTCTCCCATAGTCAAAAAGGTGGATTTACGGGCACGTCGGGGCACAAGCAAGTTTGTGGAAAATTGGGTCGGATTTCCCGGACAGACTGCCGGGGAACGAGAAGAACTGTCGCTAGAGGAAAGGACGATGGGCTCTGGTGATAGACTAGCTTCGGGAGTTGTAGAAACGTGAAGATCGGAAACAAGGAAAACTTCTGCGGGAACCGGGGTGGCGAGAACAGGGTCGTGAGGAAGTGGAGCGGGAACAAAAGGTTTGGAGTTGGACCCCCAGATCAGACCAGCGCGTCGGTATTCCTCTGCTCTATCACCAATACTAGACCACTGTTCGAAACTCCACTCAGATCCTTTTTTCTTGGTTGGTTTTTTCTGTGAACGTCCGGGTTTCATACAACAAGAACCAGAGCAAGGAAGGGTCGGGCGAGCTCTTTCTCTCTCTAGAAATGTTCTGACAGCGTTTTCTCTCTCTAAATAGCCTCTGAGAGACACTGAGGGCTTTGGGGTATTTATAGGAAGGCTTGAAAGATCGGGGGATATCAATCGACGGAAACACAGCGGGAAGACGAAGAGTCTCCATAGGAGCTTAGCCTGACAAGGGAATGGCCTATTAGCCCATGACACGTGTCGACCTGGGTCTGACGAGACCTGATGTAAGCACTCGCCACAAGCACAGCGTAGAAGTGGGCCATCGTTACCAGGGTTAGTAAAAAGGCCAGGCCCATCAGGAAAGGCTTAGGATTAAAGGCCCACAGAACAAGAAGACGAGGCGCGGGAAGGTGTCCGAAGAAACAACCCCGAGCATCGGGAAGTCGAAACCGACGGGATCTGAATTCTGTGATGAGGTTAGACGATCGGCGATAGCTCTTTTGTAAGTCTCCGCTCCTGATAGTTCCCGAAGACTGGGGGGCTACTGATGAGGGCGGAATTCGCCGATCCAAGCGATAGGGGTAAAAACGCAATAAATAGTAGTTGATGGGATTAATCGGGTATTTAAAAGTCCATCAAGGACCAATTTACAACAATGTAATAGTAAAGGGGCCTCATTGATATGTGATGAACGGCCCACTAATAGATTAAATGGGTCCACCTTATTTTAGTATAAAAGGGTGACCCACTTGCCTAAAAAGGGTATTGAATATTACTTTCTCAGATTCCACTTTATCTCTCTACACTTTCTCTCTCTAGTCACATCAGGTTCAGATCCCAAATATACTCTTTCGACAATTATTCACTCATCATAGATAACTAGTACACTTGGCCATCGAATAAGAGTGTTTTTATCAGCATCATAAGATAAGTGCTTTAAAGTCCAAGATCCTAAACAAGTTGTGATTTTCCAAGAAGAGTGCGACAATCATTTTATGTAGGTCGAATTGTTATTAGAAGAACACCATGATAGCGGGCTGGGAGGGTTCATATTTTGAATTAAAAATACTATTGATGCACTGATGGTGGGAGTCGTTAACACTGGAAAGAAAGACTTAGTGTTTCTTAGGAATATTGTAAAGAACGAAAGAATAAATAATTCATCAAGACAATCTTTAATGAGTTTAAGAGTGGTAGAGTCAGCTCAGATGAAGATCATAATTTCATTTGCAAAGTAGAGGTTCATAATTTTTAGATTTTGGTATTTTCAGTGGAATTTAAACTTTGGGTCTTGTCTTTTCTCTTTTAGGATAAAAGAAAATACTTACATGATTAGAAAAAAAAGAAAGGGCGATAAGGGGGTCACCTTGATTAATGCCTCTGTTTCCCTTGAAAAAATTGTATGGATTACCTTTTATGTTTGCGATGTAAGAGGGATTTGAAATACACTATATGACCCAAGAGATTATTTTAAGAGGAAAATATATGATGACATGGATATATAAAAAGATATTCAATGGTACGGTTTTGAAAGCTTTCATAAGATCATGTTTTTAAACCGCTCTTGGTCTTGTAGGATTAGTGTGGTACTCTATAATAAGCTCTCTCGAGAGTAATATATTGTTAGAGATACTTGGTTTGTGTATAAAAGTTGATTCGACCGAGTCACTAAGGGTTAAAATATAATATTTTATCATATTGGCTAGGAGTTTAGAGATTATTCTATATATCATATTACATTATGAAATCAGTCCATAGGCAACCATAGAGGAAGGAATTCCAATTTTGAGGATAAGAGCTATGGTAGTTTTATTCCAATTTGGGTTTATGCGAGCAGTAACCATCCGACTATGCGCTTTTGTTGTTCTCTATACTAAATATGACACTTTTGATTTCTTTATTGGTAATTGGTCAGATGATGGAGGTTTTTTTTGATGTAGTTATTGAGGCTAGGGTAGCTAGGGGACATTTTTTGCCAATCAATTTAAAGAAATGGTTGATAAATAATTTGGTGACTTCATGAGGAGTGGTAAATGGCATGGCATGCATGTTGTTAATGGAAACAATATTGTTGTGGATGATTCAGGTTTTCAAACGATTGTGAAATAATTTGGTATTTTGATCTCCTAATCTGAGTTAAGTTTCCTGATATTTTGTTTGAAGAAGGATTCATCGGCTATACTTAGGAAGATAAAATATTTAGAGGCACTTAATTCAGAAACCATAAGGGTTAGATTTAGAGGGTCAGACCAGAGCTTCGTCAACATCATTCACAAACCAACGACACATCTCGATATGATATCCGAACCTCTACCGTTCGATCGTTAGGGTCTAGAATCGTTTGAACCTCTTTAGCCCCTCAGATGATCGATAATACATATTAATTGGAATTGACTACTTCTCTAAGTTGTTAGAGTTCGACAAATATAAAGAGGATCAGAGAAAATGAGGTACTTGAATTCTTGAAAAATAATATTTGTTGTAGGTTTGGAATGCTAAAGATAATACCACTAACAACGCTACTAAGTTCCAAAATCTTGAAATGGTCTGTTTTTGTCAAACAAAAGGTATAAAATTAGAAGTTTCAATAAATCCCCACCATCAAGTTAATTGAAAATTTAAAGTCACTAACATAAGCATAATTGAGGACCTGAAAATGAACATTGGAGAATTTGGTCGCCAAATGGACAGATTGTTTGTTAGATAACCTTTGGGCTTACCGAACTACCCTACTGAGAGACTCCTTTTGCATTAGTCTACAACATGGACGTAGTAATTCTAGAAGAAACAATACTTCATTCTTACAGGGTAGCTAATTACGTCGAGAACTACAATGTCGAGGGTAGAAGAGCCGAATTGGACACAATATAAGAGAAATGAACCAAATTAAATTTATGGGTTCAAAGTTACCAAACACTAACGAGAAGCATATATAAATAAAAAATATGAATCATAAGTTATCAAGTTAAAGAGAAGGTGTTAAGGAATGTTTTTCAACATACCAGAGATCCAAAAGGATGACAAGCTAAACCCAATTGGGAAGTTCTATATATAGTGGTGGAAAGGTTAAAGATGTGGACATATAAGCTAGTCGATGAGCAAGATAGACTAGTAAAATATTATTAGAACATTAAAGCACTTGAAGTTTTTTGTACATATTTAAATAATCGGTGGTATATTATTTCCTACCTTTCTGGTGTAAGGAGGTTTTAATGAGGAAACTATATAGCCAAACCCTTAAAAATTATTTTCCAAAAACAATTATATGTCAAAGTATAAAATGAGTATAACCAATCATAACCAAGTCGCAAGGGTCATAAAATTGAGCCCGATTAGAAAAATTGCAAAACACGTGACCCCATGTGACTAATATAAGAAACACAAATGGTAAGAGGCTTATGGAAGGTCATAAGCATGAAAAGTGAAGGCCCCACTGTTGGAATTTCTCCATTAAGTTGGACCGTCACATGTCGTATCGATGTATCGAACTATCGTTAATATTAGTCCAATAAAAGTAATCATAAAGAAAAGAACGGACTAGTAGATAAAATATGTATCATGGAGGTAATTGTATAGATACCAGGTTTAATTCCGAATACTGTGAAGGATTGGATTCGGAAATAAACAACTTAAGCAAAACGTAAAGTTTTGGGGTTATTTTGTAAAACAAAATAATACCGGGTTATGGTCCCTAAGAGTGGCAATTTAATAAGGACTGGTATTCATTAAGTAACTGTCTGGAAGTTACAGACAATTAAGAGAGAAGAACCGAGACTGGTCTTCATTAAGTAACTGTCTGGAAGTTACAGACAATTAATAGAGAAGAATCGTTACTGGTCTTCGTTTAGTAAATGTCTGGAAGTTACAGACAATTACTTAATGAACAACCGTTTTCTCACTTCAGCTCTATATAAGAATGAGTTTCTCATTCTTGAAAGCAACGAAAGAAAATACAGAGAGAAAATCCTTTAAGAAAAACAAATTGATTCTTCCTTCGAATCAATTACAAAAGTGTGTTTTGGTTGCCATCTCTTAGAAGAATCAATAACCTAGCAAAGGATCGCCGATCATCTGCTCTAAGTGAGGAATCTGAAGATCAAAGAATGTCTACATCCTGTAAGTATTTATTCCACATTATTATAGGATGATTTAACTTCATGGTTCAATAAGTTAGATTAGAAATCCGTAAAGTATTTCTATCAAGTGGTATCAGAGCCACCATGAAATTAAATTCTTAGTTTTTCAGATTATAAAATTAGATCATATATATTAGATCTATATATTAGATATGATGTCGGTTATCGGAAATTGCACAAACAATTAAACAATTACGGTGGTATAATTATATATGCAGTTAAAAGATGCCGGCTACTATAATTAATATAATTAAATTAAAATCTGAAATTATTAATTTAGTAACTGTCCTTTCGCCTAAAGAATAGGCCAAATATACGTGACCACCGATAAATGTGTAATTAAGTTTGCTTATATATTTTATAAAGTTATAAGTGAATTATTACGAGAATTATATTATATCATTGAAGTTTATTATATATATAAATATATATTATAGTATATATATGAATAAGTTTTATATATAAAAATAAATACTATATTATAATATATATTAAGAATTATATTATAATATAATTAAAGATATATTACAATATAATTAAAGATATATTATAATATATTAAATTTAAGGTGTAAATTTAATTTAATTAAAGATATATTATAATTAAAGATATATTACAATATAATTAAAGATATATTATAATATATTAAATTTAAGGTGTAAATTTAATTTAATTAAAGATATATTATAATTAAAGATATATTACAATATAATTAAAGATATATTATAATATATTAAATTTAAGGTGTAAATTTAATTTGATTAAATTATACATAGACTACGAAATAGTTTGGACATTAAGTAAGGTAGTCGTATAGTATTTTTCGAAATAATTAGCATGTTTTAAGTTGTCCGAACTTCGGTAAATAATTAATGATTCAATATATCGCCAAAGTGATCCCTATTGCTGAATTAATTATTTTGACAAGTCTATGATTGACAAGTATGTAAATTTTAATCGGCCCAAAGGAAGGTTAATGTTTGACATAGTTAATCTTAGACACGAGATAGTTATTTGTGAATTGATCATTAAGAAAATTAAACTAGGAAAAATCGGCCCAAAGGAAGATTTTTTTTCTTGTCAATTAGAAGGATCAACATTAATTATGCTCAAACTCATACATATACAAATTAATATGCTTTCCCAAAGGTATCTTATTGATGTTGTAAGAGTATGTTTTATTATGCTATGTTTATTTGTTAAATACTATGGAGGTTATATGTTAAGTGATGTTTTTGGCTATTTATTGTTTGTTGTTTGTTATGTTAGCAAATTCGTATTTCTATAACCCGGAAGGCAAAAAGGCACCCATACTTAATGGGAGCAACTTTGAGCTGTGGAAAGAAGATATGTTGCTGCACTTGATGTGCCATGATTACGACTTAGCATTAAGGGTCGATGAACCTAAACCTCTGACTGATGACAGTTCTCCTACGGAGAAGAAAGAGTCAGAGGCGTGGGAAAAGTCGAATAAGATAAGTCTAGGGATCATGAAGCAAGCAATTCCATTAGCATTCCGTGGTGCAGTTTCACCTGAGATCACTAATGCGAAAATATTTCTCGAAGAGGTAGAGAAATGTTTTGCCAAGAACGATAAAGTAGAGATTAAGACGCTGCTTATTAAGCTAGCCTCTATGAAATATCGCGGCAAAGGGACTGTTCGTGAGCACATCTTGGAAATGTCAAACATCGCTTCCAAACTGAAAGCACTTAAGATTGACCTTCCCGAAGATGTTGTGGTAATCTTTGCTTTTCACTCTTTCCCTCCTCAGTATAAGAACTTCGAAACTTCTTATAATTGTCAGCGCGAGAAATGGACTCTCAACGAGCTCATCTCTCAGGCAGCGCAAGAGGAGGAAAAGATGAAGCAAGAACATCCAGAAGTGAAAATGGTGAAAGCTCAGGTGGATAAGGGAATTAAGAGAAAGTATGAAGGTTCAGATGCACATGCATCCGGTTCGGGACAAAAGAAGCATAAGGGTACGTCTGGTAAAGGGCGTTGCTTCCATTGTAAGAAACCGAGGCACTTTAAGAAAGAATGTGAAAAATGGAGGGCTATGATGAAAGCCAAAGGTATTTTCACTTCTATGGTCTGTTCTCAGATCAATTTAGTTTCAGTGCCAAGAAATACTTGGTGGGTTGATACAGCAGCAACAACTCATGTTTGTATTTCTTTGCAGGGTATGATAAGAAACCGAAGCCTGAGTGATGGTGAAACATCCATCTATACAGCTGATGGCAGTTCGTGTTTAGTTCATTCTATCTGTGATTTTCGTTTGTTTCTTACCAGTGGACATTTTTTGTATTTAAAAGATGTATTGTATGTACCTTCTTTTCGAAGGAACCTAATTTCTTTTCCGTTGTTGGACAAATTAAGTTATTCTTGTCTATTTGGAAATGAAAGTTTATGTCTTTATTTACATGGTAATGTTGTTGGTTCTGGAAAGTTAATAGCAAATGATAACTTGTATTTATTGGATACTATAAAGGATCACAAAGAGATAATGAATGTAGATGTACCTGGAAAACTAAATTGTAAAATGGAAAAATCAGCAAAACATTGGCACAAGCGATTAGGTCACATTTCTAGAAATAGAATTGAAAAGCTTGTTTCAGAAGGTTTATTAAGTGAACTGGATTTTTCGGACTTCAACGTTTGCGTTGAATGTATAAAAGGAAAACAGACCAAAGTGAAACGATTAGATGCATACAGAGCGAAATGGGTCTTGGATTTGATACATACAGACATTTGCGGTCCGTTCCCTACATCATCATGGAACGGCCAACGATATTTTGTATCTTTCATTGACGACTTTTCACGATATGGGTATCTATATCTCATTCACGAAAAATCAGAGGCCATTGACAAGTTCAAAGTCTTTAAGACTGAAGTTGGAAAACAACTTGGTAAATACATTAAGTGCGTCAGATCGGACCGTGGTGGTGAATACTACATGAGATATGATGGTTCAGGTGAACAACGTCATGGACCGTTTGCAAAGTTCCTAGAAGAGTGTGGTATAGTCCCTCAGTATACGATGCCGGGTTCGCCCAACATGAATGGAGTATCTGAGAGACGAAACCGTACATTAAAGGATATGGTAAGAAGTATGATTAGTCATTCAACATTACCTATATCACTCTGGGGAGAAGCAATAAAATGTGCGACCTACCTACTTAATAGAGTTCCGACAAAAGCAACTACTAAGACACCGTATGAACTTTGGACTGGGCGTAAACCTAGTTTAAAACATTTACATGTTTGGGGATGTCCAGCTGAAGCGAAGTCTTATAGGCCGAATGAAAAGAAATTGGACTCCAAAACGGTTAGTAGTTATTTCATCGGATATCCCGAGCACAGTAGGGGTTTTAAGTTTTATGATCCTTCCACAAAGAATATATTTGAGACGGGTACAACGAAATTCTTTGAGGATATAGAGTTTGGGGGGAAGAATTTAGTAACGAACATTCATTTTGAGGAAGAATCAATAGAGATTCATGAAGGTTCTAACAATGATACTATAGTGTCAGATGATGATATGGTAATTAGAAGGCCAATCATCACTTCAGATTCGTTAGAACATATAGATACTCAAGATGATGTTAATCTTCCTCCTATGGATGTTGTTCCAATGGAGCAAAATGAAGTTGTTCAACAAGAACAAACTCTATCTCCTCAAGAAGTTCAAGTGCAAAATGAAGAAATTATACCTTTGCGTAGATCTACTAGAGAAAGAAAGAGCGCTATATCTTCAGACTATATAGTGTATCTTCAAGAACATGAAGAATTTTATGGTTCAACAGAAAACGATCCTTTAAGTGTTCGTGAAGCCATGAAAAGTTCTGATTCTCACTTCTGGATTAAAGCAATGAACGAAGAGTTTAAATCAATGCAAGATAACGCGGTATGGGAGCTTGTTCCATTACCTGAAGGAAAGAAGTCGATTGGTTGTAAATGGATTTTTAAAACCAAACGGGATTCTAAGGGTAATGTGGAGATGCATAAAGCGCAACTTGTAGCTAAGGGTTTTACTCAACGTGAAGGGATTGACTTTAAAGAAACCTTCTCTCCAGTTTCTTCGAAGGATTCTTTTCGGACAATCATGGCATTAGTTGCACACTTCGACCTTGAGCTCCATCAAATGGATGTAAAGACCACCTTTCTTAATGGAGACATTGAGGAAACGATCTATATGTTACAACCTGAAAACTTTGTCTCTGGTGATCCAAAGTCGACGGTATGTAAACTGAAGAAATCTATTTATGGTCTCAAGCAAGTGTCTCGACAGTGGTATCACAAATTCCTTGAAGTTATTGTCTCATTTGGTTTCGAGATAAATTCGGTAGAGGATTGTGTGTATCAAAAATTTAGTGGGAGTAAATTCATATTTCTAGTGCTGTATGTTGATGACATATTATTGGCCACGAACGATAAGGAATTGTTACATACGACCAAGAAATTTCTTTCGGACAAATTCGATATGAAAGATCTTGGTGATGCATCATTTGTGTTAGGAATTCAAATTCACAGGAATCGATCCCATGGAATTTTGAGTTTATCACAAAAGGCGTATATTGAGAGTATGTTACAACGTTACGGGATGGCTAACAGCAAAGGAAAGGAAACCCCTATATCAAAAGGTGAAAAGTTTAGCCTTAAGCAATGCCCAAAGACAAAACTTGAGATTGAGGAAATGCAAAAGGTTCCATATGCTTCGGCTGTTGGAACTCTGATGTATGCTCAAGTTTGTACACGGCCAGACATTGCTTTTGTGGTGGGTGTGTTAGGGAGATACGTAAGTAATCCGGGGATGGAATACTGGAAAGTAGTCAAAAGAGTTCTCCGGTATTTGCAACAAACAAAACATCACAGGTTAACATATAAGAAGTCGAATAAACTGGAGGTCATAGGGTATTCCGACTCGGATTTCGCCGGATGTGAGGATTCTCGTCGTTCAACCTCAGGCATTATATTCCTTTTAGCGGGAGGTGCAATATCATGGAAAAGTGTTAAACAAACACTCATTGCATCTTCCACTATGGCTGCGGAATTTGTTGCTTGTTTCGAGGCATCCAATCAGGCGCTTTGGCTGCGAAATTTTGTCACAAGACTGCGAATCGTAGAAGGGATATAAAAACCCCTTAGATTATATTGTGACAATAACTCGGCAGTTCAGTATTCAAACAGTAACAGGAGCTCGGTTAAGTCCAAACATGTAGATATCAAGTTCCTGTCTGTTAAAGAGAGAGTACAGAGTGGTCAAATTAGTGTGGAGCACATAGGGACAAACTCAATGTTAGCAGATCCTCTTACGAAGGCATTAGTACCTAAAGTTTTTATTGAACACACCATTAACATGGGTGTTGTGTACTTAGAGGATTATTAGTTTCAATGGGAGTTTGTATTAAGCTATTAAATTTGTTTGTATTATGATATTCGCGAACTTAAGGTCATTAATGCAAACATATTTATATACAAGTTTTCAGTGTGCTCTTGTATTTGATTATTCGTACTCTGCTGTAAGTAGACCTCCAATTAAGTGGGACTAGTTAAGAATAGATATGTAAGATTACATTTCATATTATTCTTATGTTATGCACCATGATAGATCCATGTAGTTGATTGTTGCGATATCGTGATTACTGATGCATCTATTTGCGGCTTGAAATACATTGATGATGACTTTAGTCCTATGTCGTTAATAGTCATTTACGAGATTGTTAAGGTTATCTATGTGACGATAGAAATTTAGAACGTTCATTAAGTGGATGCATCCTATAGTAGCATATGATGATCCAAGTGGGAGATTGTTGGAATTTCTCCATTAAGTTGGACCGTCACATGTCGCATCGATGTATCGAACTATCGTTAATATTAGTCCAATAAAAGTAATCATAAAGAAAAGAACAGACTAGTAGATAAAATATGTATCATGGAGGTAATTGTATAGATACCAGGTTTAATTCCGAATACTGTGAAGGATTGGATTCGGAAATAAACAACTTAAGCAAAACGTAAAGTTTTGGGGTTATTTTGTAAAACAAAATAATATCGGGTTATGGTCCCTAAGAGTGGAAATTTAATAAGGACTGGTCTTCATTAAGTAACTGTCTGGAAGTTACAGACAATTAAGAGAGAAGAACCGAGACTGGTCTTCATTAAGTAACTGTCTGGAAGTTACAGACAATTAAGAGAGAAGAACCGTTACTGGTCTTCGTTAAGTAAATGTCTGGAAGTTACAGACAATTACTTAATGAAGAACCGTTTTCTCACTTCAGTTCTATATAAGAATGATTTTATCATTCTTGAAAGCAACGAAAGAAAATACAGAGAGAAAATCCTTTAAGAAAAACAAATTGATTCTTCCTTCGAATCAATTACAAAAGTGTGTTTTGATTGTCATCTCTTAGAAGAATCAATAACCTAGCAAAGGATCGCCGATCATCTGCTCTAAGTCAAGAATCTGAAGATCAAAGAATGTCTACATCCTGTAAGTATTTATTCTGCATTATTATAGGATGATTTAACTTCATGGTTCAATAAGTTAGATTAGAAATCCGTAAAGTATTTCTATCACCCACAATTTAACTCGAACAATAAAACCTCTTGAGAGCTCAGCTATGAGCCATTCACATTGAGCTAAACACAAAGACATAAAAAACTATAAGTACCCTAAATATTAAAAGCCAAGTAAGTATTTAAGGTTCGAAACCCCTCATGGAGATTGATCACCTCCAGCGAAAACCTATACCTTGTAAGCCTTTATCTTAGGTAACATAATAAATTAAATAACACAATTAAAAAAATAAAGCAAAAAAACATGCCGACCACATCGTACATCAAAACCATACATCACAATATTTTATAAACCATGACACATTCATCCAAGGAATTTAGTTCAAAAAATAATTTAAGTTTATAGAAACTACGCCTCAGACTCCTAGGGACTTGATGCCAAAAAAAACCAAGTTAAGAAAACACACAAATAACTTAAGTGGTATTGACATCACCTTTCTCTTCAACAATATCGACCAACTTGTCCGTCGCACCATCTACGGACACCTCACCTTGTTTTGTAGGAGGTTCGTTCAAACTTTTCAATATCTCGAGTTTGAAGGTATTAGAAGTGGGTTGAATTTCCAAAGTCAAGGCATCCATATATTAGTTTATTGATCGACAAGTTGTTGGCCTCCGAATTTAACAGGTAATTATGCTCTTCCATCTCCTCACCTTTTACAAACACTCTTTTTTGTTAATTTTCTACCATAAATTAGCTCCAAAACCTTTCATAATTTTTAGTCAAAAAATACCTTATGAATGGTAAAAGACCACTTCGCTCCTAACTTTGGTAGCTTGAGTCTAAGCCACGTTAATACCAAAATCGATAACATCTTTGATATTTTTATCTTTGGATTCCTCACTCTAATTAAAATTACCCTTCAAAAGTATGACCTATTCAGAGAGTTTTTTCTTCTCCTACTTTAAATCCTCATTGTCTTTCTCTAAAAGAGCGATGCCCCTTTCATGGTTCGTTTTTTACCATGTCCTTAGTATTCTTAAGAGGGATTTTCAAAAAACTAGAGAATCCTTCCAAAATAGCGTTTTTCCTCTCAACCAAGGTTCAGATAGCTCCAAACATATTTCCCAACATTTAAAAAAACACAAATACAAATTATAGGAAATAATGGCTGGACCTCTCTAGCCTTATTTAAGTAACTAGATATTAGTTACCTCAACACCCAAATAAATGTGCCAAACATATGTGTCAACCAGCCCTCGGATTAATGGAAGCACTAAGGAGCCTCTTAGTAGCTTTTTCATATCTCATTATAACATGGCGAGATTCTGGACCCATAGGGGGCCGACTTTGCTAGAAAACCTTTCTTTTTGACTTCTCTTGCCCATTGGCTAGACAGTGAGACCCCCAGATCTCCAATACTAGCCTTTCCTCTAACATATCTTGAATCTTCAAGTTTAATCCTTTTTTGGAAGACAACAACCTCTTATTATCTTCTTGGTTGGTGTAAAAACCGATACCACAGGATCCCTCACATTTTTATCAATAAGCTCGGCTATTTTCTCCTTTAACCCCTTTACTTTTTCATGTTTCAGTGGGGATGTTACCCCGCTAGTCTTCAAATGTTTCTAATACTTGGTTCTTGAAAGAAGATATAACTTAGCTGAGGGATTAACCATAATCAATAAGACTTGTTCCTTCACTTGATCTTTTGTGAGCTTCATAGAATTTGGATTTTTTAAGATTTCCTAGTGGAAAAAACTAGATGTGAATACGTTTTCCGGGGTAAAAATATCGTGAAAAGTTTTATTAGAATGAGCGGCTACATATGCGATGGCACCTTCTAATACCTTCTGACCTTTGGAGTTTGTGATCTGAGATAAATTTTTAAACTATACTATAAAAATCAAAGTAAGATATGGACACATGATTGAAAACAAACAATTATAAATAAAGCGGACACATAATGTATAAAATAAATAAAACATATAGAGCAAGAAATGAGGGAATGATGTTGACGTGAGCTAACATGAAATTATTTACTTTCGTGTTTTAGTCACTTATGGTCCTCCACTATCCAATTAACCAAAAATAAAATGACGTTTCCATATTGTCTCCAATGCCGCTAGATCATTCACAACTCTATACTTACTTGGGATGTTTAAATGGTAGAAAGGAAAATTCTGGAAGAAAATCAGTCGGTTGGCCAATGCTAATTCTTCTACTTGGAAGAGGGTATCGACTGATCCGACATTAATAATTATGGCCATCATATTCTTCCAATCGTTCAAAATGGCATGGCTAAAAAATGATCAACAAGTGTGTATGCAGAGGAAGCTTAATGTCCTAATCGAGAAGATCCACATAAATCATTATATCATCCTCTCTGGAAGGGGCATAAGTTTTACCGAATTTGGGTAGCCAAACGGTAAGAAATAAGGATCTTATAATTACATCAAAGTTGGGGAAAAGAGTCAGGGTTAGGGTATTTGTAATCAACATAGGACAAATTTTCTTTCATGGATCTACACATATCTATATAAATGGTAACATTAATTTCAAGATGGGCCGAGCTAGACTGAGCCATCTGAACTCCTTTACTTTTCCGAAAGCGGCGTAGATCAGTCTTAGGAATTGATAAGGTTTGATTTTGCTTTAGTAAATTGTTAAGGAAAAATTCTAGAGATAGAAAATTCTTAAGAGTTTTTTAAGAGAGAAAACACAAGTAGAAATGAGTTTCAAGTAAAACTGTTCAACCCCTTTATTAGAGTAGTCTGGTCCTTTATATAGAGGAGCCAAAACTTAGTCTTAAACTGATTCTGTTACAAAAATGGACTAGTTGCTATTTAGTCCTTACAAATTATACAAAGTTACAATTGTCTCCTAAAATTTAGGCCATTCACAAATTAAGGAAAAAATTTACATTAATTACAATTAAGTCCCTGAATTTACATTATTTACAAATTAATCCTTAAAAACCTATTTCTATATCAGGAATGATCAATTTATCTTGGTGTATTTTTACTAATGTAACTTCATTAACTATATGAAGCAAATGAAATTATTGGGGGATGATCTCGTTGCAAATGTGGGCTTCAGACATGTTATCGGCATAACTAGGTCATATATGGTAAGATTCATGTGTTTGGTCTTGATAGTAGTAAAGGTCTTAGAAGATTTGCTTCAATAGGGTGGTTACTTGGGAACTGCTTCCATTATCTTCTTTCAACAGAAAATTGAGAGTGTGTAGGTCCTCGTCCGAGAAACGTTTAGTTTGATTTTATAGTTGGGTCGTCTCTTACCTTCAACGATTTATATTTTCCTCATACATTGTTGCTTCCAAATTCATTAGTGATTACTTCATCATTTTGACTTAAGTTATTAAATCTCATTCTTTTTTTATTTAGATCGTAAACTTTTAGTCATTTTTACCTTGATTACCTTGTTCTTTTCATTTCAATCTTTCATGTTATGGCCTGTCTCTTGATTACTTTGTATTCTTCTTCCTTCAAGGTCATCTATTTTGATATGACCTACAACTTATTTTTCTTATCATGGCTTTTAGTATAGACCTTTACCTCCTAAAATAAGGTCATAGAACCGCCTAGAGAAATATGACCTTATCATAATGGCTGAAGTCCATTTAAGTTCAGACTTGTAGAAGAAATCCTTGGGTTAGAACTTAAAATTATAAGAGTAAGACCATATGTTTCAAGCTATAAGTTTAAAACTCAAGTCGGAACCCCATTAAAACCTCACGACCCAAGTTTTAACTTGTAAATATAACAAGATTCTCATACAATCAGTCTAATGTTAAGCTAAGATATTCTCTTCTCCACCCCCTCTCTTTAGCCAAATATTCTTATATCTCCCACCATAACTAACTTTTTATTTTCTCTATAACAAATTGTATTCCCTTATGTAATCTTTATACAAAATCTTATAATTCTTCTACCAAAATAAAATCGTCGAAAAACCTTTATAAACTCTTTTTTACAGTCACATTTATTACTCTAAAACTTTATTTCTTCACCGAAAAGTATTCAAACATAAAGTTACCTCCCCGAGTAATAATTAAAAATTACATTATTCTTAACTATAACTAATAGTTTATACTATCCAAAGGTACCCAACACTAATTATTACTTCCAATTAATACCGTAACTACCAACAATGAACACATAGTACCCATGTATTGAACTTAACTTGAATCTGATATCCAACGAATTTTATAATAACTCAAATACGCATGCTTCACCACCAACCACGTCATTATCTCTCATTTTTTATTTTTAAATTTTGTATCTTTCAAATCGTAACTTGGAAAAAAAAATCAAAAGTATTACCGCCTTTGTTTTTTAAGACGAATAAAACTAGATCCATTGTAGATATTTTTGAATTTTTTTCATTTTTTTGCCATTACTAGAAACCCTGGTCTCGCATTATATTTGTATGGTCTCGGATCTCATATTTAATTTTGACTTTGTCTCGTATGATGTGACAAAGAAATGTGATAGCATGCATAATTTAAGGAAAAAATACGAGACGGAGCATGATGAAATGAAGAGATGCGATATCAGACATGATGAATAAAGAGACCAAACATGATGAATTGGAGAGACTATACATGATATAACTGAGAGATGCATGACCATGTATTATGTAATAGAGAGATGCAAAACCATGCATAATGTAATAGAGAGATACAAAACCATGCATAATGTAATAGAGAGATGCAAAACCATGTAAGATAAAATGAAGAAATGCGAGACCAAGCATGATGAAGTGAAGAGACCAAACATGATGAAGTAAAGAGACCATGCATGATGGATGTGAAAAGACCATGAATGATGGAAGTGAAGAGACCAAGAATGATACAGTGGAGAGACAAAAAATGATGAAGTAAAGAGACCATGCATGATGGAAGTGAAGAGACCAGGCATGATGTAGTGGAGAAACCATGCATGATGGAAGTAGTACCACACATGATGAAATGAAGAGACTAGACATGATGATAGTGGAGAGACCAATCATGGTAAAATAGAGTAACCAAGCATGATGAAGTGAAGAGACTAAACATGATGGAAATAGAGAGACGATACATGATTAAATGGAGAGACCGAATATAATAGAAGTGGAGAGACGAGACAAGATTATGTGAAGAAACCAAGGATGATGAAGTAGAGAGACTACGAATGATGAAATGAATAGATACAAGGCTAGAAATGATGAAGTAGAGAGATACGAGACCAAACATGTTGAAATGAAGAGATGCGAGACCAGGCATGATTCTCCCTGACCATGGTACTAGAATCAATAAAAAAATATTGTAGGAAGCTCATCTCTTTCCATATGAATGTTAGACATATATTTAGGGAAAAAAATTATGCATCCGACTGGGTAGCCAAATATGCTATCAATAAAAAATATAATTGTCAATTCTCTACTAATCAAGCTCTCGAATCCTTAAGGGTTATAATCCTTATTGAAAATATTGATATAGGATACTTGAGACTTTCCAACATGACGACATTCTTAGCGCTACGTTATTACTAAATTTCAGGCATGATTCTCCCTGACCAAGAATTTTATATGTTATGCAAGAACAGGTTTAAACAAAGGCAATGATAGAGTCTAAAAGCAAAAAACGGAGTGTGGATCTCAAGCTCGGGATAAAAGGAACAACTCAACACTCATAGAGACACTATCTTGCACCATATTAAAAGGTAGTATAGTTAGAAAAACTTCAAATGTAACTAAGGGTTCATCAACTAAGAACCACTCGTGAAACTTATTTGGTTATTGGGTTTAAATTTCTGACCAAATGAGGTAAGACTTGTAACCTTTTGTACTTTGCCTCAAGTTACAATCTTGTAACTCCATTATCAATACAATTGTTTAGTGTTTAAAAAAACTAGGCAAGAACAGTAAGGTTTGAACCAAGTTGGAGACGTCTCTGATAATAGTTCGGTTAGGGAAATCAAAATAACCAAGCTTTAATACTTCTAGAAGTCTGGGACATGATGGAAATAATTAATTCGGCATGATAAACAAAGCCTCAGCAAAAAGGATAACAACTTTAGTCCCGAAGACAAAGTTACGACAAACAACAAAGCTTTAGCAAACGACAAGTGGTGTCCGAGTATTATATTCAAACATTGATCACTTCTTAAGTTATATTACCTTACATTCAAACTCAAGGAATAGAGGGAAGTCCTAATGAGGATACAGTACTCGAATAGTAATAAAGCACAAAGAATATTTATGATTTAATTACATGGTATATTATTACACATATATTTAATACGAAAATAGAAAGAGGATATTTTGAAACTTGTATAAATAGGAGTTACAACTCTGAATGCAATTGAACTAATTTTGGCACACAAATACAATTAGTCACAAATATATTCTCTTCCTTTTATCTTTTTTCATTTTAGTCTTATATATTCTCCTATGATTGAAGAGATTAGTCCCGTAAAACTATGTTAGCATTTCATTCTAAGAAATTAACAATTTGCGCAAACAAACTTTGTGAGACACCAACATTGTTGGTCATAATACTAACCATATTGATAGTAATACCAACAAGAGAAGAAACTTTTTTAACAAAATCATCAACTAAAATTAAAAAAACTATTCTCAGCAATATCTTCAATATTATCGTTCTTCGTCTCAAATCCTCCAAGATAATTTTCATTTTTAACCTCTCTTGTATTGGATTGTACAAATAATTATTGTTTATTTTTATTTGAAGGACGTCTAGATATAGTGTATGAATAACTTCATCCATCTTTCGCTTTTCCTTCCTATCATAATTACAATTCTTTAATCGTTTGAGTACAACTATCAGTAATCACAACGCCTTTATTGTTCGACGGAGAAAAGTTGGAAGAAATATTAAAATCATCTTCGAATACGTAACTCTTAATGGTAACATATTTAGATATATAAGGTTCAGAATATGATAATTTTAACACGAAAACGCAGCACTCAAAAGCTGAAATAAACAACTTTTACAGAAGAAGTAGAAGAAGAAAACTTTTCCATATTTCTTTAAAAAACAAACGATAACTTTAAAGGTTGGGCATATACTCCACCTATAGCCTTTATAACTTTAATAGTATATACTTGATGACCTTCAACAAGAGCATAAACCGAAACATCTATCACAATTAAAATTTCAGGAGTAGAAGACGTGTACAAACATCTCCGACAATTAAAATTTAAGGAGTAGAAGACGTTTACGGTACTTTGTTTGATGTAGCAAAATATCGAAAATAAAATAAAAGATAATCTAAACCCTAATAGGAAATTAAAGTGATAAATATAACCCTATTCCAGGGAAAGAAACTATATTTTAAAGGAGATAAATTAGAAAATTCAGGAAAAATTATTTATTTCAATAGAAGATATCTTAACATTATGGTATATGAGATGTTTTGTATATGAGAAATTCAAAAACCCTAATCAAATATTCTAAACATAAAATAAAGATATTAAAATAAAATCCAATAAAATCTGGATACAATCAGATTTGATTTACTAAATAAAATAATTTCCTAATACATTAAAAAATATGTAAAGAAGCACAAAGATAGAAATTTAGACCATAAACCGTGGAAATTGTTGATAAAATAATTATGGGCTTTCTCCACTACATCTCCCTTGGTTAAAACGAATTATTCCCCGAATTCATAGCATCATCTGACATCTTGATTTTCACCGCGAGTGAATGTACATCAATTGTAAGTAGAATGACAGAATAAGCAATGATATATGCAAGTAAAAACATTTCAGAAACCACAAGCATTAGCAATTCTTCAATTGTGCGGGCTAACCTTTTCGTCAAGCTTGCATCAGATTCTCTTGTTTTAGTGCAAGATTTACCGTAAAAAATTATGTCGATCTCTGGTGGAAACATTATCAATATCTTATTACATTTCTAAAAGTGGAAAAAACGTTTCTAGTGATCGTTTTCCTTTGACTATTTTCAAGGTTAAACCAGTATACTCAACTGTCCAACTTCCAACCTAGTTTCCAGAGTGCCAATGGCACGACTGTGTTTTGATTGAGAAATTTAGATGACTGAAGGTAAATCGAGAAATGTGAGTGCTGTTTTTCATAATGATCTAGACTATAACAATGGATTTCCCTCGTTTGGTCTTCCTAAACGTCAAAGCTAGCGTGTTCTCACTCGAACTATCATCCTCTGATTCATTTTCATCGCCCGAATTATCAGCCCCAACACTCTTAAAACTTCTAATTCTCAAACCAGCACCCGACGAGACCAAATGATTGCCTAAGACTTTTTTGTATTTTTCATCAGCTCGTCGCCTTCTTCAATAAGATATGATTATTCGTTAGTGTCAAAACATGCTTCCAGAAGCATTTCATAGAGTCTAACAGTGAATGGAAATCTCTCAGCCTAGTGACATGAATCAGATATAAGCCCATCAAATCTACTTGCAAGAGATATAATAGCAGTACACGGGACCTACATTGATTCATTGTTCCTTCCAGTCTCCAAAGACCTATCCAGGTTTAAACGAGGATTCCAAAAGTGTAAAAGACTACAAAGAACAAAATATTTTGACGTATATACTCTGGTTGTTAGATCCACTAGCACAAGAATCGTATTTACAATTGCATGGGTATGCAAACTGAAAATTCGTGAAATGGATGTCAACAACATATTTAAACCATGAGGTTTAGATGGAAAAACCCCAAGTTTTATATTTTTTTTTAAAATAAAGGCTTGTTAAGTATATAGTCCCAAACAAACTCATAAGAAGGGCATGGAATAGTTTGATCATATGATTGTATCATATTAGGTTAGAAATTGATGACTATAAAATATACTGAAATAATATATACGAAAATAGATAAGGTTTTATTGATAGGTCATAGTGTAAGTACCGGTGTGGTGATGTAGTAACTTATGTGTTTTTTTAGTCGAATGGTAGGATAAATGTGAAGGCCATCAACCAAATGATGTCATTGGCCATGGGCATCGACCAAGGCCATCTGTGTTGGGAATATAGGGTCTGTACATTCCGCCTTTATATATAAGTAAGAATACCTTGATGCCCACTGACCCGCACGGCTTTGCTTTTGGTCCACTTCCAAAAGGTCTCACACTAATGGAGATGTATTCTTAACTTATATATTGATCTTTCTTCCCATGTTTAACCGATGTGGGATGTGGGACTTTTGGTCGCACCTAACAATCCTCCTCTCGAAAAAAGTACCACTCTAGCCTCCTCTCAATTGACTTCCATCCGCCTACTCGATGACACTGTGACGCTCCTTGATCAAGCCACCTGCTTGATGAGCTATCAGGCACTCCATCTTTAGATGAATCTGCGCTGCTCCTTGATCAAGCCACCTGCTTGATGAGCCATCTGACGCTCCATCTATATATGAATCTGCGCCGCTCCTTGATCAAGCCACCTGCTTGATGAGAGCCATCTGGCGCTCCATCTATAGATGAATCTGCGCTGCTCCTTGATCAAGACATCTGCTTGATGAGCCATCTGGCGCTCCTGGCAAGATGTTCGGCATCCAGGTCATCACAACCCACCACATCGTGTTCTGTCCGGGCCTGGTGATCTGATACCATTTGTAGGGAATATTGGGTCCGTATATTCCGCCTTTGTATATAAGTAAGAATACCTCGATCTCCACAATAGTGTGATATTGTCCGCTTTGGGCCCACTGACCCGCACGGCTTTGCTTTTGGTCCACTTCCAAAAGGCCTCACACTAATGTAGATGTATTCTTAACTTATATACTGATCTTTCTTCCCATGTTTAACCGATGTTGGATGTGGGACTTTGGTCGCACCAAACAATCCTCCTCTCGAACAAAGTACCACTCTAGCCTCCTCTCAATTGACTTCCATTCGCCTACTCGATGACACTGTGCCGCTCCTTGATCAAGCCACGTGCTTGATGAGCTATCAGGCACTCCATCTTTAGATGAATCTGCGCCGCTCCTTTATCAAGCCACCTGCTTGATGAGCCGTGACGCTCCATCTATCCAGCAGATCATTCACCTTGAGTATGGCTCATGGCAAGATGTTCGGCACCCGCATCATCACAACCCACCACATCGCGTTCTGTCTGGGCCTGGTGCTCTGATACCATATGTTCGGCACCCGCATCATTACAACCCACCACATCGCGTTCTGTCTGGGCCTGGTGCTCTGATACCATTTTTTGGGAATATAGGGTCCGTATATTCCGCCTTTGTCTATAAGTAAGAATACCTCGATCTCCACAATAGTGTGATATTGTCCGCTTTAGGCCCACTGACCCGCACGGCTTTGCTTTTGGTCCACTTCCAAAAGGCCTCACACTAATGGAGATGTATTCTTAACTTATATACTGATAGTTCTTCCCATGTTTAACCGATGTGGGATGTGGGACTTTTGGTCGCACCTAATAATCTGTTGGGGCATCAGTTGCATGGTGTGTTTTTGAGTTTCAACTTAGTGGGTGAAACCCACATTTATCAGTAGCCCCTAATCTTTGCAAAGTAATTGAGGAATGACTATCTTAGTGATGATTAACTTCCTTTATTTTTCCTGTGTGCTTATCAAATTCCAAAGTATACCAAGTAGTATTATAACACTTTCAGGTAGATTCCGTAGAGTCTTTAAATACCTTGGTAGATTAGTTTTACTCTAGCAAAACTAACCTTGGATACATTTCAAAGTTTAATTTGTATTGTCCATGTTATGGCCTACATTAAAAACCCTATACGACTAAAAACCTCCATTGAGGACAAAAATCTCTATTTTGCTAATAGGAAAATAGTATAAAAACAAGTAGCATACTGCTAGAGTTTTTAGATGTTACCTTCCATTGATTCATTTGTGCCTTATTAATGTTTTTGCTCCGAGTTGTGGTTCGACTTCAAGATATCATTCAGAGATGAAACTTTCTTCATTTCTAGGCACGTAAAAGAAATTTCATTCTTTAGAAATTTGTAGTTAACAACCCTCATAATCCATGTTGAAAAATGAGGAAATGATTAGAGGAAAAGGATTAACGTTGACTTTTGAAGTATGAGGGAATGTGGTATAGCCTAACAAGCCCATAACTACCTAACGATTCTGGATAAACGCAAATGAACCTTGCTGCTATACTAGATATTGGATTTGGGCACTTCAAATACTCAAAACTGAAGACTTCTACGAGCCCGTCGAATATCCAGTGTTCAAGTAATTAAAGTATCCCAACTTCAAGTAATCATATTCCTCCGTCTTCCATTTCTCGCGGTTCTTTGGACGATAGAAAAATCCCATATTCCAATCATGCAAATGATGCTAACGGGACTTCTTTGAGGGCTTCTACATTACCCCATATTTCTTCATTATCATTTTCTTTCTCGTACAAAGATATGTTGCCTACTTCCCCCTCCGCATCTATATTTTTTACCTCTACCTCTACGCATGTTTTGTAGAAGTACCACTGCTTTCCTTTCTTATGCATATCCAAAATGTGGGTCCCAAAATATCATCCATGTCTTCACCTGTACCATCACCCCTTATTTTCTCGTTTTATCGAGTAAGTATAATGATATTTGTTTTGTAGTATTTACCTTTTCCACCACCTCATCTTCTTTTGACGTGATCCACAACAAAGTATAAATAATATTTGCATAATTCAACTTAAGGAAAAATAATTTTTGACACATGGATATTATTATACGAGGAAAAACATGCACACTTGAATAGACGACTATAAATCCAGGTATTGCGGTGCTCGTTCGATAACCTTCAGTATTGCACTTCGGCAATAAAAAAGTATGAGATTTGTCAAAAATAAACATAGAATGAGTTGGAGACTGGAAAATAAACATGTCTTTGAGTAAATCCATAATGTTCTTAAAGCCAAATTTCCAATCAGACCTAGTTCTTTTACGTTTTGACTGTTACCTGTTTTATAATAAACACAAGAACTATAAAACCCACAAGGTTTTGGGTTTTTCACATGATGAAAATTTAATGCTCTAGCAAACATGCGAGCGCACAAGAATTTTCCAGTCCCGTGAGGCCTATAAAAAAATAGCGTAACCTGATTTTCTGTTTTACAGTATCATTTGAAAGCACTTGAATTTCCAAATTCTATTCTATGATATTTCTCAAAATTGTGGGCATGTACTTTTGTGTCAACCTTTAGTGTTTAGGTTGCGTATTCCTCGAGAAGCTTTAGTGGTACTATTATGAGCTCTGAATGCTGCAGTTAGTAAAAAAATACCTCCCCATCTGATCCCAAGAATGAGCTCGAACTACCAGACTCCACAAGCATATCATGCATAATTTTCCCATTGCAAGCCCATTTCCGTAACCTTGATTCTTATAAGCCACAAGATAAAGCAACTACCAGCAATGTCTATGAAACTTTTACCTCAGTGATGGATTGTGGGCCCATTATAAATACATATGTAGTATTGGGTTTATTCCGAGAATCGAACTTGAGACTCATAGTATATAATCAAATCTCAAAACAAGTAACTGTTTTGAACGAGAGTTCTCTACAACAAAATTTTAACAACTTTTCACCATAAAAGTGAATATCTAATATGACTTAGTCAATGAATATTCCAACATTATTTTTAGTCCTCATCAATGGCTTCACTTTATAACTCAAACTTCAAAAATTCAGACTACAAATGGGAGCTACATCTTTTAACTTAGCTTAATCATCATAAGATATATTAGTGAGTATGCACATGTTTAAGAAGAATTCTTCATTTTTCGTAATATAGTTACGAGTTTCAATCTCCCTTCAATATATATATATATATATATATATATATATAACATAAAAATGTGTATAATTTTATATGAGGAGTGATCTCCATGATAAAAAGACATTAAACCAAGTGATCTCCATGATATACGCGAAGAAATCTACATCATTGAACACCCAATGATCTCCATGATAGAAAGATTATAAACCAAGCGATCTCTATGTAAATAACGATGAGGGTCGTGTATACTGATAAGATAGAAAATATGGTTCGAAAACCACACATGTGGTTAATAAATCGATATGATATTCAAGGGGCTACACTGTGCCCTGGCCTACGAGGTCAAACTAGCGAATTGGTAAGAAAACAAAACCTGAGGTAAAAACACCATTGAGGTACGCAACTGAACAACTTTGGTTACTAAAACCAAAACTAAGGTGGAAACACTATCAAGACATGCAACTGGCCATACTGAGTCTTGACTTACGAGTCAAATCGTAATTTTGGTTACCTAAACCAAACCTGAGGTGAATACACCATCATGATATGTATATGGTCATATTCGACCCCGACTTACGAGTCAAATATATGTACGGACCCCAACAATAATAAAGACAATACAACTTTGTTGTTGGAGTAACTATATTTCCAGAATCTATATACACCCACCAACGACATGAAATGATGCAAATATGTTTTCCTCATGACATATTTCCAAAATATGTATGCTGCCAAAACAATGTTATGACGAAACAATTTGTTCAAATACAAAATCTCTTTTAGTATCAACTTCATCAAATCAACCAATAAATACGAGGATATGGAGATGCATTGATGCAAACAACTTGAAAGATATTGGACAAAACATGCCGACTTAAAGCATGACGACCTGAAACATGACGACTTGGAATATGACGACTTAAAACATAACAAATTTAAGTACGAATTTAAAACAAGGCAGGTATCTGGATGACAAAACTATATGTCGTCTTTATTTTATCCTTCAGCAAAGACTAGGGGGGCTACTCATCCATATCCAGTAAAGAATCGAAGCATACCGAAGAAACATGTAACATCCTAACAACCTAATAATTGTTGGTTGTACTATTTTCCTTTGGTGAAATAAAGATTTTTATCCTCAACGAGGTTTTGACCGAAAAATGGTTTTAACTAAGCAAGCACATTAAGGTACGAACCAAGTTGGAGACTTCTCTAATAATAGTTTGGCTAGGAGAATCAAAATAACCAAGCCTTAAGATGTTTAGAAAACTAGGACATGAATGACATAATTACTTCGACATGAAAAACAAAATCTCGACATAAAAGTTAACTTTAGTCTTGAAAACAAAGCTACAACAATCGCCAAAGCTTTAGCAAATGACTAGTGGTGTTTCATGAAGATATGGAAAATGAAGGACATGGAGACTACACTATCCACGTGTTATATTCAAACATTGATTACTCCATAAGTTTCATTACATTCCAACTCAAAGAATATAGAGGAGTCCTAATGAAAATACAATACCTGATTAGTAATAAAGCACAAATAATATTTATTATTTAATTACACATGATAATACTACCATTAAAACCCTGAATGCAATTGACCCATTTTTTACATAAGAATATAATTATTCATAAATCTATTCTCTTCCTTTTATTTTTTTAATTGTACTCTTATATATTACTTTTTAAAAAATCTTTTGGTGTTTACTTTTTTACTTCGCATGATATTTTTGGATTTTTTTCCGAGAGGTTCGAAAGATATAAAAGTTTAAAAATAATAATAATAATAATAATATAAAAAGATTTTTTGTTTTTTCCATTAACTAAACTAATAGTTTAGTTTTAAAACTTGAGTAGACATAACTCACCTAATTAATAATCAACTACAAAATTTAAATAAATAATTAATAAAAATAATAAATTTATCATTAAAAAATATCATTATTTTTTAATTCTATACGCATATGACTTTTTTTAGGGTAATCATTCCACCTTACTTCTTAATAATTCTTCATCCATTTATAATTGTACATGATTTCCTATTATTATATATTGTTTTTCCGATTATAAATGGTTTAATAGTATAATATGAAATAAACATAATAATAGGATGTTGTTAATAGAAATATCTTTGAGAGAAATATCTTTAGGAATACGATAAAAAGTAGTACTTATAAATATCTCACTCGGCCTTTTACCTTTTACCTTTGACCTTCGTCGTTCCCTATTCAGTAAGCGGCAGAGAGCTTGAATTAGCAGCTATGGCCGATTACCTACCAGAACCGATCGTGGAAGAAGAGATACTCGTAAGATTACCGGTCAAATCTCTGGCCAGATTCAGGTGCGTATGCAAGGCATGGCTTTCTCTCATATCCAGTTCTCGATTCATCAATTTAAACTGCCAATGCTCGATTTCAAACCCTACTTGCAACAATCACAAGATTATTTTCAAAAGCAATGGCGATTTCAAAACTTTGGATTACAATTTATCTCCTTTCGGGGATGGTTCCGCTGTCAAAACTCTCAGATTCATAGAAAAGGATCTATATATCGTGGGTTCATGTAACGGATTGGTTTGCCTTAATAGTCTCGATTACAAAGCAATGTTTATATGGAATCCGGTCACCGGTGACTATAAAAAATTACCTTACCTCCCGATCATCAACCGCGAAAGACGTCCGTATAAATGCAATGCTGGTTTCGGGTATGATGCGAACAACGATGATTACAAGGTTTTCTTTTGTTACTGGATTGCTGAGATTGGTGTTAGAACATATGCGCTGTACTCGCTCAAAAGTGATTGTTGGAACTTTGTACAAGTGGACCAGAATGTAGAGTTTAGTGAAAAAAAACCTGTGATTTTTCTGAACGGAGCTTTTCATTGGATAAGTGGTTACGCGAAAATAACGGCTTTTGAATTAGCAGGCAACACTTTTAAGGATATTATGGTACCCAATGCTGTTGGTCACTTTATTATAGGTTTAGGGGTTCTCGCGGGACGACTTAGCTGTGTGGTGATGAACTTTTTGACTCATGATCGCATTATATGGTCAGTGGATGAGTGCGGTGTGGAGGAATCTTCTACTAAATTGACTGAAAACAATCTAATGTATGCACAGGTTGGGAATATAGTATGCAATCCATTATGTTTGACGGAAGAGGGTGAGGTTATATTGTTGGAGGGCAAGAGACTTTGGAGGTTTAGTCCCAAGACTAACACTATATTTTTTAAGAGCGTCCTTACTGGATTTTATCATTCTCAGGTAGCTGTTTATGTGGAGACTTTAGTCTCACCCGTTGGCCTAACCGAGAACGTATCTAAATTACTACGGAAGTCTTTTGGGAGTGACCAACATCATATACACTAGGCGAAAATATGGTTGTTCATAGTTATACTATATTGTCAGCAGCAACGAAGAAGAGGGAGCCCTCGCCCTCTCTAGGTATATCGTTGTGTGTTTATACAATCGCATGAAGAAACCTTTTTCTTTTCTTTTTTTCTTTTTCTTCAGGAAGAACGTTATTTGTTTTCCTTCTTATTATCTGCTTTAACGTAACAATAATTTTAATTTTGGTTGTTATTAAACTAGATCATGAATATTTTCCAAAAACGGTGTATATATACTTTCTTGAGATCAATCTTTTTTTTATTATCATTCATCTGTCAAAATCAGAATTTGAATTATATAATACTACCAATAGTAGTCAATAATACTTAATTTAAATAAAGAACATAGAAAATACTGAATACCATTTTAAGATATCTCTTCCGTTATTCGTATTTTCATTTTGAAAAATAAACAAATATTTTGAAAAAATATAGTACGATATGGTTGAGTGGATTAAAAAAGAAAAGTTTGAGACAACGAAACGAATTGAATAACGTAAATATACAACGTCAATGACTTAACCATCAAAATCTGATCTATTATATTAAATTATATATTTTTTTAATAGAGGAAGATAATTATCAAAATTTCACAACAAATAATTTTTTTTTCTTTTTATACTCTCTATTTTTAACCACATTGTTTTATCATTTTTTTACTAAATTGTTATATTCTTACACTTTTTTTCTAATCATCAAAACTTATTTCATCACTCTATTCACCGCATTAATCATCTATTAAAAAGTAAACATATAACATAAATTTACTTCACCAAATTAGTGTCTTCTGTAGCAACTAGTTGGTATCTCGATTTTTTTTTTTATAAAAAAACGAAGTAATAAACTAGCACAAAATGAACAATGATATAGGTAGAAACTGATCATCCTCTTGGTGAAGAGTCACCTAAGAGGTCTCCTAATGCATTACAAATCCATATTCATCAAAATTCTCAAATACCTTCTTTATTGCCACAAGTTGCACAAAACAATTCAACAAGCTTCGACTACACAACAAGTTCTTTATATTGAAAGAGACAGTTAAAGCCATAATTATCATATCCCTTCACCATAATTTTAGACAACATTTATAGGAAACAGTTATAATCAGTCACCGATAAATAATGTCCAACAAACCTACTTGTCTCAAAAATATATGAATCATAAAAATCATACGGGGTTCCCTCAATCAACTAAGACGAGACCTTATTGTGTGGTACCATAACAACAACGAGTCTAAGAGTGCTATCCACTATTAATACCTCAAAATGGCAACCCGAACCCTTGTATAATAAAATCAAAATGAAGAAAATATGTTCATTGATGATGATGGTTATATATTAGGATGAAGAGCATCGAATGGCTCTGGAAATACTTTACAAAGAGCTTCCACATAACTCAACAAGACAAAGTGAATAAATATAATGACAAAAAAAGATCTGAAACACCATATGAAGTAATTCAAAAGTAAGATGATGTGGTTGTAGATGGATGATAAGATAAAGTGTAAAACCTTGTCTGTGACCTTTACATGATAAGATTTAACTTGGTTTAATTGCATGTCTCCGGGATGTGTAAAGAGTTCAAAATGTTGCATAAACTATTCATAAATCAATTCATTGAGTCTAAAGTTATCAAATAAGATGGATATTATATAATACAATGCAAATAAAATACAATAGAGTTTGAGCGACTAGACAAAGAGATTTATATTGAAAGAGACAGTTAAAATCAGGTTAGAGTGAAACAGTAAAATTTAAATGCATATCCCCATTACCATCTTTTTGTTAAAATTAATGACCCAAATTTAGTTACGCATGTTAGTTGGAAGTCTAATAGTGAAGCTTCAACCTCCAAGCGTAATAAAAAGGAAGCTTCAACTCATCCCCATTATTATGATAAAATATTAAAAGGGATACAAAAAGGGAACAACAATATAAATCAAAAGTTAGAGTGCAACAATAAAGGTCCCTACACAGTGATTTATGAAAACACTAAAGATATGATAAATTACCGAAGACCATGGACGATGATATCTACAATAACACAAGACAAAATAAAAAAAAATCATTTTTTAGAATAAAACTGGGAATTACAAAAGAGACTATTAAACTTTAAAATATGAACTTCAAAATTTGATTGATGAAGGAAAAATTTCAGAATTTATAAAAAAGAAAATTGAGACATGTTGTGGTTAACCCTTCACCAAAGCAAGAAGGACAAACTGTGGTAGCAAATGATTAACCCAAGGCTATGGATAACAATACCATTATGGAGATAAAATAAGAAAAATAATTGGATTCATATTCAAATATACCAATATTTAAGTGATTGCAGGAGGAAACTCAATTTACAGTTTTTAAAAATTCATGCAAAAAACACATATAAGGACCATGGCTAGGTGAAACGCACAATGTGGTATCAATTGTATATGTATGCTTTTGTTATAGGGTGAATAGGAAGGTAGGAGCGATAAGAGGAAATCAAAGAACTTCTATAAAATGTTATGTCTTTTCCTTAGAAATAAAAAAAAAATACATTTCCCCTCGTTTTATCTTAGTTATGGATGAACCTCGAATGGTTTCACACCTTATATAAAATAACCCCCCCCTTATTTTAGACAATATGGATGACCCTAGAGAGGTCCCACGACCTATAAAAAAGAGAATAAGCATAAAGCATACATATGGAAGGAAATAAAATCCTAAGCCTCGGCATAGACATTCATACCAACCTCACGTACAAGTTATTATATTTTTTACAAAATAATTAGGATATGTTTTCTTGAACTACCCATGATGTTATATGAGTTTCGACTGAACTCATATGTCACAAACTATATATAGACAATAATTTTTGGCTTATCAAGCATTAAAAGAGATCATTTTCCGAGTAAAAACACAGAAACCATAGTCGAGGAAATAAATATGCTTACAATAGTAAATCATATCAAACGTAGACAACAAAGCCAATTATGGTGAAAAAAATGAATAGCAATTGAATAATACGCGTGGATTACATATCTTAAACAAATCATGTGAATGATCTTTTACCTTTTGTCAAAATTTACCAATTGGTAGATATAACATCAGGAATAATATGCTTTCTTTCATGGATTTATATTTGGGATACAACCAAATCAAAATGCATAAAGATGATCAAGAACACAACACATTTACAATTGAGAAAGGACTCATTATTATAAATTAATATCACCATGACTAAAGAAAGTAAGAGCTACATATCAAAGACTAGTAGAAAATGTTTTACATTACATATTGGCTAAAATGTACAAACAAGCTTATATTGATGATATGTTAGCGACTAGTATCCAATATGAGGATCATTTGACCGACTTAGCTAAAATATTTGAAAAGTAAAGAATAATATATTTGAAGCTCAATCCAAAGACGTATACCTCTTGCATAAAGATTGGAAATTTCTTGGGGTACATGGTAAGAAAGAAGGGCATAAAGTCAAATCGTTCTCACCTACCAAAATATAATACCATAGATCTTCCAAGAAAAAAGAATAAGTACAAATACTAGTAGGGGGATCGGCAACGCTAAACATAAGTAATATTTCGACAAATGTTAACTTTTTTCAAGTACTAGAGGGAGAAACGAAAATTAATTGGACACTAAATTGTAAGGAAGTTGTTAATAACATCAAAAATTTCATGACTTCTCCTAAGATACTAACAACGCTAAAGTCATGTGATTTTTTATTCCTTCACTAAGCAGCTTCCGAATTTGATGTTAATGATGTATTAATAAGAGAAGAAAGAAAAGAATGTAAGGATATTTACTATGTAAGAAAGTCTTTGCAAGACTCTGAAAGAATATATTTACAATAAAAAAAGCTTGCCTTAGTATTAGTACTTATAGCTAGAAAGGTGCGACCTTATTTTTAGGCTAATACAGTTATAGTACGACATCCGTTCCCATTAAAAAATGTATCACAAAAGCCAAATGTAATATTTAAAGAAGCTTTAGTGACAACTAGGCTTTAGGCCAAATATAAGCTGAAAAAAGAAAATCTTATATAATATTTAAATGAGCTTCAGTGATAAACAACTTTATTTATTGTTGCACAAATACCAAGAGAAGAAGATTCAGTTGTGGACGCTTTGGCCTTTTCTACTTATGCAAACACAATACCAGAGGTAATCCTACAAGAAACATCATCCATTACACTACCCAACATGTCCATAACAATCGTCTCAGATTTAGGATTAATGATAAACAATATTGAATGAATCAAATTAAAAAGTATCTTATAGAATGAAAAATCCCAGTTGACAAGATTTAAACAAGACACATAAAAATGAAATCAATAAGATATATGTGATAGTTGATACTTTATACAAACAGGGACTCAAAAAATATATGCTCAAATATTTAGGCCTAAAAGAAACTACATTTATAGTATAAGAGAACCGAGTTGGAGAAAGAAGTTTGCATTGTCATAAAAGGTTTTTAATAAAAATATATTACTTCAAGGATATTATTGGCCAAGAATGATGGATGGTTCAAAAAACGTGAAGAAATATGGCACGTGCCAATGTTTCCCAAACTTAATATAGGTCTTAATCGTGCTACTTGAGATAATTTCATCGGCAATTCCTTTGAAAGATGGGGATTTTACATTGTAAGGCCCTTAAAGAAAACATCTAGAGAAGAAAATTCATATTGGTAGTTGTAGACTACTTTCCAAGTGGGTAAAAGAAAAAAAACCTATATAAATCACAGCAAAATAGATCATCAATATCATTGGAAATTGTTAACGGAAATAATAATATACATTTACTAAATAATTTATTATAGTCAATATTCAAACGTAATCTATTATAGATTTTATTAGATTAGATTTTATTACAGTAGACTAGTATAATAATAAGATATTTTTAGAGCATATATATATGGCTTTAACTTGTACTGAAATTCCAAGTTATAATAAATCTTTTCTAGTTTTTACATGGTATCAGAGCCATTAGGGTTTCTATAAAAAAATCTAGATAAAAAAAATCTAGATGGAGGATCGTGGTGGGTATAGTAGATATAACGATTATGGTAGTCGTGGTAAATCAAACTATCGTGGTAATCGTGGTGGGTACAGTAATCGCAGTAGTCGTGGTGGCTACAATAGTCAAGATGGATATAATAGACATAACAGTTCTGGTAACCATGGTGGTGATCTAAACAATGTTGAATATTTTCACTGTCATGAACGTGGTCATACAAAGTGGAATTGTCCTCAACTACCTCAACAATTTGCTAATATGGCAACCAACGAGGAACCTCATGTGCTTTCCGCCGAGGAATATGCTCAATTTTCCAAGTACCAAGAGTCTCTAAAGTCACAAGATCTTAAAAACCCTGCAGCTTGTGTGTCAGGTGCAGCTTGTGTGTCAGGTAACTCAACTACATGTCTTATTTCTTCTTCCTCTGATTGGGTCATTGATTCTGCTGCCACAGAACATATGACAGGTAATAAACAAGTTTTTACTTCTCTTTCAAATACACATCATTCGAATATCACATTAGCAGATGGATCATCATCTCGTGTTTTAGGTTCAAGGATTGTCAATCCCACCAAAAATATCTCTTTGACATCTGTTTTACATCTCCCTCAGTTTTCATTCAACCTTATTTTTATTAGCCAACTCACTAAACCACTAAATTGTTTTGTTACCTTTTATTCCGATCATTGTTTGTTTCAGGATCTTACGATGAATAAAATAATTGATAGAGGGCATGAGAGTGGAGGTCTCTACTATCTTGATAAAGACTATCATACATCTACTGCATGTTCTAGTATTACATCTCCATTTGAAGCACATTGTCGTATGGGTCATCCATCTTTAATCTCTTTAAAACAACTTTATTCTAAATTTCTGCATTTGACATCATTAGAGTGTGAGTCATGTAGATTTGCTAAACATCATCGTCTTCCATCAAATCCTCGTATTAATAAACGGGTTGCATTTCCTTTTGAAATGGTTCATTCAGATGTTTGGGGTCCTTGTCCCGTTGTTTCTAAAACTGGTTTTAAATATTTTGTTAGTTTTGTTGATGATTATTTCCGTGTTACATGGCTATATTAAATGAGAAATCGTTCTGAGTTATTTTCAATATTTTGAACGTTTACTGCAAAAATAAATACCCAATTTAATTGTCCTATTCGTATTTTAAGAAGTGAAAATGGTAAAGAATATTGCTCAAATGCATTTCAATTATTTATGGAACAAAAAGGAATGATTCACCAAATATTTTGTGTGGACACGCCATCTCAAAATGGTGTTGCTGAAAGAAAACATAGACATCTTTTAGAGGTTACTCGTGCACTTCTTTTTCAAATGAAAGTACCAAAATTATTTTGGGTAGATGCTGTTTCCACTGCATGTTTTTTAATTAATCGTATGCCATCTACTGTCCTTTCAAATAATATTCCATATTCCGTGCTTTTTCCATCTAAATCTCTATTTCCTGTTGAACCACACATTTTTTGTTGTACTTACTTTGTTAGGGATGTAAGTCCTACTCGTACAAAATTAGATCCCAAATCCTTAAAATGTTTTTTTCTTGGATATTCTAGGTTTCAAAAAGTCTATAAATGTTTTCCCCATCTCTTGATCGTTACATAGTATCTAAGGATGTTACATTTTTAGAACATGTTCCATTTTTTCCTGGTTTGTCTAATGTCGATCCAGAAACAACTACTATTGATGATGATTTACTCATGTACACCACCGTTCAAAGATCTGATGTACCACCTCCAACATATCGACCTCATATTAAATATGTTTATTCTCGACGTAAAGCACCTCCTCCATCATGTCCACTACCAATTCCTTCGTCTCCAGATCCTGCTACAAACGATAATGAGTCCACTCCTGATCTTCTTATTGCTCTTCGAAAAGGTAAAAGACAATATACTTATCCAATTTCTTCTTTTGCAAAATATAATCAATTACCTTCTTCAACCCAAGCTTTTATTGCATCTCTTGATTCTATTTCTATTCAAAAAACTGTCCACGAAGTATTATGTCATTTTGGCTGGCAAGCTGCAATGTTTGAAGAGATAAGAGCATTAGAAGACACTGGTACTTGGAAGTTGGTTGATTTACCCAATGGAAAGAAAGCTATCAGTTGTAGATGGGTGTTTAATGTAAAAATGAATCCAGATGGGACGTTAGCTCGTCTCAAAGCACGACTTGTTGCAAAAGGATATGCTCAAACCTATGGTGTTGATTACTCTGAAACATTTTATCCGGTAGCTAAGTTTACCTCTATTCGTTTATTTATTTCTTTAGCAGCATCAAATGATTGGCCATTACATCACTTAGATATTACAAATGCATTTTTACATGGAGCAACCACCTGGATTTGTTGCTCAGGGGAGAGAGGAAAGGTATAAATCATTGTATGGATTAAAACAAAGTCCCCGTGCTTAGTTCGGCAAGTTTAGTGATGCATTAAATGAATTTGGGTTGAAGAAGAGCAGTTGTGATCACTCTGTCTTTTATAAACGTTTTGCAAATGAAATTATACTCGTTATTGTATATGTAGATGACATCATTATTACTGGGAATGATACTAAAGTCATTTCATTGCTTAAAACATTTTTACATTCGCGATTTCAAACAAAAGATTTAAGATCATTGAAGTATTTTTTAGGGGTTGAAATAACAAGAAGCAACAAATGTATTCTTTTATCGCAGAGAAAATATGTTCTAGATTTTTTGATGGAAACAGGAAAGCTAGGAGCAAAACCATGTAATACACCAATGGTTCCTAATTCGCAATTACTGAAAGATGACGAAGAATTGTTTAGTGATCCGAAAAGTATCCTCGATTAGTAGGAAAACTCAATTACCTTACAGTAACTCGACCATATATTGCATATCCAGTCAGTGTTGTAACTCAGTTTATGTCTTCTCCAACAGTTAATCACTGGGCAACACTAGAAAATATCTTGTGTTATCTCAAATCAGCTCCTGGACTAGGATTGTGGTATGGCAGTATTGGTCATACAAATATAGAGTGTTTTACAGATGCAGATTGGGCTGGATCTAAAACTGATAGAAGATCGAGCACTGGTTACTGTATTTTTGTATGGGATAATTTGGTATCTTGGAAGAGTAAGAAACAAAATGTTGTATCACGATCAAGTGCTGAAGCTGAATATAGAGCCATGGCTCAGTCTACTTGTGAGATAATTTGGATTTTCCAATTGTTAAATGATATTGGCATCAAGACTACCATGCCTGCGAAATTATGGTGTGATAATCAAGCGGCGCTGCACATTGCGTCTAATCCTTTCTTTCACGAAAGAACAAAGCATATTGAAATTGATTGTCATTTTATCCGCGAAAAGATTCAACAAAATGTCATTCATACGAGATATGTCAAAACAGGAGAACAACTAGGAGATATATTCACAAAAGCGCTCAATGGATCACGAATTACTTATATTTGTAACAAGTTGGGCATGATTAATATATATATGCTCCAGGTTGAGGGGGAGTGTGATTTCGTTTCAGTCTTTCGACCAAGCTTGCACTTCAAGTACTTCAGTTCAAGTTTTAAAGAGAATGTTATTATCAAAGCTACGACAGTTTCAAGCACTTTCGCACAAGCTTGAGGGGGAGTGTTAACGGAAATAATAATATACATTGACTAAATAATTTATTATAGTCAATATTCAAACGTAATCTATTATAGATATTATTAGATTAGATTTTATTACAACAGACTAGTATAATAATAAGATATCTTTAGAGTATATATATATGGCTTTAACTTGTACTAGAATTCCAAGTTATCATAAATCGTTTCTAGTTTTTACATTGTAAGATGGGGAATGAAAACATCTTATATGCGCTCAATGGATCACAGTTCAAAAAAGTGAAGAAATATGGCACGTGCCAATGTTTCCCAAACTTAATATAGGTCTTAATCGTGCTACTTGAGATAATTTCATCGGCAATTACTTTGAAAGATGGGGATTTTACATTGTAAGGCCCTTAAAGAAAACATCTAGAGAAGAAAATTCGTATTGGTAGTTGTAGACTACTTTCCAAGTGGGTAAAAGCAAAAAAACCTATATAAATCACAGCAAAATAGATCATCAATATCATTGGAAATGAAACTTAATTTTATAATGAAAGGCTAACATGGTTCTATAGAACAAAATCTATAATTCCCCCCCCCAGCACCACATCCACAAACAAATAGGAAAGTAAGGGATGCCGACAGAACAATAACATATGAAATAAATAAATTTTTAAAATGGGAAGTATAAGGTTGGCTTTGATTTCTTACAATATGTTTTGTGGTCATTCGTAACTATATCAAGATCTACAACACTTGAAACGCCTTTTGTTTTGGTGTATGAAAAGTGGTATCATTCAAAATTATTATATTTTCAAAAAGAATATCAAAATATGAGGAAGAAAACAAGTAGATGCAAGAAACGAAAAATATTATGTGATTAAAGAAAAAAGAGTAAGAGTCCACTTAAGATAAAAAAAACTACAAAACCTTTATGAGAAATAAATAAAAATCCAAAGTATATTTCCAAATCTTTGAAGAGGGAGCTAAATTCTTCAGAAAATATTATTTCACACAAAACAAAAAATTCTCGACAAGCTAGTCCCAAACTGGAAAGATCCATACACAAAAAGTTGGAACCTACAGATTTCTAGATGAGGAAGGAAACCAACTTCGACACCTTTAGAATATAAATCATATAAAGCTCTGTAGGTATGTTTAAGCTTTGATTTTGATTTTATTATTTATATAATGTTTTAAAACATGTATATAGGGTGCAATCTTTCTTAGCTCGGCGACGCGAGAAAATTTTAATGAGGAATCTATCACTAAAAAAATATTTTTTTACATTTACAAAGTATCAAATGATTGACTATCATGAAATTAACAAAAATTATTTGACCTTATCAAGCAGATAGAAAAAATGATGTTCCAAAAGAAATCCCTAAAATTTTAAAAAGTATTTCCATCTAAAGCAAACAAATAAGGATATGGTGATTCTAACAATAGTCCTTAATAAGGAACGGAGTCCAAATACCCCTCTATTAAAAAATAAACAAATAAATAAATATGTGGATGACTTAAAATAAAAGTAATCATGTAACACATCATAGAGTTACAATGATTCTAGAAACGATCTAAATAAAGATCATACACGTTCATTCCTAGAAAACATATGCATCTAGAATTAATTACTCTGGTAACAATAACAAAGTCTAGGAAGCATAAGTAGTTTCTACCCCTAACAAAAATACTTAAATAAAAAAATATATTTAAATAAAAAAAATACTCACAAAGGAAAAAAAGAAAAAGGCCATAAAAGCAAACATACAAAAAAACACAACGTAAATAAAAAATCAAAGTAAATTAATAAAAGCCATGCAAATTTAAATTTACCCCACAAAATGGGAAATTTAGTTTTAAATTCTTTTTTAGAGGAATAATACAACTAAAAATCTAGAAAGAAGAATTAACTGACTATCACAAATCAAAACCTTATCCCCTAAAGCATGAACTGCATATTCGATCTATAAATGGGGAAAAACAACAACCTTCTCTGAAATAGGGATCACGTTATCGTCCCTTATATGAGAAACATATTATGTTGCTAAAGAGGAGCAATATTAGTCTCTTCAATCATACGAGGAATAATTTAAACAACAACATCAATAGAAGGAGTTTCTCCAAAAGAGTTTGTCCAACTTACATCATCTGGTCTTTATTTTTTACGAACATAATACCGCAAATATCCAATCTTTAATTCAGGTTACTCCCCATAAATGAAAAGAATCATATTTTACTCAGCTCCTCTTTCGTGACCTTCTTTATACAAGCTAATACTTGTTTATAAAGTTCATATCGATCCAAACACTAAGTTATTTTTTTTTAATTTTTTTTTAAAAATATTTTTCAGCTAACGTATAATCCATACTCTTCTAGACGATCTCGTTCTCGATTCCATCTTTCTCAATAGAGATATAATTTTTCTCTTGATTAGTGGTCCAAACCCATTGTCTTATAACAATTTTTCATAGCAATTTGGAAGCTCAAGTGGAAGTTTCTTCCTTGCATCTTCTTTAGTTTGAAGTTCATATTTTAACCGAGATTCATGCGCAACCTTGGCATGCAACACATTATTCCGCCTAAGTTTCACCTTGGAGCTTAACCTTTAGCTCCTCACTACCCAAAAATGTTTATTTTACACCTTTTATCAAGGGTCGAAGATTATGGATAGTAGGGGATAAACTTTCACAAGCTCGATAAAGCATTGTGGAAACGTTAAACATATAATATAAAAATAATATAAGTTATAATTATGAAAATTCAAAATACACAACCATAAGTAAATAAAAAAGTTAGAGACTTACCACAACACCCAACTCCATTTGGCTCTCACACGATTCCATGAGACGAAGAGTCATAAGAAGAATTATCATGCACAGAGAAGTCACAAAGTGAATGAAAACTTCAAAATTTTATTCCAAATAAAATGTTTTGAGTATATAAGTCACATTAACAAAATATTTAGCCCCAACGTATTTGTTAATATCACCCGTAACTACTTTAGCTGAAGTAGAAAGTTGGCCCAAAACGTTAAAAATTTGGACAAGTAAACTTTATGAAACACCAACATCATTAGTAGTAATACTAAAATTATTGGTAGTATTACCTGATCGTGCTAAAATATTTCGTACTTGGATCTGATTAAATAATGTGCAAGGAGAGTGAAAAGTGAAACGGTAAAGAGAGAAAGTAGTGAGAGAAAATATTATTATATTCTATCCCTTTCCCATAAAGGAGAGATTTCCTTATATAGTAACAGTGGTGGGCCTCTATTTTACTCTAGTGGTCCTCTTAATTAAATATTTATCTTTTTACACCTTGGTCCTTTATTTTTCTTCCACTTGCTAATTGAGGTCATATTTTCCTCAGATCCTTTATCTTAAATTACAATTAATTACACTCGGTCGGGTCGTTTATTTACAATAGTTCCAATAACGAAGCCCAATATTTTAATGCCTTATCATTACCAACAAAGAGAAGAAATATTTTTAACAAACTCATCAATCATATTTCAAAAACATTTCCTCTCCTGAGTAATATCTTCAGTATTATCGTTCTTTGTCTCAAATCTCCCAGAAGAATCTTCATTTTTGTGTGTTTCAACGTCTACTTTAAACAACGATTGGAGTGTATAAAGAATTTACTGCTCATTATACTTTGAAAAGCGTCCATATCTAGTCTATGAACAATTTCATCCATTTAATCCTTCCTAAACTAATTAACGATGTCTTTAACCGTCTGAGTACAACTATCAATAATCACAACACCCTTATTGTTTGATGGATGAAAGTTAGAAGAAAAATAAATTCCATCTTCAAATACGTTACTCATAATAGTAACATATTGGGATATAAAATGTTTAGAATACGATATTTTTGACAAAAAGACGCAACACAAATAGCTGAAACAACAAAAAAATTGTAGAATAAGTAGAAGAAGGAAACTTAGCCATAATTTCTTTTTAAAAAACAAAAGATAACTTTAAAGATTAGGCATAGGCTACGACTAAAGCCTTTATAACTATAAAAGTGGCAACTTGATGACCTTCAACAAAATCAGAAACCAAAACATCTCCGACCATTAAAGTTTCAAGAGTAGAAAAAGTTTACAATACCTTTTTCAATGTAGAAAAATATCAAAAATATATATAATCTAAACCTTAATCCAAAGGTAAAGAGATAAACATAACCCTATTCCAAGGAAAGGAACCATATTCCAATGGAGATAAAATTCACTAAAAATATCTATTTTAATAAAGATATCGTAACGTTAGGGTATGTGATGCTTTATATATAAGACATCTAAAAAACCATAATCAAATATTCTAAAAAACAATAAAGAATGGGATTTGATTAGCTAAATAGTGCTTTCGTAATATATTAGAAAATACTAAAAAACACAAAAAAAAGAATTTAGACCCTAAATAATGGAGATTGTTGATAAGATAATTGTGGGACTTCTCATCTACACCATCCTCCCCCTGTTGAAAACAATTTATCCCCGAATTCATAGCAAGAGCTGAAATCTTGTTTTTCACCTTGAATGTATAGACATCAGTGGTAAGCAGAATGACATAACAAGCAATGACATATGCCATTAATAAGATATTAGTAGCAACCGCAAGCATTAACGATTCTTCAATTGTGCGGGCTAACCTTTTTGTCAAGCTCGCTGCAGATTCTCTTATTTTAGTGCAAGATTTACCAATGGAAAATACGTCGATCTCTGATCGAAGCATTATCAATATCTTATTATATTTCTAAAAGTGCAAATAACGTTTCTAGTGATCGCTTTCCTATGAGTATCGTAAAGGTGAAACCATCATACTCAGCTGTCCAACCTCCCACCAAGTTTCCGGAGTACTAAGGGTACCACTATGTTTTGTGTAGGAAATAATAGGATATTTTAAGAAAATAAAAAAAGAATTGGAGAGAACAAATATATTATTATTTATTTATTTTATATTTTATACATCTCTTATATATATATTAGTATATTAACCTGTATTAATGACATAATAATATATTTTGCTACTATAATATTTTTCTAAAAATACAAAATCAAATCATTAAAACATATTCTTCATAATATATTAAAACATATTCTTAGTTGCGAGATTGTGGATCTTATTGCGAATATGATAGGAGAAGATGATTTTCTACAGTTTACTAGTACCAAACTCAATGAGAAGAACTTTTTAATGTCTACATTTGCATACCATTTAGTTATTTCCTCGTATTCTACTTCAGATATTGATTCATCATTGTGGGATTTTGGATTCTGGTGCATCTCATCATATGTCACCTCACATGTCGAACTTTGTTTTGTTGTCCCATGTTTCACCCATATCTGTTTTGTTCTGCTAGTGCTACAATAATGTAAGTAAAGGGTATTGTCTCTACTTTTAACCCTCATATATCGTTATCCGATGTTTATTACGTTCACACCCTTGCTTTAAATCTTATTTCGGTTAACCAATTGTGTAAATCTGGTTATTGCGTCTTGCTTTCTGATTCTATTTGTGTTATAAAAAATCATAGATTGATTGAGATAGGTTGTAAAATAAGGGAACTTTATATTTTAGAGAAACTTGAAGTAACATATGTGGATGTCTATGGTGTTGATAGTGGAAAAACATACTTGACTGATATTGTTGCCTCTTGTGTTGATTTGTTTTCGTTTCATTTGAATCTTTCATCCTCTAAGATTTATCTTTATAATTCTTGTCTGGGACATGTATCTGTATTGCGCTTAAATTTTTTAGTTTCTACATGTGCTTTAAGTCAGTTAAACACTTGTAATATCTCAGATTGTAGTGGTTGTAAACTGGTAAAATTTGTGGCGTTACCATTTAATAAAAGTGTCACTTCTTCTACTGCTCCGTTTGATATTATTCATTCAAATGCTTGGGGTCCATATCCTGTTCTTCACAAAGGGTGGTTCATCAAACTATGTTCCATACACAATAGCTTTTTAATTAATAACATATCATATACACTAAACATAACTTTAAAATCCTTACAGTAATATTTTTTATAGCATGTATAAACATACATTTAATTATAATATATTATAAATAATTATACTTCAAAACTTCCCCTTATTTGTATTTATACATTGTTTTTTAAATTTGATTGATGCAACAGTTCATAGTTTATTATAAGTTAATAAAACCATCTATTACTAAATATTCATTTTGATGGAGTAACATGTGTATTAAATTATAAAACATTTATTTGCATCAAATACATGCACTATATCATACATGTATTGGCATTGAACAGTACATCGTCCCTCGACTATCGCGTTTGGTGGCAGATAGTCCTTTGACTTTCAAATGTCCGTTGACAGTCCCTGGACTATCGCGTTTGGATAAAGTTAGTCCACCAGATCCTCTGATCCATGAGAGGCTACCATCTGTCACCATAGTTCTCAGATTTTTGTATCACCACTAGTCCTTTAAGTTTAGGTCAAACCCAAAAAGTGGAATATTACAGATAACTAAACTACATGGACTAGTGGTGATACAAAAATCTGGGGACTATGGTGACAGGTGGCAGCCTCTCATGGATCAGACGATCTGGTGGACTAACTTTATCCAAACGCGATAGTCCAGGGACTGTAAACGGACATTTGAAAGTCAAGAGACTATTTGCCGCCAAACGCGATAGTCGAGGGGCGATATACTGTTCAAAGGCTACATTTATTATTACTTCAAAACATAAAATTATATATATATTAAAATAAAAGAGGTGTGTACTGTGCTTATGAATAGTAAACACCTCTTTTACTATATTACCCTAATATGTGTGAATGTTTATGAGATATGAAAGCCCATTTATTTATTGCGATTGTTGTTGAGCTTCTACATCCAATATAGCCACACGAAAAAGACTAAACATCAAAACCCTAAATCGATGCTTCTTAATCTGCCATACAGTAACTCTTCAAACCAACTACTTATTTCTCTCGCATATTTTCATCTTTCAAACCCTATTTTTATCTAAGGTAAATCTCATTCCATTTTTTGCTTTTCTATTCTTTCATTTAAATTTTCTTTACTTTCATAAATTAGGGTTTATTATCAAGTTCTTCAAATATGTGCTCTATCCTTTCATCGAATGCTTATGAGTTTTATTTCAATTTTTCTTTCAATCTTTGGTTTGATTTGATATTTCATTGACTTTTGATTTCATAGGTTAGCGGATAACCAAAAAGCTGAAAAGATTTTGATTTTGATGTTTAATTAAGGTTTTTCGTATTCTTTCTGGTTTTTATGCTTTTCATTTGATTGAGTTTGCTATTTGTTAGTTAGAATCATTGATTTTAGTGAATCTATACTTTACTATCTGTTTTACTATGGATTTTCTTTGATCTTCATTTTTCACCTTAATTAAAATAAAAATCATAGCCAATATTTCCATTCTTTTTCTCTCTCTTATTTCGTTTCCATAAAGTTTTCATTTTTTTAGGTTTTCATTTTTCATCACACCCAGGTTCATTCTTTGTTCATTCATTGATTTTGTTTTATTGTTGTTGGTAAAATATTCACTTTCTCTCTCTAGAGTTTTTTACTTTATCTTTTATTTTCGATTCTTTTGTGTTCTTTTATTATTATTGAGAATTTGAAAACAGAGATATTTCAAAGTTCAGACTGATTGAACAATTTAGTATTGTTTGCAGGGATTGATGAAGTCACTTGGTGATATGAAAGAGGTTAACCGTTTTGGTTTTGGCGAGTGATCTTATTATTTAAATACAATCACTAATTTAAAGCAAAATTTTATTCCATAGTTCTCCACTTCAGATGAGGTAGAGAACTAAGAAATATTTGCTCATCTCGAGTGGAGACTTAGTTTTTGTTCTTCGTTCAATCTATGTTGATGTTTTTACATGCTTTCATATTTTTAATCTGTGTTCTTTCATATTTTGTTTTCTAGATGTGATCTAATTACAAAGAGAGAATTACTCTTTTCCAACAGAGACTGAGTTTTTGTTCTTTGTATTCTGACTTTGTGTTTTTTATCGTTTGAAATGAAATATATATTGTTATTCATCATTATATTTTATTTAAAGATTTCATTATTTAGTCTCATGAGTCATGTGTTTACAAAAAAATTGTATTATTTGTCTGATTATTTTTGCAAATGGGTTAAGATTGGTAATATGTTAGTTGTTTTATTGATGCACTCAGCAAATAAATTGTGGTCTACCAAAATTCGTAGATTTTATATTTGTATATGAGATTTTGAGCTTGAGCTTATAAGTTATATTTTATTTTACTTATATGATTACTGATAACATGTTGGATTTGTAGCTATGATAGCGGTGAGTTGGGTGCAATGATAGATTGATGAGAGGGATGGACAACGACTAGTATGTCTGCTACATACTATAACATGTTGAAGCACTTTCAAGGATTTATAATGATTGTTTTAAACCAAGTTTTATGCGGCACCACCAACTTATTCGAGAATGTACAATTCTCTCGAACATTGAACCTAAGTAGTTCAAGTCTGAAGAGTTAAAAGATGGTCCGAGGGTGATTTTGTTGTGAGGAGATTTGTTGAGAGAGGATTAAGAAGTAGAAGAATATTTGAGTGTTAGATCTAGAGAGATAAAATGCTAAAAAGGTAGAGAGAGAAAGTCGTACTATTCATCTTGAAATTCGTGAAGCGTGTGTGGTCCTTTTATAGTACAATTGCGGACCCCACACGCTTTAATTTGGTTTAATTACATCTTTTGGTCCCTGCTCTAAAGTTCCTTCCTATTTTGGCTACATCTTTACAATTAATGCATTTCAGCCCTTATACACTTATTTCTATACATTTCGACCCTTACACATTTATTTCTATGCATTTTGGCCCTTGTCTTTTATTCTTCCTCATCAGTAGCCCCCCAGTCTTAGTAAAAAATTGTTTTGCTAAGACTGAATAATTCTTCTGACCGGCCAAAATCTCTTCGAAAAGTTGCTTCTTCGAACCTCATAAATCCCTTGGTGTTATTGAGGCCATAGGCTTCTTAGGCAAAAGGTTGCTCCACGAAATCTCTTTGAATAACTTGAAAGGCCCCTCGAATATCTGTCTTCGAATGGCTTGAAAGCTTCCTCGAATATCTACAAAGATCCCTTCGAATTTCTGTCTTCGAGTGGCTTGAAAGCTTCCTCGAACATCTACAAAGATCCCTTCGAATTTCTGTCTTCGAGTGGCTTGAAAGCTTCCTCGAATACCTACAAAGATCCCTTCGAATTTCTGCTATACCGAGTAGCCCCCTCAATCCTTGCAACTTTTTTCAGCCAGATAGTCACCGGATAATTATGTACTTAAGCGAAAAAATGTTGCTAGGATTTATGATGTCATTGTACAAACAGCGATGTCAGCATAGTTTTGGAGAAACGGTACCAATTCTTTTGTCAGAAAACCCTTCCACTTCCCATGACAATCTCTGACACAAGACTCTTCATCTTCTGCTATAGCTAGGTTGCCATACAATGTCCACCTATATGGACCATCATACCCCTAGGCAAACAACCTAAAAATGTCCCCGGGCTTCATTTGCCAAGAAAGCCCATTAATCTTCTATAAATACCAACATTTCCCTTCATAAATGCAACTTCTGTTCAATTATTTCTAGAGAGATAAAGCTGGCGAACAAACCCCGTCGAATTCCTGAGTGGCTGTTGATTAGTAAGCGGTTCGAAGAGAGGGTTGCTGCTGGTGAAGACGTAAGGCCTCATCCCCCACCATTGACTACAACCTTTTTTGGCGCTTGGCCTCCTTCGAACGACTCGACCGCCATTATACCTCGTGAAGTAGCTCGTCAAAGCTTACTCAGCGAAACAAACCCTCCTAGAGAAATGGGTAAAGAAAGATCACACAAACATTCATCAGGTTCGAAGAGGAAGAAATCCCATAGAGACAAAAAGTTCTCACGAACGAAAGCGGGCCAGGGAGACTTCCCTAACAATTCGAGAACCCACTGCCCCAATTAATGCTGAAAATCTCCCCCAAAAATCTCCAAGTCCTCGAAGGACTTCAAGGAGTCCTCCTCGAAACCCACTGTGGTCACCAGGAGACTCCAGCTTCGATCTGGGTGGTCAAATTCACCATGTGCCTTTTGCGAGAGCTGTTCGAATTCCCGGCGATAGTGTCTCCGCCAAAAATTGCTAAGGACTCAAAAAATGCACAAAGACTATCCACCTTCCCCCTTGGAATTTCCTCTTCGACCAAGTTCACGTTGTTCCTCCCGACTTTCGGGTCCAAATACTCTTGCTCGATGTCAAAATCGTCAACCCCCTCGGAAATTACCATGGCTGTGTCAGTGTTTTTCGAGACAGCTTTTACCACGGTGTTTTTCTGGGAGTGTTTCTTGACATACTCCAACATCATTCCATTTTCGATGAGAGCCTGTACCTCCTTCTTCAAGGCTATGGAATCTTTGGTGTCGTGGCCCACATCCTCGTGATACTTGCAATATTTGTTAACACTTCTGCTCTCCCTCGGTGTTTGTATGTGAAAGGGCTTCCTGAACGTGACCGAAGATTTAGCTTTATCAAATATTGCAGCGACATTTTCTGTTAACTCCGCATAGTATTCGGGCCGAGTCCATTTGTTTGACATGTATCTCCCCCCTTGATTATGGCTTGGTTGATTGCCATAGTACTGTGGGTTTGATTTTTGCCTTGGAGGATACTGACCCGTTCTTTTAGCTTGAACGGTCGATCGGGGGCCCTGAGAGCTCGGCTCAGCCCTCTGAAATTGATTATGGTCCAATTTCTCTCCGGAACCTTTCTCTGAGGCTTGGGTTTCTTCCACCAAAATTCTCTTCTCCACTTGATCTAGCAATGCTCCGAAGGTCATTGCTTGACTTTCTGCCACCGTGTCTTTCAACAACCCGGGGAGCAAACCCATCCTGAACGCTGCAAGCGCCACTGAATCCTTACAGTACTCCATATCTGTTTTAGTCTTGACAAAGCGATTGGTATAGTTTTTGAGACTCTCCCCCACTTTTTGCCGACAGTAGATTATGGTGTCCCCGTTGGCTCGAAATTTCTTACTCCCCACGAAGTGTTGTCTAAAAATATTCCAGAACATGTCAAAATTCTTAATAGAGCCCTAAGGTAGCCTGTTGTACCATTTGGATGCCACTCCTTTGAAGGTTTGAGAGAATGCTCTGCACAAGAGTTTATCATCTTCGTCGAAGTTTATCATAAAGTTCTTAAACTGCTCGATGTGGTTGTCCGGATCCTGAGTCCCATCGAACTTTTCAAGCTTCGAAATGTCAAAATGCTTTGGGAGATTTCCTACTAAGATCTCCGATGATAGAGGAGAGGCTCTCCAGTTATGCCATGTACGATAAATGTTAGACCTCAAATTATCGTTATTCGAAAAGTACAGACCCTCCTCGGAGGGCAAAGTGTACTGCTGCTGCCATTCTGAATTCCGAGGGCCCATATCCTCCTTCCCAAGGCACTTTGCCTGCTCATGTGAGCGATCACCGATTCGGTCATGGCGACTCTTTTCCCGCGAAGATTTCCTCTCCGAACTCCTTCCCCTTCGGGCGCCAGTTCGCCTCTGGTCACGCTTTTTCCTTCTGCGGTATCTCCGAGGGGATGATTCAGAAGTGCTATATCGCGAGTAGTCGCTTGAAGTAGCCGAGTCCGAACGGTATCTTTCTCTCCTCCTCGGAGACCGTCGCTCACGCCTCCGATGCTTGTCATCTCTCCTCTTGGGTCGAATTTCAACCTCGCGTTCCTCCTTTTGTTCGACGGGTTCTCTTCTTATCTCCGACAGAACATTTCCTTGCGCAACTTCCTTTTCCGCCTTCAACCTTTCGATCTCCAGCACTAGTTCATTCCTCTGAGCCAAAAGAGCGGAGTCATCAAAAACGTTCTCAACTCGCCGACCTCCTTCTCCTTCGGACTCCGAGTCATTTCGAAAGTCATCCGCCTCCCTATTTTCCTCGCAGTGATCAACTAAATCGTCCCCTCGGCCTTCCATGGTTCTCCTTGGAACAGGAATTATTTCTAGGAAGCGATTATCGTCGGAGCGATTTTCGTTTCCCACAGACGGCGCCACTGAAGAGTTAAAAGATGGTCCGAGGGTGATTTTGTTGTGAGGAGATTTGTTGAGAGAGGATTAAGAAGTAGAATAATATTTGAGTGTTAGATCTAGAGAGAGAAAATGCTAAAAAGGTAGAGAGAGAAAGTCGTACTATTCATCTTGAAATTCGTGAAGCGTGTGTGGTCCTTTTATAGTACAATTGCGGACCCCACACGCTTTAATTTGGTTTAATTACATCTTTTGGTCCCTGCTCTAAAGTTCCTTCCTATTTTGGCTACATCTTTACAATTAATGCATTTCAGCCCTTATACACTTATTTCTATACATTTCGACCCTTACACATTTATTTCTATGCATTTTGGCCCTTGTCTTTTATTCTTCCTCATCAAAGTCTAGTCTAATACTGGAGGTACCAAACAAAATATTTCTTTTATATTTGTCTAATCTAATATAAAGCGGTTAAAGATAAGTGTAGTAACAGAAACAAAACAAAGCCCTAGGTGTAGGGAATACCCTTATTTAAATTAACATCTTAATTTTAAACCTTGAACGATTTTTTGTATTTATGAGATGCAGAGAAAAACTAAGGGAAGAGGAGAATGGCAGCTATAAATAAGCTGTTAGTGGAGGAGAATGATAGGTTGGAGAAAAAAGTCTCCCACTTTGTGTATGAAAACAAAAAAATTTGCAACACTTACAAGATGTAAAATATGTTCTACTTTATTTACATTCTTGCTTTTTTTTAAAAAAATCATAATTATTGTTGTTTCAATGACTGCTACGCTTCACAATTTTTGTGATTTTTGTTGCTCATTGATAGATTTACTTTCATTTATGCTTGATACTTAAATTTATTGACTTAGAGCACTATTAAGCTCGATCTTTTATATGTTCCTGATTTAGCAACCTAACTATAATGTCTATGAATGATACTTTTATATGAAAGTACATATGTTGAATTCATTATATTAGATGTTGCTTTAGTTTCGTAGTCCAAAGTTTTGTGTTTTTTTTGTATAAGTTCTTATCCTTACATGTTTGGTTGATCCTCATAAAATGGATATATGAGAGCGTTTAGGACTCCCTCATGAAGGAAATCCAAGAAGGAAACTTGGTTTGATGTCCTAAAAGATAGTTATGTGGCACTTAGGTATTTTTTCTTATAAAATAAAGCTTTATTTGGTCTAAGCTTTCTAGAATCATTTTAGTCGTAGTTTTTATGGATTTAAACTCTGAACTTTTTTTGTTTAACTCCTAAGAATTTTTGTTCCCCACTGATATCGAAAACTATTTCTCTTCTTCAGGGGTTTATGATTTATTTAAAGCATTTCATCTAAAAGAAAAGAAAGCCAGAAGCGTTTGATGCCTTTTTAAGTTTGTTGATTCAAAAAATATAGATTCAAATTCGATAACAATAGAATCTTTAAAATATGATGAACCATGCTATATGTTGTGGTTTAGTGAATTTTTTTTATATTTTTATATAGACATTTTATTTTTCTGCCATGTTTTCTTTTGTTCACTCATCTTCCTAAAGAAAACCTCTAACCTTATCAGACACCGATTAAAGAATCTGAAAAAGGCGATGCGACGATTGCGGAGAGATTCAAATTACTTAAAGGGGACCTTAGGCCTCGACATATTCCATCACCTAGGTGCGTTGAGACCTATATAGGATGAATCTGTACAAAGATATGGCCACCACTTCATCATCTTCTTCGTCTATGGTAGAAGGTCTTTGTGTGAGAGACTGTTTTAATATATTTTTAAGAGATGCATTGTTTTCAAGAGAGAACATATAAGCTACTTCTCATTACTTTTCTTTCTGTTGCAGAAATCCTACAAATTTTCTGAGCTTTGGCAACGACCTAAGTCCAAAGGATCATGACGTGGCCGATCGTATGTTTTCCTTCTTACTTCTTTGTCCTCTGTATTTGTAGTTTTATTCATCTTTGTACGTGTATTACCTTTACTTGGAGATGTTTATCTATCCATTTTACAAAAATATCGGATTCAGAATTTGGTTTTTTGAGCAAGTGGGCATGAGGATCAAATGGTGCATTATTGTAAGTAGTATCTCATTTTTGTGAAATTAAATACGTCTATAAACACTAGGGATGGGTCATTTTTTCTATACGATCAAGATAAGCATGTATCGTCCATCGTCTGGAATTTTAAGAAGACAAGTATTTGCTTCGCTATGTATATCTTTGTCAATTTCATATCTACTTAGGTATTTTCTTTGTTTTTTCTTACTATACACATCATATGATAGACTAGACGGATAGTGATAACTGTGATTTATTAAAAAAATTGTATGTTTAGGAAAGAGGTGTACTTAGGTGTCAAGAACGTACTTTATTGCTTCATCAATGGAAGCTCACTAAAGAGAAAATTCATTTGGTGAAGAAAGTAAGATTTGGATATTTCGGCATAATTGGGTCAATTAGTTTGAAAAATTCGCTTATCTATGCTTTTATCAAGAGATGAAGAAGAGCAACCCATACTTTCGGTTTCCTGATAAAGACAAGGATCCTTTGGAAGTTTGCGAGAGGTATTTGGGGAGAACTCCGCATGGCAAATTAAGTGAAAGTCGTGTGAGTGCGAAGTGGTTGAAGCAGAACTTTCACAGTGTTTGATACACTTCGATAGAAGAGGTGAGTACCATACTTATGATTATATTCTGTTTCTTATAAGGAGTACGATTGTTTCTATAACTGATCTCGAGCAAGATTTATGTAGGATACCTGCATTTTTTTAGCACTTTGAAAAACCTGGAAAATATGCATGGGGTGCAGTACTTGCATTTATGTATGGACAGATTGGTAATGCTTCCCAACAATATCAAATCATGGTTGGTGGCTATGTTACTCTACTGCAGGTCATAATATTTTCATTTTATACTTGCAGTTACTCGAGCTTGGTTTTAACTTAGGTTATAGGAAGTTGAGCTTCATCCGAGTTTGGAAGCTAGAGGGATAACATTAGCTTGAGGATTGACCAAGTGTTAGTAATTCAAATATAGCCACACAAATAAAAATGATATATATTAGTTTTTAGTACAGTTGTTTTACTAGCAAATATAGTAAATTCGTCTTACAAATTGTGAACAATCTATGTCATTGACATCTTAACTTGATCTCACGAGCTATTAATTTCAAAGGACAAAAGATGAGCCTACCAACTAAGAGTATTTGTAAATGATTTTTGAGTGAGAAACATCAAGAGATCATAATCTTTATTAATAGCAAAAAATTTATAAAATTACTTTTACAAATATTCACATAAGATATGTTAAATTGTCACGAAGTAAATTAAACAACTCGATAGATAAATAAATTAAACTTTTTGTTGAAGGTACCTCCATCAGAGAAGTTGTTACTGGTTTGGGAATTATTTGTGAGTTGATGACCACTCAAGTAATCCGTTGTTGAAAATTTTGAAGCAGCTCCACCTCCAGAGGTATTATTTCAACTGAGAGCTGAAATGATATGATGACTAATTATTAACATTTTGATTCTAGCAAAAAGTGTTGGAGATGAAACTTTAAGTCAATCAATGATTCTCTACCAAATGTTATGTGGCGGAATTTTCTTTTAAAAACTCTTCAAATACTCACTACTTTTATTTGATAGCAATTGCTAATTAGTGTTTCCAATTATATATATTTCCAACGTTATATACTGATGTACTTTTTTAGGTGTATATGACATCTAACGTACATATAGAAGGTGTTTCTCTTTTTTGATGTAAAGTAAACATTATAAGTCTTATGAGAAGCAGTAGATTGTTATTTTTTATCTACTTTTGTTAGAACCATTGCGCTTTTAAGCAATTATTTAATGAGATTACGATCTCGCTTTTCTGACTTTTCATTCTTATCAGAAACGTAATTCATTCATAATGAAATATCATCTTACAGTGTTCTTTGGCGTTTCCGCACTATTTTATTTAGTTTTCATGTGAACTTAGGCTAAAAACCATGTCAAGTCATCGGTGTTTGACACATATTGCATTCGTGCCACTAAGTTTCTTTCGTCCCCAAAACGATTCATTGATGTTTTAAATCGTTGTATTTTTACCACTATCGTGCGCAAATTAACAAGAGGCTGACATGTGTAATCCCAATGTACCCCAATTTGTTCCATGTACGGTCACACATTAAATCCTACCTAAAACACATCTAGTTACTAGTTTCACCTTTTTACTTCAACTTTTTACTTTTTACTTTAATTTTTTACTTAAATCGATTTACCTTTATTACTTTTAATTTTACCTTTTACTTTTTACCTCAAATAATTTTACTTTTTATCTTTTAACCTTAAATCGACTTACCTCTTTTACTTTTACGTTTACTGTTTATTTTTACTTCAAATAATTTTACTTTTTACCTTTTCACTTTAAATTGACTTATCTCTCGGACATTCACTCGTGAGACTTGCATCCGAATTGGGAAATTGGATTAGACAAGTCTCTTCCACGGTTACCGTTGTCTCTATCCTTATCTTTCTTCTTTGGCGAAAGTTATTTTCCCCATCATTATTATTATTTCCTCCATGATTTGAAATTTCTAAAACACTTGAAACTTGTTATTACTAGATTACCCTCTTTTTTTTAAAATTTAACATTACGTGCCATTATTAAAATAGAAAGCCCTACAGTGAAAAACACATCATTAACTCATTTTTAATCCTACGTATTTGATTTTTGCCTCTAAATTTAACCCTAAAACAAAAAAAATCAGTTTTATTGAAAATTGATTGAAAAATTGATCATTGAAAATCAAGAAACCCATACCAAACTGGAAATCTTAGTTTTGATACTGTATTCCCGATTTCTGCATTTTTTAGCAAAGAGCAACTGATTCCGAGGCAGTATCTCGGAATCAGTTGTTTTTTGCAAACGCATCTCATTCCGAGAGGCTGTCTCGGAATCAGGTGTCTTCTACAAAACAATTGTTTTTCTTCTGGCTATCTGCTATTTTTTTAAGAAGCATATGTTTCCGAGATGGCCTCTCGAAAGAAAAAAATCATTTTCTCCCTTCTTTCTAGAGTCCAGACGTTCTTTTTCACTCCGCCTTCTCTCCTCTCCTTTCTGTCGCTTTTCTTCTGGATTTTACTGACGAAACACCATTGTTTCATCATTGTAATACATCTCCTCCACGATTTTATCCTGGTTTTGTTTATTAAAGGAATCGACATCTGTATCTTCTTAGTGTTTCATCTAATTAAAGATTCTAGATTAAAGTTTTTTAGTCTACATCAATTATTAGATTAATCTGGACGATTTACAGATTGGTGAAAACACAATATTTAATTATTGTTTTGTTCTTTTGCAAGGCTACTACTTCTTATCTTTGAATAGGTCCATAACTTATGTGATGTTTCCTCTCTGATCAATGGAGGATTCAATGGATAATTCCCTAAAAATTCAAGGTGAAAACTGGGAACAAGACTAAAAGAAGTGTTGTTAAAGTTTTCTGGTAAATGTTTGGTATGTACTCTAATTTCTTCAGTGGAGGATTTAGCCAATGGATAGAAGGACATATATATCATTTCCTTCATGGATGAAATAATAACATGAGGTTTTTTTCAAATCATGGAGGAAATAATAAATATGATGAGGAAATATCTTTGGCCACACCACCGCCAAAAAACAACACCGCACCACCGCCGTAAATAATACCGCAGAAGCCGCCGCATCAATCATTTCCCTATCTGACCATTCTATATCTTGCATCTCTTAGCTGAACAAAAAGAAATACAAGGAAACAAACAGTTGAGTTCAGATCCAAAACCTTTTAACGCCTCGCATATCGTTACCAAAAAATATACCATCCATGATTCCCGTAAGGTAAACACTCATACGAACTTTGATGTTGAAGAACACCGTAGTGGTGGTTTTGACTACACTCATAGTCGATAAAAAAGATGATATATATATACAACATAAAAGATAGGGAAATCGGTTCGTGTAAGAGAACCTTGTTGGTGAGATCTCCACATTAATGTGATATTGTCCGTTTTGGGCCAATTGGCCCGCACAGCTTTTCTTTTGGTCCACTTCCAAAAGGCCTCACACTAATGGAGATGTATTCTTAACTTATATACTGATCTTTCTTCCCATGTTTAACCGATGTAGGATGGGGACTTTGGTCGCACCTAACAATCTTCCTCTCGAACAAAGTACCACTCTAGCCTCCTCTCAATTGACTTCCATTCGCCTACTCTAGTCAGGTGAAGAGAAACCCGAACTCTAGAGCTTTAGGGAAAATTTATCTGCTCACTATCAGATGACATTGTGCCGCTCCTTGATCAAGCCACTTGCTTGATGAGCTATCAGGCACTCCATCTTTAGATGAATCTGCGCCGCTCCTTGATCAAGCCACCTGCTTGATGAGCTATCAGACACTCTATCTTTAGATGAATCTGCTTCGCTCCTTCATCAAGCCACCTGCTTGATGAGTGATGCAGACAGTTTAGCGCTGGAATTTATGAAGACTGGCGATCACCCGAAGAATGCGATGAATTGACAGTTTGGAGCTCCGGTGTCTGATTTTGACCCACATCTCCTTGTTTCGAAGGAAACGACGCCACGAGTGCAAGTCACCAGCTTTGCTTGTGACATATGGGCTTTTTAGGCATTTGGGCTCATCTATCAGCTTATTTCGAGTTTTTAATACTTTAGAATATTTTAGTAATTTTCTTATTTTAGTTTTAGGGTTTCAATTGAAACCTTATATAAACATATCTTCTTTACATTGTTTGGAGAGTTGTTTTTTATTAATAAAATTAGGGTTTATCCCTCTATCTAGCTTATTTTGCGTTTCACTCTGAATCATAGTGGTATCAGACACATAGCGGTGGCGCTACAGTGGCTAGAGATGCAAGTGATTTCGGTGATCGTGAAGTTACTGACCTACGCCGTCAGGTGGCTGATCTTACCCGTCAGATGGCTGATCGTAATGCCAGGAAACAAGGCACAGAGGTTGAAGGTATCGATAACCTTTTTGGGGAGGGGTTCGAACAGAATACTTATCACGGCCGCCGCTGGAAGCTTGAATTTAAGGTAGACATCCCGGACTTTGATGGTAGCCTTAAGGCAGAGGCGCTTGTTGATTGGTTATCCCAGGTTGAGGAAGTGATGGACTTCAAGGAAGTTCCTAAGGAGAGAAGGGTCGCGTTGGTCACCATCCACCTGCGCAGTAGGGCACAGGCTTGGTGGCAGCAAGTGAAGAAGACCCGTGAGCGTGAAGGCAAGAAGAAAGTCCGAAGTTGGGAGAAGTTCAAAAAAACATCTGCAAGGCTTTCCTACCTTACAACTTCGAGCGGGAACTATTCCATCGACTCCAGGATCTTCGTCAAGGATCAAGATCTGTGGACGAGTATACAGAAGAATTCTACCAGCTGCTGGCTCGTACGGATGTGAACGAGTCGACGTATCAGCGGGTATTCCGCTATATTGGTGGGTTGCGCCTCCTGCTTCAAGATGTGTTGAACATGTTCGACTCGTGCTCTGTTTCTGAAGCCCATCAGCGTGCCCTCCAGGCAGAAAAACAGTTGGCTCACCGGACCCAGATTGGCGTACGGACTGGTGCTCCTTCACGGACTTCGACGTCCAAACCGGTTCCACGTCCAACCATTCCCATTGTTCCCATTGGTGCGACCAACCATTCTGCTGGTAAGTTACGTTTCTTTGACTGTGGAGAATTAGGGCATCGTCAGGTAGAATGTCCGAATGCTGCGGATGCTAGGGATCTTTTCTCTCATGAGGCATTTGAACCGGCCCCCATTGTTCCTGATGGTCTCCCAAAGTTTGATACATATGATGATGATATGGCGGAGGTTACGGCGGAGGTTGTGACAGGTGATGTTGGTGCAGTTCTGATGGTACAGCGCACTTTTCTTTCCCCTCGTGATCCTGATCAGAGTGACTGGCTGCGGAATGATGTGTTTCCTGTTGCTAGCCCTGTTGGGACTGATGTGTTTGCAGATGTGCTTCCTGTTGTTAGCCCTGTTGGGACTGATGTGTTTGCAGATGTGTTTCCCGTTGGTAGCCCTGTTGTGACTAATGTGTTTACAGATGTGTTTCCTATTGCTAGCCCTGTTAGGACTGATGTGTTTGTAAAGGTGTTTCCTATTGCTAGCCATGTTGGGACTGATGTGTTTGCAGATGTGTTTCCCGTTGCTAGCCCTGTTGGGACTGATGTTTTTGCAGATGTGCTTCCTGTTGTTGGGTTGATCCGCTCCACAATCCGAATGCTTATCGACTGCGTTTGCCTAGCCATGTTCGTACGTCTGATGTCTTTAATGTTAAGCATCTAATTCCTTATACAGGTGACTCTTCTGAGTATTTAGTTTTTAATACTTTAGAATATTTTAGTAATTTTCTTATTTTAGTAATACTTTAGAACTTTGGTCGCACCTAACATAAAGTATGTTAGCAATGACCCGGGCCCATTTATAAGTGAACTAAAATTAAGAATAATTTATTAAATGGGTAAAATATATTAGTATAGTTAGCTATGACCAGTCGTTCATTTAGTTCGATTAAATATAAAAGTGGTTTGTTAAAAGAAAATGATTTAAATTTAAAAGTAAAATGAGAAAAAATAAAGGTGAAATGCAAAAAAAATAAAAAAAATAAAATGAGGGTATTTTAGGTGTAAATTAACGAGTGAAAAAAAGCAATGATTTGAAACTTTAAAGACCTGAGGAACGAAAAAATCTTAGTGGCACGAATGCAACATGTGTCAAACACCACCGATGATTTGACAGGGTTTTTAGCATGTGAACTTCCAATTTAATTCTTTCTTATTTAACCAAAGCACTAGAATTCTACTCAGTTCTGTGGATCAAACTTACGTTCTTGTAAAGAAAATGACCGACTGCTGTTTGCCTGGTACGTCTTGTATTTGCAAAAGGTTTTCATCTGTCTCTTACAAAATAGTTTAAACCCTCAAGACGTTGCATCAGTAGGGTATTTTTTACTCTACCAATTACACTCATTAATATTAATACCACTGTCGTTCCCGTATGGCATTATGTTTAGCAAGGTTTAGGGTTTCGCTTCCGGCCAAGCTAAAGAAAGGGAAGTCCGGTTCTCGAATATAACATGAGGTGTTGCTGGTGGAAGGAAGATAGTTGGTGTCGTGGTGCTAAAATTATAGGTTTTGTAACTTGGGGGACCACGTGTGCAGGTTGGATAAGGAACGATAGAGTCGTTAAAATAAGCTGAAAAAGATACACATCCACTCAAACTAGCGCCCTTTGGATGCGTGAAGTTGCATACCACCTGCTAACTAGCTACCGCAATTGTATTAGAAGTTAAGCCGCTTGGGTCTCCGAACTGGCTTGATCTTACATGGTCTGAAGGGCCACATTGGTAGTTTGGGTTCTGCAGTACAAACAGAGTACATTGATTGGTGACGTGCGACATCTTAAATACCTACATTTGAAATACTGTATTTGACTTGCTTGGCATCGACCGTTGGAAAATAGTTATGTTTCTGCAGCACTCTTATATAATTCTAAGTTGGAAATCATTGACCTTGATTTAAGTCAAGTTGTTGGCCTTCTGTCGCAATCTAAAAATTTGCTTAACGAATATGGAGCCAGATGTATCAACAATATATGGATAAGTTTCTCTCATGGAAAATATAAATTTCTACTTCATCCAATCAAAACTCATTTGCCAATTTTCAAAACGACCATGTGAGTTATGGTTTGTAATTTTAACTTGCACCATGTAGTTCGACCTGATGTTTTCATCACATCCTCCAATTACGTTTGGTTTGAAGTTTGGATCTTTTGTACAACTATCATATAATGTGTAAAATCGTCATTATTTATCTAATTTAGTATGAAATTAGGTTTGTTTTTTTTACAACTATCCTATAATGTTTAAAATAGCAAAATTAGGTAACTCACAGCAACGCGCCGAAAGTTTTTTAGTGAAATCTAAAAAACAATTCTTAAATTAGTACTTTAATAATTGACACTGTCATGCAATTATTTATGACTTTACCCACAAATAAGTATTCAGTTATTCAATACATGTAAAGTGAAAACTAAAACCATATGCACCAGTTTCGTACAACAGTTTTTCTTACCATTATCGTATAACGTATCAGAATTACAATTCATTTGTTTTTAAAATATACAAATACATGGCTGTATGTTGGAACTTCATACAACAACATACTAAAGCATAGAGAAGTGTGTGTATAATGACAGCCCTCTCTCTTTTTAATTTTGGTTCTTATATTAATCAATTATTTTAATTATAGTAACCGATTCTTTTGTATATCTTTAATGCATTCCAAATCTTCGATCCATTTGACTGATTTATCATGCATTACAATTATTTATACAGTTGTTTCATAGCCTGATCACTATAAACTATATATCTCCTTACTATTATATATATTATAATAATATTGTACGTCTTAGTTTTAGCATCTAAGATAAAAAACAATGCATATAAAAACAGTGCATATAATTGTTATGTCCATTCAAGGAATTTGTTTTATCCATCTTTCCATTAAAATATAAGAATGCTTTCTTTGCAGAATAATTCAATTTAAAAAATTGACATTTAGATACACCTATGGCGATCAAAACAACAATTGATCCAACGTATGTATATTTTATCGACGATCATAGAAGTTGGGATAGCTTTCGTGCATGGATGTCACTTTGTTAATGTAAGTATATTTTGTTTCCAATCAAAATTTCTTACGCTATCATTACCAATGCATTCGTTTATTTTATTTCCTTGCAGATTACTACTCCACCCGATGGACCGTTGCCTCCATTATACCCGTGTTGGGCCGCTTACGCAACCGAAGAAGCGAATCAATGGGCGCATCCATACTACCGACGGTTGAACAAATTTACACAGATAATGCCCGCAAGGAAAATCAACTTGAACGAAAAACCCCATGTCACAGATTTGACTAGAGACGATGACGTTTCAAATGTTTGAAATGTTTTTGTGCAACATTTGTAGTTTAAGTTAGTTAGTTTTCCTAACATCTACTGTAACATATGTAATTTTGATGTAATTTTGATGTAATTTTGATATAATGTAGTTTAAAGTGTTTGTCAATTTCATACAAAGGTGTTTGAAGATTTTAAGTTTAATGTAAGTTTCATTACAAACACATATCACATATCCACTGTCAAAATTTGGCCTGGTTTCTCAAACATAAAGCTTCTGTCGCAGGCCCAAAATGAGACGCCATTTGGGCCTGGTCTCATTTTGGGCCTGCGACGCTAGGCCAAAAATTTGGCCTAGTTTTTCAGACAGAAAGCTTCTGTCGCAGGCCTAAAATGAGACGCCTTTTGGGCCTGCGACGCTAGGCAAAAAATTTGGCCTAGTTTGTCAGACAGAAAGCTTCTGTCGCAGGCCCAAAATGAGACGCCTTTTGGGCCTGGTCTCATTTTGGGCCTGCGACGCTAGGCCAAAAATTTGGCCTAGTTTTTCAGACAGAAACTAGGCCTAGTTTCGCAGGCTTGGACATTTGTTGGAATAAAATACCAGTATAAGGGAGAAAACAACAAGTACATTTTGAAGAAATACAAGAAAACAACAAGTACACTTGAAAGATCGCTTTCACAAAAAGAGGAAAACATTAAGTTAAGACTTTTAACTTAACGAAACATAAGAAAATAATTAAACACCGAAATGCCAACAACCAAAATGCTCAATCATCGAAGTCATATCCCAAGTTGTCGTCAGAATGAACCCCCTCCTCCCATTCCGCAATCTTATCCTGAAGATACGCCACCATATCCCTACTGATGTAGTCTACCACCGTCATGTTGAAGACGGCGGCCGCTTCTTGCTTAATTTTATACGGCTGAAACAACAAACGTTGAAGCGGTTGGCAAAAAAGATACCTCTGCTTGATTTGCTCACGGTTGCGCACGAGGAGACCTCCTGTTTGTAAACGGCCGTAGCCGTAGTACATCTTACAAAGCACCCGATCAAAAAAAGCATCACTAGTATCTTCCCCCATCTCTCGGCGGGCAATCCTCGCCGCCAGAAGCAAATGGTAGTCTTCATGGGGAGTAAACTCCATTTGTTGAACTTTATAAGTTTGAGAAGATTATATGAATGTAAACGGATTTGTAGTCCCTTTATATAGTGAAGTAAATTTGGGTGGGACTTTATTTTAGAGAATGAGAGGGAGTTTAAGAATTTAGAGAATGGGAGGGAGTTTTGATTTTTTAGAAAGAGCGGGATTTTTTGAATTTTCGAGAACGAGAGGGAGTTTAGAATTTTAAGAACGAGAGGGAGTTTTGATATTTTAGAATGAGCGGGATTTTTAGAATGTTCGAGAATGAGAGGGAGTTTTCGGTTTCTTACTTTACACGTGTTACGTTTTCATTTGAATGTTTTTCTTACCGGTCCGTCTATAAATAGAAGCTTCATGCACATTAAATTGTAAATTAGTTGATAAATCAAGCTGAAAAATGGGTTCATGGACTGAGTTGGAAGATCAGTATCTGATGAGGGCATCAGTTGAAGTTGGTAATATGCACATTCCAGAGGGTGGTAAAAGGTACTGCGAGGCATTAGTATGCCAGATGTACTTCCTGTACGGAAGGGATGGTGTTCAGTCGCCTTACATTTCAAGGCGTGTTGATGAAGTGCGAGCTAGGTGGTCGGTCTTGGTCACATCCCGTCGACATCTTGTTTCTGGCCTCACCGAATTGGAACGTCGTGTTGCGGGTAACCGGTTCAACTGTCAGGTGACGGATTATATAACAGAGGACCAGCTGGATACGGTCCGCTCTGACATTATTGACATCCGGCTACAGGAAATCAGTGACTACAAAGATGCGAAAGAAGAAAGGAGGTTGATGAAATGGAACTGGCCTGATAGATAAGTATGAGTCTGTGTATTTCTGTTTGAGTGTGAGTTTCAATTTAAGTATGAGTGTGTATTTCTGTTTGAGTGTGAGTTTCAATTTAAGTATGCGTGTGTATTTCTGTTTGAGTGTGAGTTTCAATTTAAGTATGAGTATGTATTTCTGTTTGAGTGTGAGTTTCAATTTAAGTATGAGTGTGTATTTCTGTTTGAGTGTGAGTTTCAATTTAAGTATGAGTGTGTATTTCTGTTTGAGTTTGAGTTTCAATTTAAGTATGAGTTTCAATTTAAGCATGAGTGTGTTTCATTTTAATTTTGAGTGTGTTTTTCTGTTTCATTCTAATTTTGAGTGTGTATTTTATTCGAATGGAATCGAACCGATAAACATGATAAATCCAAAGCAAACATACAATAAATTAAAATAAAAAAATTAAAAGCAGTCATACAATTAACCGATTACAAAATATAGTGTTGATGTCCAAAAATCTAACAAAGTTATGCTGAGAGTAATAATCAGTGCCGTCGGTACCTCTCAGCGATCCTACACATCTGAAGGGCAGTCTCTAGAAGATCAGGGTGATCCATAGTAGGTAGCGATGGAGCAAACCTAGCAATCTGCTCGTATCCTGAATAATCAGCACCACCCTGCGGCTCCAACCGAGGACCTCTCTCCGGCGCAGGACGACTGAGGATGTACCATAGCCTCTTCCTCGCCCAAATGTAGTACATCGGGTCAGCACTCGCTCCACTACCACGGTACACCGTGCCAGCAGGAGTGAACACGTGGTTTTGCCATGTCTGCCACAAGTGATCGTCCCATTTTAAGCTACTGACCATCTTCTTCCCTACTTTTTTCGACTTAGGAGGGCGTATATCCTTAGGAATCAGCTGTACATACCCCATCTGTCGAACGACACGGTCTGGGTAGTACGGCACAACCACGTCGAACGAACCAAGGGTCAACTCAACATAAGTCACCTGCTGGAACGGAAAGTGGTCCTGTAAATGTATGAAGGGGAGGAACATGACCTGTAAATAAAAAAATTAACAACTTAGCCCATTTATATTAGTAAAATTACTCATAATTAAAATAATTAAAATGAACGAATATGACTTACATCTGCCTCGGTGCACGTCGCCAGTGCGTGTCTCATCTGCATGCGCACCTCATGGGAGACACCAATCTTCTGCGGCGCATGTCGGCACATATGGGGCATGGATACGTCGTAACCAGGAAAAAGTGGAGCTCGAAGCTGAACAAAGTGTGCAAAAATCCACGACTCGAGCAACGCTAGAAACCCGCAACTGCCTCCCGTACCATGGAGAGATCCCTGACTAAGGGCGTGGTACAGCTGCGCTAAAACCAACTGACCCCAGTTGTACATATGCATACTCTGGTACTGGTTCACGAACTGGAGGTAATCTAATGGAATGCTGTTGCCAGTTTTGTTCGCACATATAGTGGTACCTAACAAATATAGTATGTAGGCACGGGTGGCATGATCTAAACCCTCATCAGTGATCCTCCTATCATTATACTGAGAACTACTAAAAGTACTCCGCAGCCACCCTGGGTTCACACTACTAGCATTCCTAAGGTTTTTACTCAGCTCTGATTGTCGCACACCTAGCAAGGCAGCATAAGTACCAAGCCTCTCAACGTCAGAGTCAAAGGGTAGAGCTTCGAAGGACCTACCTACAACCGGTAGTCTAGTGATGACGTGGATATCTTCCAACGTGACTGTCATCTCCCCGAACGAGAAATGGAAAGAAGAAGTCTCCTCATGCCACCGCTCTAAGAATGCCTCCACCAAATGGAGGTTCGTATGCCAGCGGATGAGTGCATCGACGAGTGGACCAAATATAGTCTCCATCACCCTTGCCCGTACCCTGCTCTGCTTTGTAATGTCCCATCTCCGGAGACTGTCATACATAGCGAAGCATCGCATGGTGACCCTATCCTGCAATATGTATAAAATATGTAAATTCGTAAAAAAATAATTATTATAAACATGTGTATCGAACACGTAAGAAAATGATAAAACAGTATAAAGGTGTAGCACTTACATCTCCGTGATAGACGCTATAAGCCTCGTGTAGGGTGTAATCCGGGAAAAGTGCCGGAACATGCGACAGCACGGAATAAAAATCAAGATCCTCACCCTCATGTGAGTGGGATGCTGCCTCTGGCGCGTGAGGTGCATCGGCATCCGTATAGTCCGGTACATGAGATGCATCAGCCCCCATATACTCCGGTGCATCTACATCGTCATCGTACTCATCGTCAGGGGGATGCGACGTAGAAGCTGCCCCTGTGGTACCATCAGCAGGAGTAGGAATATAATCGTCGTGACGACGGAGACGTCGTCTACTACGTGTACCGGGAACATGTTCCTCGTTGGGAGCAGCCTCATCGGCCTCGGACCGCGCTCTAGCCGCCGCTGCTGCCTCCTCCTCCGCCCTAAGTTTCTTGAACGGATTTTTTGCTTTAATCTTGAATCGTCCCATCCTGTAAATACAACGCAAAAAAATATGTATTAGTCGCAAAACACCAAATAAAAAAAAACAACTTTGGGCCTCGTCGCAGGCCCAAAATGAGGCGTCATTTGGGCCTCGTCGCAGGCCCAAAATGAGACATCATTTGGGCCTCGTCGCAGGCCCAAAATGAGACGCCATTTGGGCCTCGTCTCATTTTGGGCCTGCGACGAGGCCCCTTCTTCATCGCAAATCAGGGCTGCGACCAGAACGGATCTGGTAGCACGCTGTTCGTGCTACCAGCAGCAAACACGATTCAAAAACTCAACACCACCAAAACAGCCTCATTTCTAACAAAATCAAGCACCAAAACATAGGTCCTAGCAATACTAACAACAATACAACACTAATCTAACAAAACAACACCTAAAATCATACAAAAATCGAACTTTTGAAATCGAAACCAAAAAAACTAAAAAACCTAGATTCGACAGTTTAGACCGAATGAAATCAAAAACAAATTACACCATGATGTTTGTATCGTTTACCTTTAACTTTTCTTCACTTCAGATTCTTCAAAAATCGAGAAGGTGAAATGGATGCTCCGGGTGCTTGAGAGGTTTCTAGAGAGAGAGAGAAAGAGAGGAAAAAAAGTGGTGAGAGATCTATCAAACGCTTTTATAGCTAGGTTTTCTGAAAAGGGTAAAATGGTCAAAAATTAGGTGCGAGATCTATCAATTAGGTATAAGATCTAGCGGTTTAAGATCTATAAAAATGTGTAATATTTCTAGCCTGGCCCTATAGTTATATATATATATATATAACTCTCCTTCAACAGATTTTATTGATTTCTTAATTTATATTATATATATATATATATAATATTTAAATAACTTGTATTTATATTTACATCAAAGGTAATTTATATTTATATTTACAATTTCTTATTTTATATTCAGTAATTTGTATTTATATTTACATCAAAATTATTTATTATTCTATATTTAGATCACTTGTGTGTCGAATTATGAATTCTATCAAATATATAATTATATAATTGACTACAGATTCGAATTATGGATTCTATCAAATATATAATTGACTACGGATTCGAATCATAGCTATTTCATAAAATATTTATAAAATCATAGGAATTTTTGCGTGTGATCTTTAAATTTCAAAATCCTATATACTAGTGCATCAAAATTACAAACAAATTTCTTATTCAATTCTTAAAACACAAGAATTTTTTTTAATGATAATCGATGTGTCGAATTATGGATTATATCAAATATATAATTGACTACGGATTCGAATCATAACTATTTCATTAAACATTTAAAAAACCGTACCAATTCTTCTGTATGATCTTTAAATTTTAAAGTCCTATATACTAGTGAAGATATTTTAAATCATAGTCTTTAAATTTCAAATTTCAAAGATAATTTAAATTACAAAACCACAAAATGTTAAAATTTCAGGCGAAGAAAGAAAAACATAATTAATATGATTGTATATTTGCCTTTGAAAATTTCAGGGATGGTTTTAAACCCTTTATTTTTTTTCCTTTAACAAGAACCTAATTTTAACATTGACTATATCATAGATTTGTCGTCTCTCGACTCCTACGGATCTCAACATAATCAAAGACGTGTTGAGATACACACACAATACATGAAGATAAGTAAAACAAGACTAAGATGAAAAGACTTAAATATGAGGTAGCATCGTCAAGCCCGATAACTTTGGTGTGCTCATGATTATAAATTGGTAAAATACTAAAAAAAATAACCAATACATAATGGATTCATGAATAAAAAAACACTAGTTAACCAAACAACCAAAAAAATAATACATGGTGCATAAAAGCCGAAAAAATTATATTTTATGCTATTTCATTTTTGGACAATGACCAGGACCCCATAAGGATCAAATCCTGGCTACGCCACAAGCACGAGAATCGTCTTTACAATCGCATCGGTATGCAAATCGAAAATTCGTGAAATGGATGTGAAGATACAAAAATAGAGAGGTTTTATTGATAGATTATTCTTTTTATACCGAGGCGGTAAGAGTTAATTACATAAATATATAAATATACAAGTATTTAGTATCGTTGTAGTGTAATTATGGTGTATTGGCGATGCAGTAACTTATGTGTTATAAGTAGAAAGGTAAGATCAATCTGAAGGCCATCAATCGAATGATATTTTTTGCCATGGCCATCGGCCAAGATCATCGGTTAGGACATCGGTTGCATGGTGTGTTGTTGAGTAGGCTTAAATCGTTGCTTCGTCCCTCAACTATCACGTTTTGTGTCATTTAGTCCCTCGACAAAAAAATCACGGTTGAAGGTCCCTCGTCTATAAAAGATCTATAAATTCAGTCCCCGCGCGTGGTTTTTGCTGTAATGCTGCCACGTGTCACTATAGTTAAATGGTTCGCGTTCTACAAATATTCCTTCGACTTTTAATTCTATTTTTACCCTTCGAATTTAATATTTTTTAAATATATTTTTTATTTTTATTTTTTTATCAAAACAGAGTATTGCAAAATTTGCTATACTCTGTTTTCAAACAACAATATTGCACGCACATTTAATCTACATACATTTTGTAATATATCACTAATTAAACCTACAGCAGTCAAAGATTCAGATGCTCATTTCATAATTTATCTTCTTTCTTACGATTCCGACACTTGCGCAAAAGGTTCAACCCTTTGGCTTCAGGGTCGAAGTTCACATATACTGATTTGAAATGAGGATCCAATTTTATAAAGGGCTAGGCTAATTCAAGACCCGTTTTTTCTATAACGAAACCCGGTGATAGTGAGACCCGACTTGGCTATAACGAGACCTCTCTTATTTACAAAAATGTCATCGATATAAATACAAAAATTCCCAAATTTTACAATTTTCTTTCTTCGAAAACCCTAACTCTCTCCCAATATTTGAAAATGCTAGATATTTAAAATCCAACTTCATAGACTTGTTAAAGTATGAATTCTCTACACCATTGTGCTATTTTTTAAAATTTGGATCTATATTTGTAGTGATATTTCGAGTTTATTTTTCAGATATAAAAATCGAATTTTCCCCTATTTGTAGTTGTTGTTTGGTTGTTTGATTATATGTATATGCTTAATTAGATCGTTGGCTTCAATTTGGTATAAGTTTTGCTGCATTTGACCCCATAAAAATCACGTTTGGGATTTGCATGTGGGTGTTCTTATAATTTCTAATAATTATAATCATATATTATAATTATAATCAATTCAAATTTCTAATAATTTATAATTTATATAATTTCTTATATAATTTATAATTTATATAATTTTTTATAAATTAATAATCATATATTTATATAATTCTTTTTACTACATTTTATATAATTATTGAATTGTAATAACAAACGTAAATTTAATGTATTAAATAATTAGAATAATTGAAAATAAAATCAATAAAAAGTATAAGAAATATTCACCATCATTTTTTTAGAATGTTCAATTTCCATGTGTAGTTAAAAATTGTAAGAATACACACGTTAAATTCGGCATGAAAGTATTTTCAATTGGCGAAATTCGGCATGGAATAGTATTTTGAATTGACAAAATTCGGCATGAAAGCGCAAAAATTTGACAAAATTCGGCATGAAAGCTCAAAAAATTGACAAAATTCGGCATAAAAGCGCAAAGATTTGACCAAATTCACGCACGAACATGCGTGATTTTGGCCAAATTCACGCACGAATGTTCGAAACGGCGCACGAAAAGGTGTGAATTTATATAAAAATATAATTTTTTCCTCAAGCCATATATTTAGAGATGATTTTTTGTTTTTTTTTAAGTTCATGGGTTTATGGGTTTATGTTGAATATTAGAGAGATATGTAGTTGAGAGAGAAGAGAAAGATAGTAAAAATGTATGTGTTTGAGCTTTAAAGCCTAAGATTTATAGTTGAATTTATTGTTTTTTGAGTTAATGGGTTTATGGATTTTTGGGTTTTTTATGAAAATTAGAGAGAAAACTGGAGAAGACAGAGAGAGAGATGATAAGAGGTAAAAATGAAATATCAAAAAAATTATGGTTTTTATATCTAGTGGCATTTTGGTAATTTCACGTTTTCAAAAAAAATCAAGATTTGGAGTCTCACTATAAACAAAAAGGGTCTCATTTTAGTCGTGCCCTTTTATAAAATGTCAGGTCTTTTAGATAAGATATACAGATTTTAATTGAAATTGATTTTTGCCAAGACTTATACTTAAGGTCTTTTAGATAAGTTCACATATACGATCTCTGCGAATCTCCACAACCACCCCCACCGGCGGCGGATGAATCGCTAGTGTGTTCAACCGACATAAGGTCTGATTGCTACTCTCAGATCCAAACCCTAAACAAGCTGGAACTTTCCAGAATGTTATCGAATCCACTCTACTCTTCTAGATTCAATATCTCACACAGAAGTCGAAAACGAAACAAATTTCATGTTTGGATTCCTAGAAAACAACAGAAACTAAAAACGATTCAATATACAAAATCTACGAATCCAATTTAAGCATTAATAAACTCCATAAATCATAAATAATCAATAAATTCCTCCAACGAAAACTGAAAACATCATCAACAGTTTTAAATTCTATATAATAAATAAGAGCGAGATGAGTTTATTCAGGTTGAGAAAGTTATAGATGAAGAACAAGCTTCGGACATGGAAAAACGGCGTAAAAAAACAGTAAAAAAATAGAGTATAGCAAATTTTGCTATACTCTGTTTTGATAAAAACTAAAAAATAAAAAATAAATATATATTTAAAAAATATTAAATTCGAAGGGTAAAAATGGAATTAAAAGTCGAAGGACTATCTGTGGAACGCAACCATTTAACTATAGTGACACGTGGCAGCATTACAGCAAAAACCACGCGCTGGGACTGAATTTATAGATTTTTTATAGACGAGGGACCCTCAACCGTGATTTTTTTGTCGAGAGACTAAATGACACAAAACGTGATAGTCGAGGGACGAAGCATCGATTTAAGCCTTGTTGAGTATAGAGCTTCGACTAAACAACTTAAATACACAGGTTATCGATTGCATGGTGTGTTGTTGATGTAGAGCTTTGACCGAACAACTAAAATCCGCATTTAATGAGTAGCCCCAATCTTTGGGAAGTAATTGAGAATAACTTCATTTGTTTTTCATGTGTGTTTGATGTGTGTTTGTCGAATGTATTTTGTAGTATAGTACGTATTTGAATTTAAATGACTGCTTCCAAAGTATACAAGTAATATTGTAACAATTTCAGCCGGATTCCGTAGAGTATTTAAATATTTTAGTAGATTAGTTTTACTCCAGCCAAACTAACTTTATAGACATTTCTAAGTTTAATTTGTATTGATCATGTTTTGGCCTACATTACAAAATCCTATGCGGACCAAAAACCTTCATTGAAGACATAAAAAACTCTATTTTGCTAATTGGAAAATAGTACTGGAAATCGTAGTAGACTCCTAGAGTTTTTAAATGTTACCTTGCATTGATTCATTTGTGTTTTATTGATGTATTTGCTCCGAACTATTGTTCGGCTTCATGATATAATATAAAGATAAAGTTGTCTTCATGTTTATTGCAGATATGTTGCAGTAGCTCCTCATATTCCTTTTGAACATTTTGGAATGATTGAACAATTTGGAATGACTACTAGGCACGTAAAATAAATTTATTTCTTCAGAAATTGGTAATTGAGTAACCCTTCTCATCCTTGCTGAAGAATGCGGAAATGATTAGAGGAAAAAGAATCAACACCGATTCTTGAAGTGTGAGGGAATGTGATGTAGCCCAGCAAGCCCATAACTACTTAAAGATTCTCGATAAACGCAAACAGACCTTGGTGTTACACCAGATATCAGATTTGGGCACTCCAATAACTCAAATTGAAGATCTCGATGAGTTCGTCGAATGTCCAGAGTTCAAATAATTAAAGTTCCCCAACTTCAAGTAATCATATTCCTCCATCTTCAATTCCTCATGGTTCTTCGAATGATGGAAAAATCCCCAATTTCTATCATGCAAAGGATGCTAACGGAACTTCTTTGATGGCTTCTGCATCACCTTATGTTTCTTCATCACCATATTCATTTTTCGCACGAAGATATGTTGCCTACTTCATATCCGCATCTTTAGTCTCTACATTTACCTCTACATATTTTCCTATAGAAATATCATTGTTCTCCCACCTTATGCATATCCAAAATGTGGCTCCCAGTGTATTAGTCATGTCTCCACCTCCACTATTACCCCTCATTTTCTCGCTTTATCAAGTAAGTATAATGATATTGTTTTGCAGTATCTACCTTTTCCACCATCTCATTTTCTTCTGAAGTGATCCACAACAAAGTATAAATAATATATGCATCATTCAACTTAAGGAATAATATTTTTCACCTGAATATTATCACATAAGGAAAAACATCCAGACTTTAATAGACAAGTATAAAATCCAGGTATCGCAGTGCTCGTTCGATAACTTTCAGTATTGCACTCCAGCAATCAGGAGAGAGAGTGTCACATTCGTAAAAAATAAACATAGACTGAGTTGGAGACTAGGAAATAAACATGTTTCGAGTAAATCCATAATGCTCTTGAACTACCGAACTCTATTTTATGAGATCTTTCAAAGTTATGGGCATGTACTTTTGTGTCAAACTTTGGTGCTTTAGGTTGCGAATTCGCCGACCAACTTTGGTGGTACTATTATGAGCTCTAGATGCTTTAGCTAGTAAAGAAAGTGCCTCCCCATCTGATCCCAAAAATGATCATGAACCATCAGTCTCCACAGGCAAATCATGCATAATTCTCCTGTTAGAAGCCCTTTCTCGTTAGAAGCCCCTTTTTGTAACCTTGATTTTTATAAGCCACAAGATAAAGCAGCGATGTCTAGGAAACTTTTACCTGAATGTTGGATTCTCGACCCATTATAAATATATATGTAGTATTTGGATCATTCTGAGAATTGAACTTGAGATACCCCGGTATATAATCAAATCTTCAAACAAGAAATTGTTTCGAACCGGAGTCCTCTACAACAAAATTTTAAAAAATATTCACCATCAAAGTGAATATCTAACATGAATTCATCAATGGATATTCCAAAATTAATTTTTAGTCATCATCAATGGTTTCACTTTTAACTCAGCTTAATTATCATAAGATATATTAGTGAACATGCACATGTTTAAGAAGAATCCTTCACTTTTCATAATACAATTAAGAGCTTTAATATCCCTCAACATATATATAACATTAAAATGTGTATAAGTTTATATGAGGCTACAAGCTAAAATTCATCATCAACAAACAAATACGTGCAATAAGCCCTAAAAATGAAAGTCGTCAGTCCATCTCCATGATATAAAGACTATACACCAAGCAATCTCCCTGATAAAAATTATTTAAGCGATGTTATCTCAATGATATACGCTAAGTGATCTTCACGATAGAAAGACTTTAAGCCAAGTTATCTCCATGATATATGCCATGAAAACTCCATCATAGAACGTATAGTGATCACAACAATAGAAAGATTGTAAACCAAGTGATCTCTATGTAAATAACGACGAGGTTCGTGTATACTGATAAGATAGAAAACCGTGAATGTGGTTAATAAAACGACATGGTATGCAAGTGGATACATTGAGCCATGGCCTACGAGTTTAAAGTAGCGAACTGGTAAGAAAACCAAACCCGAGGTAAAAACACCATTGAGGTACGCAACTGGACAACTTTGGTGACTAAAACTAAACCTAAGGTGAAAACACCATCAAGACATGCAACTGGCCATACCGGGTCCTGACTTACGAGTCAAATCGTAATTTTGGTTACCTAAACCAAACCAAAGGTGGAAACACCATCATAATATGTAACTGGCCATATTGTACCTTGACTCACGAGTCAAATATATATACCGACCCCAACAACGAGAAAGATAATACAACTCGGTTGTCGAAGTAACTATATTTCCAGAATCTACATACACCACCTACGATATGAAATTATATAAATGTGTCTTCCTCGAATAATATTTATAAAATAAATATGCTGCCAAAAAAATGTTATGATAAAATAATTTTTTCAAATAGAGAATCTCATTTAGTATCGACTTTGTCAAACTAACCAATAATACGAGGAGTGATGTATTTATGTAAGAAACTTGAGATATATTGGATGAAACATGCCGACCTAAACCATGTCGACATAAACTATGCCGACCTGAAACATAATGACTTGGAATATGACGACTTGAAACATGATGACTTAAAGTACAAATCTAAAATAAGGCACGTATCTGGATGACAAAGCTAAGTATAGTCTTTACTTTATCCTTCAGCAAATACTAGGGGGCTACCCATCCATATTCAGTAAAGAATCAAAGCAAACCAAAGAAACATGTACCTAACAACCTAATAATTTTAGTTGTACTATTTCTTTTGGCGAAATAAATATTTTTATCCCCAAGGGTGGTTATGACCGACAAAAGGTTTTAACTAAGCGAGAACAGTAAGGTACAAACCAAGTTAGAGACGTCCCTGATAATAGTTTGGCTATGAGATTTAACAAATAATCAAGCTTTAAGACTTTTAGGAGTCTATGACATGACTGACATAATTACTTCGACATGAAAAATGAAGTCTCGATAAAAAAAAATATAACAACTTTAGTCGTGAAGACAAAGCTACGACAATCATCAAAGCTTTAGCAAATGACAAGTGGTGTCCCAAAGACATGGACAAGAAAGGACATATAGACAACACTATCTGAATATTATATTCAAACATTGATTCCTCATTAAGTTTCATTACATTCCAACTCAATGAATATAAATGATTCCTAATAAGAATAAAATACCAGGATAGTAATAAAGCACATAGAATATTTATAATTTTATTACACGTGATATTACTACACATATATTTAATACGAAAAGAAAAAGAGAGTCTTATGACACTTGTATAAATAGAATTTATAAATCTTAATGCAATTGAACCAATTTTTATACAGAAATACAATTATTCATAAATCTATTCTCTTCATTTTATCTTTCTTCATTTTAGTCTAATATTACCTCTAAAACAATCTTGTGGTGTTTTATTTTTTACCTCACATGATATTTCAGATTTTGTTTTATGATCTACAATTCGAAAGATACAAATTTTTAAATAAAGGCTTGGACGAAATATTATTTTTTTATTTTGCTTAGTGGTCCATAATTTTGTTTGAAAACTTGGCTAGATATATTTGGACAACTCACCTAATTAATAATGAGTTACATTTCTTTAATTAAATAATTAATAAAAATAATAAATTATTATAAATAAATAATGCTATTTCCTGTATCGTCCCAAAAGAATATCAAAATCAATATCTGGTCACCCTATAAATTACTATTACCTAATCAATATTTATAATAATTGTTTATTTTTATTAAATATAATATATTTAAAAAAACTCTAAAATATCCTTATTGGCCTATTAACTAAGAAAATGAACACACCATTTTCAAAAATCCATTTACATTATCTATGATTTTCGAAGAGAAAACTAGTTTCTCGGTTTTTCATGAGAATTCATGCGAGGAAGATAGTGGGATCTAACCAAAATGGCGTCAATAAAGCGTGGATTGGGGCTCGATGTTGTGTTTGAAGAGAGTAGTGATGTTATGGTTGGATCCAGTGTTGGTTGAAGTAACGAGAAGATCGACGGTAGAGAATGGAACGACGAAGATGGAAATGGTGGTGGTGGTTCTTCTAGGAATTCAAATCATGGAACTATGATGCTGAGAGATATTATCATAGAAGATCGATGCGAATCTTGGAAACAGACTTCTTCTTAGTAATTACATTTTAATATTTAAAAGAGATATGAATTCTTACTCTATTTTCGGCTTCTTGATTTATTTTTACCAAGTCAAATTATGTTATCATATGATTAAGTTAGTAAGCATAGTTTTGTATCGATTTGTTATGAGGAAATAATTGTTGATGATTTTGTTGATTAAAATTTGTACATTCTTAAACTTATTCATGGGGTCCATGCACTGTTAGTATATATTTTTCAGTAATCTATTAACAAAATTCAGAAGATCATGAACAAAATTTTAGTATGATGTTCAGTACACTAATTATCTTAAGATTTCTTTTTAGTTCCCTAGAAAGACTTAATTATTCAGAGTGATTGTGTTTTAAATAATTTATGTTGTTAGAGCATGGAAATAGTAGAGTTCACGTAAAGATGATAGCTTATATACCTATGGGGAAGTGGTTCTTTCACCGAAGAAAATCGTTCAGTTTTATAAGGTTGTGTTAGGTGAAGTGATATTTCATTCACAACCAATCATCATTGATCTTACTATCACCGCGGACAAACAAATATAACATAGAAAACGGACTGCGGATGCTATTTGTGAGCGATTCCTGGAGTTATAGGTTGAGAAAAACTGCATTCATTTTTTTTATTAGACAATATTGTTAAATAGGTTTGTTAAGTCTGTGCTCCGAAATAAACACATAAAAATGACATGAACTAGTCTGATCATACGATATAGGTTTAGAAATTGGTGAGTATAAAATATAGTGAAATAGTATATACAAAAGTATATAGGTTTTATTGATAAATTATTCTCCTTATATAGTGAGAGTTGTAACAACTTACATTTAATTCTTCGTATTGATTGCTTTCTTAATTTCATAAGATAATAACAGTTAATTACGTAAATATACAAGTATTTTAGTATTGTCATAGTGTAATTATCATTGTATTTGTTATGTAGTAACTGATGTGTTTCTTTAGCCGAATGATAGGATCAACGTGAAGGCTATCAACCAAATGATTACATTGGCCATGGGCGTCGACCAAGACCATCAGCATGGGCAATGGTTGCATGGTGTGCTATTGATATAGAGCTTGGCTGAACGGATGAAATCTATCTTTATCAGTAGCCCCCTAGTCCTTGCGAAACAATTGAGGAACGACTATCTTAGTCATGATTAACTTCCTTTATATTTCATGTGTGTTTGTCGAATGTATTTTTTTAGTATCGTACGTATTTGATTCTAGATGCCCGCTTCCAAATTAAACCAATTAGTATTGTAACACTCTCAATCGGACTCTGTATAGACTTTAGATACCTTAGTATATTACTTTTACTCTAGCCAAATTAACCTTAGATATATTTTTACGTTTAATTTGTATTAAAAATGTTCTGGTGTACACTAAAAACCCTATGCCGACCGAAAACCTCCATTGAAGATAAAAAAACTCTACTATGCTAATATGAAAAATGGTACAGAAATAAATAGTAGACTACTAGAGTTTTTAAATAGTAGCTTGCATTCATTCATTTGTGCTTTATTGATGTTTTTGCTCCGAGCTATTGTTCGGCTTCATGATATAATTCAGAGATGAAACTTTCTTAATGTTTATTGCAGATATGGTGGAGTAGGCCTCATATTCCTTTTGAAACATGTAGGAATTACTACTAGGTACGTAAAAGAAATTTATTGCTTCAAAAATCTTAGTTGAGTAATCCCCATAATTCTTTTTGAAGAATGAGGAATTAATTAGAGGAAAATAATCAACGTTTATTTTTGAAGTACGAGGGAATGACTAAAATTCAGTAACAGTTAATTCTGAATGTGAGTCTGAGTCCAGAAGGATTTTGTTTGGGTAAACTTCTTGTTGGAGAGAAAGTCTTCTTTGTGGAGAGAAAATATTCTTTGTTTGATAGTTTTAAAGAAAATAAAGAGAAATAGCTTTATCTGATCCAACCGAGAGAATTGTAGGACCTTTTTGAAACCTTTGTAAACACACTGGAATTTGAAACTTGTATTGGTGACATGTGGGTGAAAATATGTAATGGAATTTTATACATGAGCATAGAGGTGGCAAATTCGTCGGGTCATGTTAGAAACAGATGGGTACATGCCATAATTTAAATGGGTTCTTGCATAAATGTCACGTTTATGCAAGACGCTAGTCCTGTAACACCCACGCTAGTTCTCCAACACGCCAAACACGTATACGCGGATTCGAACTAATAAGAATGACACGTTAGTCCTACATATGCTAAGACACACGCTAGTCACGCAGCAAACGCATAATCACGCTAATAATAATGACACGCGAGTTATGCTAATCAATTTTATAATGTACTAAATAGTAAAAACATTATTTCTCAACTTATTATTATATAAATCATATATTTTAAAATTGAAATATTATAAAAAGTATCATTATAATTTTATTATTACATTTTGAATATTATTATTATTATTTGGTTATAAATATTACAAGTCTTGTAGTTATTTTATAAACTAAAATCATATCTTAAGTTATAATTTTAAAATATTATAATGTATATGATTATAATTTTACTATTACAATTTGGTTAGTATTATTATGATCTAGTATCCAAATTTCATTTTATTACCTATTAATACTCATCTCAATTATTAAACTCATACTTAATACATAACATTATTTTAATACCCTAACTACCCTCGTCCTTCCTAAATAACCAAAATTTCTCTTTTTTACTTTCTTTTTTAATTTTATTTTTTAAAAGATCTATATTTTCCAAACCGGAGCTCGGAAAAAATATATGAAAGTATCATCGCTTTTGTTTTAATAAGATGAACAAAACTAGATCCATTGGTGATATTTTTTAAAAAAAATTGAAAAATAAAATTTCACGAGTAACATGCGAGTTCTTTGAAAACAACTCTCAGAAAATAGAGAGAGTTGTAGACCAGATTATAGAGTTGCAAACAACTCTCATGAAATAGAGAGAGTTACAAACAAGTCTCATGAAATAGAGAGTGTTGCAAACAACTCTCAAGAAATCGAGAGAGTTCCAAACAACTCTCAGATAACATAGTTGCACACAACTCTCAGGAAATAGAGAGAGTTGTAAACAACTGCCAGATTATAGTCACAAACAACTCTCAGGTTAGTACTGGTGAAGGTACCGGCGAGTATATATAGTCGGCGGGTATTTTTGTCCAAATTTTAGGTGGAGGTACCAAGTGACACTATCCTAATTCCGGCTACGACTGGGTAATTCGATAGTTTAGTGGGTATTTAGTGGTACTTCTCTATATAATTTATAGGGTAAAGTACCATTTAAAACCCAATATCCAAACTATTATCCACTTAAGATCGATATATTCATGTTTCTCGAAGAAAGACCCGTTTTAGTCAAATATTTGTCATTTAAGACCCACTAATACCTTTTATATCCCTACTCAATTATATAAAAGCAATTAACCTTTTGTAGAAAATTATAGTATCATATCGAGATCTGACCCGGATTTCAGACAAATATGTCTAAAACGGATCCGACCCGAAGTTCAATTTGGACAGTACTCGTTGTCTGAAACCATGCATCTATGTTTTGGATATGATATTCATGTCTATAGGACATCAGGCACGATATTACCACTCCAACTATACACTTGGCCACCTAAAGTTTTAGAGATAATAAAAGATTACAAACTCATACCAAATTTGACAGACTTGGAGATTCTGGAACGAATGGAAGTGGTTAGAGATAGTAGACCCAATGGTAGGTGAAGCATACCTGCCCAAGAAGTATCAAGATGCATTCAAGTGAGTCTTTTATGTATGCAAGAGCATGCAAAAGATAGACCAACTATGGCATCTATTGTTTTCATGTTAAGCAATGAAACAATAACAGCAATGGCACGACCGAAAGTACTTGGCTTTTGCGTTTGTTGAATTCGTTTCGAAACTGAATCGTCTTCGAGCAGGCGACCAGATGACTATTAAACTAATTCGTCTATGAAAGCTTATAGTCGTTTATATATATATATATATAATGGGTTAAAGGACACTAATCTACCCCTAAGCAAAAAAAATATCTTTTAAAAGAATTCAAAACATATCATGAGTGGTACTCGTTTTGTTCGTCTTAAAAAAACAAAACCAACGATATTTTCAAATTTTCTTTTTCCAAGTTACGGTTTAAAAGATACGGACTTTAAAAAAATTAAATTTAAAGGGTAAACGAAGAAGATACGAAACCTTTTTTATTTTGATAGATGCGAAACCTACTTTATTTTCATAGATGCTAAACCTTCTTTATGATAAATGCATAACCTTTTTTATTTTGATAGATTCTAAACCTTCTTTATTTTGATAGATGCAAAACCTTCTTAATTTTACTAGATGTTAAACCTTTTTTGTTTTGATATATGCGAAACCTTCTTTATTTTGATAGATGTTTAACCTTCTTTATTTGGTAGATGCGAAACCTTGTTTATTTTGATAGATGCAAAATCTTCTTTATTTTAGTAGATGTGAAACCTTCTTTATTTTGATAGATGTTAAACCTTCTTTAGTTTAATATATGTGAAACCTTCTTTATTTTGCTAGATGAGAAATCTCTTTGTTTTGATAGATGCGAAACCTTCTTTAGATGAAAGCAATCACTAGATACGAAACCATATAACTGAGAAACGTGTGTAAAATATTTAAAAAAAAATTCAAAACATATCATGAGTGGTACTGGTTTTGTTCGTCTTAAAAAACAAAACCAATGGTATTTTCGGATTCTTTTTCCGAGTTATGATTTAAAAGATACGGACCTTTGAAAAATTAAAATTAGAAAAATAGTTGGTTAATGGGATTTATATAGAAAAATATTTAACGTATAAAGTTTCTTAAAAACTTTAGGCCTTTATCCTTAATAGGTTTATTGGATGAGTCTTAAATAGTAAGTCTCCCTAATTTAAATGTGTACATGAAATACGTATATAATTATAAATTATAATTGTATTATATCAGCTATATTTTTTTTATACATAAATATTTGTTGGGGTTTTATAAATTACAAATTTTAATTTTAGTACACCAAATAAATATAGATTCTAATATTAAAAAATAATTATAATTACTTCAAAAAATTTAGATTCAATATTAAAATTATATATATATATATATATATATATATATATATATATATATATATAAAATTTATCGATTGAAAGATAAATATAATTAAAAAATATCAAAATAAATATTTCTAAGTATTTTTTTAACCATATACATATCTTAAGTATCGAAATTTGAATTAATTAAAGCATACAAAATATTAGTTTATTAACCTATAAAAAATAATTTAAATATATTTTGTCTAAATATCTAAATAATATTACATATTTAATAGTTAGATGTTATAAATATATTTTTGCATATTTAGTAAATTATTTATAATATCTTAATAATATTTCAAACAATATCAAAATAATTTTGAAAGTATATTGTTTACAATATACATATCTTAATTATTGAAATTCGATTTAGTTAAGGCATACAAATTATTTTTTACTAATTGTATAAATATTTTTAAAATATAGTATTTAATAATCAAAATGCAGTAATCATCTTAATTATTTCGCTTATATTATACATATCTCAATTATTGAAATTCGATTTAATTCACGCATACAAATTAGTTTTGAATAATTGAATAATTGTTTTTGATAAATAATGGTTTAAATGGATCCTCACGTGGTATCCTTCACGTGGTATCCTTCATATCACGCGCACGCAAAACAGTTTCACACATGACACAGCGGCAAATCTGTCACGCTCACACTTAAAACTGTTAAATCAACCAGACGGAATGCTCAAAATCACGCAACTATTTAAAACTTTAAATAGATCGTGAAACTAATATATCGTCATCTTTGCCCCCACTACATTGAGCATTTAGACTTGTATATTCATCCATCTCATCCATTTATCTCGAGTGATCTCGTGCGTTGACTCTGAAAAAGGTTTAAGATGTTAGATGAAATAAATTATACGGCTAGATTTTACTTACCTTTTCCTATATAATTGTTACCTTGTTATTTTTAAATTTTTTTACATAACAAGAATTTCTAAAGTGTTTTTCTTAAAGGTTCATTTTTCCTCACAAAACCTTATAGCTTTAGCTTAATCCATTTTTTAGAAGTATCCTCTTGTTATTTTTTTAATTAGAAAAGTACCGGTAAATATCCACTTAAGTATCTAATTATTCGGTAGTACCCAAATTTTGGATAGTGTTACTTAGTACCTCGAGTAAAAAATTGGACAAAATTACCCCTCGACTATATATACTAATTTTTCACTTCAAACCCACTTTTTTCCCACTTCCCATCACCCTAAACAAACCCAAACACGTCTAATTTTAGAAACCATCAGAAATCATTCGACTTCGTGATACTCTCTCTCTCAAACCCGAAACCCCTACAGCTTCTCACCGTTCGAAATCAGTCGTCGTTCGCACCTTCAACGCAATCGCACCGGTCACCGTCTTTTACTCAGTTCAACGAGTAACCACCTTCTATTCGACAAAGTTGCCGTCAAGTCGTCTCCGACCGGTGAATGGTATAGTGTTTAGAAGTAAACAGGTAAGCATTATCGTGAAAAGTGTACTTTTTTGCGTTTTTATGACTTCGAACCACTATTTTCTGTTATTTCACGATCGGCGTTGTTTTTTATACCGGAATGAAGTATTTAGTGACGATAGTTGGTTAGTTCTGGGTTTATCGTCGAACGCAGGGTAGAAGTTTGGTTGCATGTAATGTTAATACTTTCCTGAGAACTATGATGTATGTTGGATGTGCATTAGGTAGTTGATTGTTGATTTTGGTGTTGTTTCGATATTTCCCAGATCCCTGCAATGTGCATGTAAAAAATAGAACAGTTCGCAACCTGTACATGTGCGTTGTAGTACACTTTGCATCTTCATCACCAAGGATGCAAACAGTTCGCAGCTTCATATCTGTTTATATTTCATAGCAATTCGCAGCTTGATTAAATGTTTATGCCATGCATTTTGCAGCTTGTATTTACAAACAATTCGCAGGCGAGCCTACAAATTGCTTGTAAATACTCTACTGATATATAGGTAATTCGCAGCTTGTCATGCGAATCGTGTGACACTTTAACTGATGCATATGAAGTTCGCAGCTTGTGATGCGACGTGTGTGGCACTCCAACTCTTTTGTGTTTGTGCAGGAAGTATGACAACAAAACCAAGCTATTACAGATCAGGGTTGGTGAGCCTTCTGCAGCTTCTTAAAGAGAATCGTATTACCCGTGCCCATATTGAAGCTGCAAGAAACACACCCTTCTACATGCTTTTGAAAACGTCTTTCGACATCCGTAATGAGGCAGAGCTGCCAAAGAAGAAATTCTACTCAATCATTCAGTATCTCGTAAAGAGGTTTTATGTTGATAAAGACGTCTTCCGTATTGGCTCAAAGTTTGTAAAGCTAACTGAAGACGATGTGAAGGTCATATTCGAGATGAAGCATGGCACAGAGAAAATGCGGTTAACAAAAACCAGAGCATTTTACAACAAATACGCACCCGGCAAGGATGACGAATCGAGGATGATCAAGAAATACTTCATGGGTAAAACTGGCAGGAAAGTATCACCGACAAATACTAAAAAAATAACGAATGACATTATAAAGGTACGTGTAAAATCGACTTCATCTTATAAAGCAGGATGCTGTACTTTTCTAACATAGCCTGTTGTCGTTGGTTTTACAGGTATGTATAGAAAAATCCATAAGCAAAGGGGGGAGCATGAGTTGGATGACGTTGCGAGGCTGTTGATACTGGTTTTGTGCTCCACCCTATCCTACTTCGTATCTGGAGATATCTTGGGTTGGAGCACGGTTTATTATGTTGAAGACCTCAGCAAAATAAACAATTCAACTGGTCCAGATCAATACTGTACAAGCTTCGACAGTCTATCAGGAGTTTCTTAGCAATCGAAAAACCTGATAGAGTCATCGGCTGCGTCGCCCTTCTAATTGTAAAATTGATCTATTCAGTATAAAAATTAGTTATGTACAGAGCATCTTGATGATAAAACTTGTCCCCATGCAACCCTTCTTCATGGAGCACACAACAATCGGCCTCGAGGTAGCGAAGCCGACCTTGAAACTAAGGGTTTTCAAATGGTTAGGATTAAAGTGCCAAGAAGCAACCATGGCACTGCTTATTAAAATACCCAACCTGAAAGATGATCATGTATGAGCTTTATATAGGTATTGAATTGGGGTTGCAAACAGTTCGCAACATATCATGCGTTTTGATTGGTGTTATATTAGAACAATGTATCAATCATTTTACAGCCTGAGATGAGTACTGAGTTCGCAACTTATTCTTTCCACACAGTTCGCAGCATATTGTTTACACACAATTCGCAGCTCAGCATGCGAGTTGTTTGCAACTCTAACATGGATAGAATTTCACACAATTTGTCGCATATAATGCGAACTGTTTTTAAAAAACAATTTGTTTGTCTACACCCTCATACTTTCAAAACAACCCACTTGCATCTATTTACTTACATGTGCCTCTGTTGGTAGGTTATCGAAGATCCACTACGTCTTACCGAGGCTGAAAGCGAAGCTTTCGGAGAACGAGTATATAGTGGAGATGCAGATGAGGAATCTATTTCATTTGAAGAAAGACCAAGGAAAAGGAAGAAAAGCACAGCCCCAAAACGAAGGAGACAAGCATCACAAAAACCAGAAAGAAACAAATCAGGTGATATCTCCCAAACCCGAACAACCAAGACTCCCCGAGCCAACGATTCCACCACCAAGACTCCCCAAGCAAACGATTCCACCACAACCGATCGGCACATCCATGCAGAAGCCCGACGACGAGGGCACAACCAGTATGAGTGAATCTTGTTCAAGTGTATCTTCGTAATCATCCGGATAATCTTCGAAGATGTTGTCTATGTTCACTTCGTCTCTAAACTCTCTGTCTTGCATCCTTTTATCCGTCGTTGTCCAATCCTTAACTGCCACAAGCACTCCAAGTGTTTTTCCCGTCAATCTTGTTCTCTTAGTCGTGTATTGCAACCTCGCTTGGCTGAAAGCACACTCACTTGCAACTGTAGACATAGGTATAACATAAATCTCTTTAACAATCCTACGAAGAATAGGAAACTCTTCAGTTTTGGTACCCCACCATCTTATGATATCTTCAATACCTTGGTTTGGATAATTCGTAAAATCAAACCTAGTGCTCAAATATCTAGACAACTCATTATCAGATTGAGGGGTTTCTGTAAATTCATTGCTTCGTAACATTTCCAATTGAACATAGTTAGTAGAACATCTCCATCTACCCCTATTGTTACTACTCCTTACATTTGTAGATGTATTTGATCTATATCTTGCAACATACTTATCATAGATATTATACAAACATTCATATATACCGGTAATATACCCTTCATGGTCAACTGGTTCCTTCGGTGGTTTAGTTATAGAAAACCGTACAGATCGATAAAAGCATCTAACTAGCAATTCAAATTTATCTTTTCGTGAAAAATGATCTAAAAGGCAAGAAAATAAATAACTATCAGGGATTGGATGAAAATACTTTGTGAACTTATATTCCATTCCGGGCACCATGTCTACGCATACATAATTTGATCTAAATTCATTCATATGCATGGCAAGATTAGTAATCGTGAAAAGGGCCAAATGAGCATTAGGTTGATTTTGCGAAGAAAATGTTAGAGTGTTTTCTTTAAAAAATCTTAAAAATCTTAACATGTGTGCACAATATGTCCAATGTTCGGTTTCAATTGGTGTTTCACGATAAGATGCATTATAAAGCGTCATAATCTCTTCTTTAAAAACATGCACACGTGCAAGCATTGTGTAAGTTGAATTCCATCTAGTTTCGACATCTAATATAAGTTTCTTATATTTTTTCCTATTTGAAGTAACAAGTGTTTTAAAAGCTCTTTTTTTAGCAGCGGATGTCGAGCAAAATAGGACCCCATTTTTTATAGGGGCAATATAATCATTGAGAACCTTACGTATTTCTTCTTTCGCAATTAATTGAAGTACGTGGCATAAACATTTGGTGTGAAACAATTTTGGAAAAGGGGGATTGCAATCTTCTATAAGCAATTTTATAGCAGTAATATTAGAAGATGCATTATCCAACGAAATAGACATAATCTTGTTTTTAATGCCATAAACATTCATGCATTCAATCATACTCTCCCTAATTATTTGTGCGTTATGCTTCCCAATTGATTCAAACCATATAATTATCCTTTGGAGGACCCATCCGACATCCATCCAATGAAGGGTAACACATATCATATCAAAATCAGTAAAAGTAGTTATGTCACTAGTAATCGAAACATTCCATGGCAAAGTCAGCATAGTTTGAATAATGCCTTTTTTTCTTTTTAAATAATATTTAAAGGCTAGCGATTTTAAAGAGCTACGTGGAATGCGTTTTGCCCGTGGGTTTACCCCAACTTGCATCCAATTTTTGTATCTTTAAGAATCCCCAAAACTAAATGGTTGTAAACTACCGACTGCATAAATCATTGTTTCTTCCCTATACGTATCGTGGTTAAACTCAAAAGGAAGACCTGTTTGAGGGTTCATGCAAACATTAGTTGGGTTAGGTTTTGTAGGATCATATACTTCATGTTTCTATAAATGTTTTACCATAGTTCTAGTGCCCATATTTCTATTTCCACTTACGTGAAGATAACATTTTTTGCACTCGTTACAAATACTAGAATAACCATCCTCTGATGGAGTATAGTGTTTCCAAATCCAAGATGTTTTCTTACGAGATCTCGACCCACCACTAGTACTTCCACCACCACTTTCGTGGGAGGAGAGTGTCTCAACATGAGGGAAGTCTGTAGAAAATTCTTCTATGGTATTGAGATCCACATTAGAGGGTGGGTTTACCCTAGTATTTCTACGTTTTGAATTCATTTTAAAACTAATAACAGTTTTTTTAAATATGCAATAAAATACTAATGGGAACTAATTAATACTGCAAATATGAAAATCTAAATTTAGACTAATAACAAGATAGAACAACTAAATTTAGACTAATAACAACTAAGAAACAATTTGCGGAAAAACAAAAATCAAACAATTTCGAACGTAGGAGTAGAATATGTAAAATAAGTAATTATAGTTTTCTAGAATTTTTCGAACAAGTAGATAGATTTAGAGAAAAGTAGAGAGTTGTTTGAGAGGTGTGAGTATTCAGTTGGGGTCTCCTCTATTTATAGGGGAGACCCAAAAAATAATAAATAAATAAATAAATAAATGTCCGGATGGTCCGGACAGAGAATTCGGACCATCCAGATATCGATCCGGATGGTCCGGATGCCCCAGACCTCAACGGCTAGTTGAAGTAAACTAGCCGTTACCTCATTCGGGGCATCCGGAGATTCGTCCGGATGCCCCGGATGAGGTAACGGCTAGTTGAAGTTCAACTAGCCGTTGCCATTTTAAAAGTGCGGACCATCCGGACGCCTGGCCGGATGGTCCGCACGATGACGTCATCCATGACGTCATCTAACGGCTACTTTGAAAAAAAAATCCTATAAATACTACCTATCTCCTACTCTATTTTTCACATAACTTCAAATCTATCCCCTCTCTCCACTACAAATCTATCTCCTCTCCACTACACTACACTTCTCTAAATTATTTTTATAATTTTCAAACACTATTTTAAATTTCAGGTTTCGCTAAATGTCTTCGAAAAGATCAAAGCATGCCCGTCAAGGTGGAGGTAGTGAATCAACCTCGAGACGAATGAGAGAGATCGAAGATTTGTTGTATGAAGAGATGAAGGTAACGGAGAGCGCGACTATCGAACATCGCGGCGAAGGGGAGCTTCGCGTCTGTAATCAGGAAGGAGGACGAGGTGTAACCAAAATTTGGTCGGGTATGTATTTGGACTATGATGAACTGATCCAAATAGAGGGTATGCAAAAAAAATTCAAACTTATTGAACCTAATAATGGCCTAAGTTGGATGACACTAGCTAGATTCAAATGTGATTGGTATCTAGAACTAGTACGCAAGTTTTATGCCACCGCAAAATTAATTGAAAATGATCCAAATGGTAGAGGTTTAGGAATGAATTGTTTGGTTGATGGTAAACCCTATAGTTTTTTTGAAACTGATTTCCAAGAACTTTTTTTCGTTCCAACCCATGATATGTCTACCGGTAAAAAATTACCTTCCATTAGTTATCGCCCTTCGATATGGGGTGCTGATTGGCCTATGTCTTACGAAGAAACAGTAGAGCTTCTTACTTGTCCTGGTTCGGAAGCTCCGAAAATTAGCGGTAAATTTCGAGCCATGCGGGGTAATTTGGATGCTAATGGGAAATTAGCTTTGAAATTGGTAAATAGTATATTTCTTCCCCCTAGTAACAATGATTCGCAGCTTTCATATATTCAAACATTTGTTACTGCTTTTATCGTCCGAAATCAGGGAATAATTAGTTTACCTAGCTTGATGATTCGAAATATGGCTACGAGGTGTGGTACGGAAAAACTACCTTATGGGATGATAGTGAGTTACTTGCTTGTTTCGAAAGGAGCTGATGTGAGTATGTACACTCCGATGAAGGTGAGGCCGGCTAGTGCTATAGGTAGAAACTCTTTGCGTTTGCAGGAAATATACTCTTGGGATGGAGAGTTGATGTCGAAATTGGAGGCATGGAACCACCATAGACCCGACTTGAATCAGATATGGACTGCGAACGGTCTTACAAAACTGCCAAATCCACCTACTCAGTATCGAGTTCAGACTCAAGCGCCTTTCGATCCAAATGTTATTGGTGGTTCTTCTGGAGTACCGCCACAAGAGAGACGAACCGATCGCGAATTTGCTGAGGTTTCGCATTAGCAGCATATGGATTATATGCAATTTGGCAAAGTGAATTTCAAAATTGGTAGGGGGACCAGCTTAGCCAGATACAGCAGTGGCAAGTAGGGGTGAATGATCAACTTGGTCACCTCCAGCAGTGGCATGGTCAATATGAGCAGTGGCATGGTCAATACGAGCAGTGGCATCATGGACAAGATCAATGGAATGAGCGATTTGCAAACTCTCAAGCCGAACAGTAGGAGTATATGCGACAGATGATGGAGAACATGCATTTGCAAGGTCCACCACCTAACAACAACAACAACGATGAAGCTCCTTAGTTTTTTGCATTTGATTGTCATTATCGTTGTAATGTTTTTCTTTTTTATTTGATTGAACAACTATGTTACTTGTTTGGTTTTTATTTTTAATGAATTGTTTGTTTTGCTTCTATTTTTTATTAAATTTTATTTAAATCACTTTCGCTTTCAATTTTTATTTTGTTTTTTACAACTTACAAGTAATTTATGTTTATGCATATAAACTTCTAATATTGAATAGTTCGAAAATACTATAAACTATATAATTCATATAACCATAAACACTTCAAGCTTGAAAGAATCTAAAGAATCACCTAATAATTTAAAATTAGAATACAATTATATGTCTAATAGGTATATATTATTTAATATGTACATAATATTAAATATAACATCTTAAATATCTAGTATGTTCAAACAATATACAAATCATTTTACATTTATATCGTTTACGATATCTTGTTTAATACAATCAAATTTTTATTTTTATATTTTTACAATTATTGAAAGTTGTAATCAAAATACAAGTAGATGTATATATTTTATTTAATATCTACCTAATATTAAATAAAATATCTTAAATACATAAATATAATCAAACATATCAAAATCAAATTAAAATTTTTATTTTTTTTAATGTAATTGCTTGATTATAAAATTTCGATTAAAATGATAACATATTTAAATTAAAATACATGAAATAGCACAATTAACTCGTGTATATGGTACATATCTCCATTATTGAAATTAGATTCAATTAACACTTACAAATTAATTTTAAATAATATTATAAAATATTCTGATAAACGGTTCTTAAATGGTTTGTATGGTGGTTTGAACTGATAAACGGTTTTTAAATGGTTTGTCGGTGGTTTGAACTGACGGTTTAACTGCGAAACTGACCCATTAGAACTGCAAACCGGCAGGACCGCATAAGCCGCAAACCGGACCGCAAACCATGCTTTTTAAACGTTCTAATGATTCGCGGTTCAGACCGTTTGCCACCCCTACATGCAAGTATTGAGGTAATAAGATTAAGTTTGTGATGGACTAACTCTATGATTATATTGAAGAGTTTATAAAGGACCAGAATTTGTCAGAATGATTCATTTCTAAAGAGGTTTCTGTGCGATTTCCGACGTCAGGAGATATGTCATTCGATGAAAAAGGGGATGATGTAGTCTTCTATACATAGAATTTGGAATATGGGATTTGAATCTTTTTGTGCTCAAAGCTTTTGCTATTTTTTGAAGTATCGTGGTTGTGCCCGACACAATGTGTTGGTACAAGATCGTTTTGACCAGTTTGATATTAAGAACTTATTAGCCTCAAACTGACTCGTAAGCATGGACGAAAATCATTATTTATTCTTTCAAATGGATTCATATGCTAGAGTGATGACCAACCTTACAAACTGCAACAAGACCTAGAAGGATAAGTTTGTTTACCTGTCAAGTTCATGGGAGGCAACTGGTTATGAAGGCATGTTTTATTGTCAGACGTGGAAACCAATTGGTAAGTAAAGTTTTTCTGATGGTTTATTGTGGATTTTATGTATAGGTTGGATGATTAATTTATCTGTATTTACATTTGTACTTGCAACACTTGAATTGGACTACCGGGAGTGGGAGAAGTTGATGCCTGATGATGAAGAGGATTGAGAAAATCAGCATCATATGTTGGTGTAAAAGCGAAAGCATCCCCTGTAGCATCCAAGAATATGAAGCATTCACCGCACAAAAATGAATACTCGGGTGTTGGGAAGGAATATGTTAGTGATCATAAAAGGAACGAGAGAAATGGCGTGAAAAGAGCTCATGTTCCATGACAAGGATCACTCGGACAATGAATGGAATGACAACAGAGTTAGTTACGCTAGTGACTCCGTCAGAGCCACCAAAAATTATAAGTCCATTGCAGACGAGTCGATCGAAAAATTAGGGAGGGAAGTCTATATTTTTCTTCCTCCAAAAATGCATTGGAAGATTCAGAGACCGTTGGTGTTATCTTGACCCATTCAGCGTAAAGTGGAACAGCTGACCTTCCAAAGGGTGGTAGTGGAGTCAATAGGTTAAGGGGAGCAGATGATAGTAGCCTAACTCCTAGTATAAAACGAATAGGTTCGCCAATAGTTGCGATAAAATGTTGTTCAATGGATGGAAGCTTCACCATCCAAAGGGAGCATAGAGGCTCCGTTGACGGCTAACGGCCTTTAGTCTGATACCAAGCAGTCAAGGCGGGTGACCGATTTCGGTACTCCATCTGAAATTATTGACGCAGAGAAGCAAAATGTTCAAAGGGTGGTCATTCCATATGATCGCTTCCCAAATTTAGTGGCTATTACAACTTCATTTCCCTACATGAACAATTTGAAGAAACAAACCATGAAAGAGTTTGTTGTTAGCCAGGGTGAAAATAATAAAACGAGAGACTATTGTTGTGGATACACCAAAGATTGAGAAGGGTGTGCCTACTTTGAGGGCAGACGAGAGGCCCAATATGGAATAGTTGCAAAATATGTTTTGGTGTGCAGCTTCATGTAGGGGTGTTCCAGCTAACGTTTCCACCTTGAATGTTACCTGTAGACATATGAATCTTAGTGTGGAGGTAAGCTTGATTCTTCATTTATCTTTGCGAGATGTATTTTAAGTATGTATCATTGAATTGTTGACTGTGTGACATATTATTGATGGGTAAATATGGTGTTGAATACCTTCATTATTCTCAACTAGAGGCCTGCTGACATTTTTTATGGTTTGGAACTTGGATTTTCTTGTGCGAAAAGCTGCATTATTATATGAGAGATATTCTTCTATGAAAGACCAGGTATAGCAAGAGGGGAAATTGAGGAAAAGTTTTTATGATAGGTTAAAAGAGAAAACGGAGGCCGAAACGAAAACATGGTTATGACGTGAGGCCGAGGAGTCGTTGAGAAAGAAAGTAGAGAAACTGTTGAGGCATGAGAGGTTAACGCAACAATTGTCGAATGAGCATGATACTAGGACTTCAAAAAGTCTAAAGGTTCAGCATGATGAATGCAAGGCTAAGTTAAAGACGACAAAGGTGTTATTGGTCGCAGAACAGATAGCCCGAACCATCGAGGCAATAGAGCTGGAGAGTAAGCTAGATGGTCTAGATGCTGAGAAATCCTCGATTAGAAAGAAGATCGTTGAAGGTACTCAGAATGTGAAGGATAAGCTCTCTCTCGAAAGGGCCAAATTTACAGTCGAGAAGCTTGAATAGTTTGAGATAGCTACTAAGTTCCATGTTATATTGTGTAATTCAGTCAATATAGTAATGCACAAAGCTGAAACTTCTTTGCTTACTGATCTTTATATGAAGTATCCATATATGGATTTGGAGGCAGATTTGGTCAAACTACTAGCGAATTTGAGGCCATTGATACTTTCATTTGTCGTTGTTGGCGCACATGTAGTTGTGATTAGAGATGTTGGTGATGGCAACGTCGAGGATATGTTGGACCACTCCCCTACAAGAGAATACAATGTGAAAGAAGGATGAAGCTCCATTTTTTTGTGTGTGGTCCAGTATTATCCATATCTTTGTATAATGCATCATGAATTTTCGTATCATTCGATCCTGTTGTGGCAAGTCGGTATTATAGACTATATGTCATCATTGTCTTAGCCGCTTTGTTGGATGTTGAGAGATCTGTGTCTTAACTTTTCGTTGGGTGTAAGAGATCTGGGTGTTGAGAGATCTGTGTCTTAGCCTTTGGTTGGGTGTAAGAGATCTTGGTCTTAGCTTTTGGTTCGTAGTAAAAATTGGATGCTGAAATATTTAAATCTGAGCCCTTTGTTGGTTATAAAATTGGATAACGAAAATTTTCAATCTTAGTCTTTCGCTGGTGCATGTCGTAATGCTCAGCGAAAATGTGAAATAAAATAATGATGATTTGTGCCCATATGCGTTGTTATGGTGTCGTATGTAGGCACTTAGTGGTTGTGTCGTGGTAAATAATAATCTTGTAGATTTTTTTTGCAAAACCATTATATTAAATATATGTGTCTCATTGAAACCGCACCCACACATATTGTAGATTTTTTTGCAAAACCATTATATTAAATACATGTTCTTCATTGAAACCGCACCCACACTATTGCACGAGTAAGAGTACAACAAAAATGCATATGTATGAAATAGTAAGAAACATTTATAATAAGTATGGTATAATCTTAAATGCTTCACATTCCATGGATATCGAATATGGTTTCTTTTTTCTCATTATCCATGATTCGATACATTCCCGATTTTATTTTAGATTTGATTGTATATGGCCCTTCCAAGTTGGGGGCAAACTTGCTTAAACATTTTTTCTTGATGTGTAAAAACATTATTATTAAACCTTTATCTCTGTACTCGAAACTCAAAAGTCGCATTTTGGAGTTGTACCATGCACGTGAGGGCCTTGTGATGTTTGGATCGTAGGTGGACCTTGATTCATTTTCGTTCAATAACGTCCATTTTGGCTTGTATTTTCATGTCATTTATTTTGAAATTATAGTTTGATATTATGTTATGTTCGTTTCGGTCGAGACGACTACTTTTATGTCGTATACCAAAGATAAAAGTATTTCATTTGTTGGCCATTATGGGAGTTCTTCTATAGTATGCATGGTATGGGATCTAATCAGCTACATATTGCTCCCACGGGTTTTTTTAAACATCGGTTGTCGTTATGTTTGTGACCTCCAATTAGCCATTAACTTAGGGTTGGAACATAGACGGTAAGTTCTTTTTTATTCTCTTATTTTGAAAATATTTGATAAGGCCTGTCATTATGAAATTGCGTGTTTTTATCTGAATTAATGACTATCGGTACGTCATAGCTCCAACAAATGTTGGAGTCTAAATAACTTATAACATGTTTGGTTGTAATGTGATTCAATATTTTAGTTTCCCCCTATTTTGAAAAGTAGTCCACAATTTTTGTTTCCAGGCGTTGGGGAGAATGGTCCCACAATACTAATTTCTCATTGATCAAAAGGTATGACTTCATATATTATTTTGGGAATAATTAGAGGGACTTGAATAGATATTGAATAACATTATCATGTATTGCAATGCTTGACTTCTTGTTGTGCATCTCCTAATAATGGTTGACAATAGTAACCATATAGAAAGATTCGCAAGTGTAAAGCCTAATAACTACAACCTGCGTTGCCTTCCTTAACATACAGATCCTTCAGAATTAAATTGGCCTCGTCTGGGCCAAGGCATGGTAGCATAGGTTTTATCAAACCTTGTTTATAAAGTGTTCCAGGTAGGAGGACGAATCAAACGACTTTCATTTTGAGCTTCCTTGCCTCAAACTTGTTTTCCAAGAAATGTATAGTCGTTTAAGTAGTTTTTATTAGAGTCCTCGAGTGGACTGATTCTTCTTCCCGTAAATCATAATAACTCTAGATTCTGAAAGGTTTGTAATAAATTTTCTTGGAAGATAAGGTTGTCGGTTGTATTGGTGAAATCATCCACTTCAACATTTTTCTTCGTGAGACACCTGCTCAAAATCTGTGTGTTCGAAGAATATTTTTTGTTACAAGATCTTCTTAAAATATTGGATTATATTGTCTTTCTTTGCATTAGCTTGGCCTAAGACCTTGTTGACAACCAATTATGAATCGGTGAACAATTGGGCGCATTTAGCGCGACATATGTGTTCCAGCTGAACCCCTGCGATAGTGGCTTCATACTCGATGTCGTTATTTGAGGCGGGGAAACCAAAATTAACAGTTTGAGTTAGAATATTTCCCATAGGTGAGGTAAGTTATGTTCTAGACCACAACCTTGTTTGTTACTAACTCTACTTCTTCAGACTTGCAATGTGGATTTTTTTATTTGATTGGACGTTCTGACCGGAGCTTAGTAAGGAAATCTGCTAAGCTATAAGCCTTGATTGGTATTTTAGCATCGTACAGGATGTAATAATCGCCAAGCTCTACAGACCATCTTTTTATAATTCTCAATGCACCTGATTTTTCTATTACACTTCTTAAGGGGAAGGATGTTCATACAATAATAAAATGAGCTTGGAATTATGGGCTCATTTTTATTGCGTCCACCACTAGTGTGTGGGCTAGTTTTTATAGTTGCAAATAACTCGTTCAACATTTACTAAATATTTTTTGACATAATGAATGAGCTTCGAGTCAGTATTTTCGTCTCATATAAGTACCCACTTACAACATAGTCTAGCATCGTGAGGTAGAGGTAAAAGGGTTCCTTTAGTTTTCGTTTGGTTAAACTTTCTTGTAGAAAATGAAGTTTTTTTATGTTTTGGAAGGCCTCTTCGTAGGCTGGTGTTTATTTTAATTTTCCATGCTCCTCAAATGACCTGGAAAAAAGGTTGGCATTTGTCTGAAATACCTGGAAATGAAACAATTGGAAGTTGTTAGCTGGCCGATTAAGACTTGAACTTGTTTTGTGGTTTGAGGAGGAGCCATTGTTTCTAGGTTTTCCAATTGTGTTCGATCTGCTTCAATTCCTTTTTTGTTGACCATATAGCCTAGAAATCTGCATGATCTTACACTGAAGGTGCACCTCTTCAGGTTTAGGTTCAGGTTAAATTTCCTCAAGTTGTTGAACATTTTGGCTAGGTTGGTGATGTGATCTTCATCATCTTTACTTGCAACCAGCATATCATCAATATAGGCATGTAAGTTTCTACCTATTATATCTAAAAATATTTTATTTAAGAGACAATATTGTATGGACTCGGCGTTCTTTAAACTCAAATACATGTCGTTATAGAAACGTAGTTCATTTTCGGTCACGGATGTGGAGTGTTTTTTGTCATCATGGTGCATATAAATTTGGTTATAGCCGGATTAAACCTCCATGAATGACAACATGCAATTTTTAGATGTAGCGTCTAATAGTTTGTAAATGTATGGAAATGAGAATGGATCTTTTGGACGTGATTTATTGAGATCAATGAAAGCGACGCATATTTTCCAATTCACATTATTTTTATTTATTAGTATTGGATTGGTCGTCTAAATAGGGTATTAAATCTTTATGATGTAGTTGACAGAGATTAATTTTTAGACTTCTTTCACCATTGTTTCAGTTTTTTCCAATGAAAAGGATCTACGTTTGTTAAACAGCAAAGAGAGAAGTAGCCGCATGAGACGGCTAGGGTTTTGTGTTTATTAGAAAATGTTCCTTTTTGTACTGAACTGTTTTTTTATATTAATAAACCCAAGTAAGACTCTCAATATATAGAGAACTTAGAAGCATATACAAGGAAACTTAATACACTGAATATTCTAACAAGATCCAAACATGACAAACATTTTTAATACTATGCAGCGTGAATGTGTTACATGTTAGCGCACTAAAAACATGTTATTGCGTGAATATTCTAACACTCCCCCTCAAGTTGTGTAGTGGGATCACCAATACCCAACTTTGATAAAACTGATTCGAATGATCTTGCAACAACCGCTTTTGTCAGGATGTCTGCCAGTTGGTCTTCGGATCTAACAAACGAAAGTTCGACTGTCCCATCTTCAATCATTTATTTTATGAAGTGCCTATCTATTTCAACGTGCTTTGTTCTATCGTGCTGTACCGGGTTCTATGAAATCTTAATCGCAGCTTTATTATCGCACATTAACTGAGTTGGACACTTCAGAGGGGATCTGATTTCTTTCATTATCTTCTTTAACCAAAGCATCTCGGAAATCCCCTTAACGATTCCTCTAAATTCTGATTCAGCACTTGACAGTAATACTACTTTCTGTTTCTTACTCCTCCAAGTCACCAAGTTACCTCCAAGAAGAGTAAAGTAGCCAGTAGTTGATCGCTTGTCGTTAGGATTCCCTCCCTAATCAGCATCTGTTAATACTTCAACATCAAGGTGTCCATTTTTCTTAAAAATTATGCCTCTTCCTGGTGTGCCTTTGAGATATCGAATAATCCTCATTACTGCCTCCATATGGTGTTCCTGGGGATGATGCATGAACTGGCTAACTACTCTCACCGCGTATGCAATGTCGGGTCGAGTGTGAGCTAGGGAAATCAATTTTCCCACCAACCTTTGGTACCTTTCTTTACTCGCTGGTCTGGCCCCTTCAATTATCTTTAGTTTGTGATTCACAACCATATGAGTGTCATTTGGTTTGCAATTCACCATGCCAACTTCACCTAATAAATCCAATATATATTTCCGTTGGGAGATATAAATCCCTCCTCTTGACCTAAGAACCTCCATTCCTAGGAAATACTTCAATCCCCCAAGGTCTTTCATTTCGAACACCTTGAAGAGGTTTTTCCTAAGAGATATAATTTATTCTTCGTCATTCCCCGTTATAATCATATCGTCGACATATATTATAAGACCATTGACTAATTCTCCTCTTCTTTTGTAAAACAAGGAATGATCCCCATTACTCTGTTTGTAGCTATACTGCTTCATTGCCATTGTAAATCTCCCAAACCAAGCATTAAGAGACTGCTTGAGCCCATATAATGCCTTTTCAGTTTACATACCTTATTTTCTTGAAAACCATCAGAGAACCCTGGTGGGGGTTCCATATATACCTCTTCTTCCAAGTCTTCATGTAAGAAAGCATTCTTTACATCAAATTGATGAAGAGGCCAATATTTATTCGTGGCTATTGAAAGTAAAACTCTGATAGTGTCAATCTTTGCAACCAGAGAGAACGTTTCAGAGTAGTCTATACCATATGTTTGTGTATATCCTTTGGCAACTAATATTGCCTCGTGTCGCTCAATGGTGCCATCAGATTTATATTTTATATTAAACACCCATCTACACCCAACTGCTTTCTTCCCTTGTGATAACACACAATTCTCCCATGTACCATTCCTTTTTAGAGCTTCCATTTCGGTATTCATGGCCTCATGCTATTCAGTCATCTTCTTAGCTTCTTGAGCTGTTTTAGGGATTTGTTCAGAGAGAATAGTAGCTGAAAACGCCTTTGCAATCTTCATCATTCCTTTCTTGTCCGTTTTTACCGGATATGTAGAAGCACGAGGAACGTGTTTCGGTGAATACCGGTCAGGAGGAACCCTTCTATTTTTTCTTTGGGGAAGAACCAGAGTTAGAGTTTCAACACATGAACTTCCTGAAATGTCATGGTCAGTAGCATTTTTTGAATTATGACATTGCAAATTGTTTACCTCTTGATGGACATTTTTTTCGGCTGATTCGCTGGTAGTATCCATGGCATTTATTTCTTGCTGGATATTGTCTTCGGGAGAATTATCAGTGGTAAGAACTGGCTCGTCAGTCTCCTTTATGTTGGAAGAGGCATGTTTGGTGGAGCCATCTACCTACTCTGTCGGCACATCCTCAAAGTAACTTTCATATAGCAACAAGTCGAGTGATTCACTTACTTTCTCCCCATGAGCACGAGATTGGTGGTCAAAAAAATAATCGGATTCTAAGAAGTCATAGTCCATGGTGACATGGATTCGACGAGTAACCGGATTGTAACACCGATAACCCATTTGATGGACACCGTACCCAACGAATACACACTTTTCAAGACACGGATTAAGTTTGTTTTGACTAGTTTTAGGGATATGAACAAACACCGAACAACTAAAGACACGAGGTGGTAAGGTCATAACAGATGGAATTGTAACTTGGGTGGCAAGCACTTGTAATGGAGTTTTATTTCATAGACATCGTGTTGGTAGACGATTTGCAAGATACGTGGCTGTAGCAAGAGCTTCTGGCCAAAGAGAATGAGGAACTCTAGATTCAATCATAATAGCACGAGTTTTTTCAAGTAAAATATTATTTTTTGAAGTATCGTTTTGTTGAGGTGTGTTTGGACAACTAGTTTGATGGATAAGACCATTTGTTTTGAAAAAATTATGCATTGTTTGGTTGACAAACTCTGTTCCATTATCAGAACGGAGAATCTGTATTTTTTTCTAATTGAGTTAAAATCATTTTGTAAAAACAAACAAATATTTTTGGTACTTCTGATTTATGTTTCATGAAGTATATCCAAGTCATTCTTGAGAAATCATCCACAAATAAAACAAAGTATCTGATTTGATTGTTAGTGGAATTTGGTGTTGGACCCCAAACATCAGAATGGATTAGCGAAAAAGCATAATCAACTCTAGTATTACTTTGATTAAATGAGACCCTACGATATTAAGTCTGCCACTTCCCTTCGTATTGTAGCATATGCTGTTTCCACGGAAGGAAGAGGATCCTTTTTCAGGATATCTCTCTTGACTGGTTCCAACTTGTCATTAATCGCCATTAGCAATTGATAGAGTCTTTGTTCTTGAGTCTTTTTATTGTAGATCTAAATGTCTTCTGGGTCTTTCATAGGGTTCGGATCTCGCTTATCTGTAAACATCCAGATGTTCTGCAGTTTGTTTCACAAGTCTTCTAGTGTATCAGACCCTTGACTTAATGAATTAGCCCTCTTATGAAGGTCAAACACTTGTAACGAATCTGTATTAGAACTGTATGTGGTGGCTAACCCATCCCATATGGCTTTTGCAGTGGGATATTGCGAGACATTATTAACCAAGTTGGATTCAAGATTCTGGATAATCCATGTGAAAACACATTAATCATCTTGTTCCCACCTTGAATATGTGTTGTCAGTTTTGGATGGAGGTGTCGGCTCCCCTATAATGTGAGAATCTCTCCCTTTCCCCCGATTGCTTTCTTCATCAGGTTTGCCCATAGATCATAGTTGTCACCACCGAGTTTAATCCCTAGGGATAAATTATCGGGGTTAGTTGTTTGTTGTTGTGTTCCGAGACCATTTCTCAGAATGGCATCAATCTGCATTGTTAATTCATCAGGGATTTGACTGACCACGACTTCATTTCCAGCCATCTTTGTTGAGGATGTTCAGAATTCCCAGAATCACACGTGCTCTGATACTATGTTAAACAACAAAAAGAGAAGTAGCCGCATGAGGCGGCTAGGGTTTTGTGTTTATTAGAAAATGTTCCTTTTTGTATTGAACTGTTTTTTTTATACTAATAAATCCATGTAAGGCTCTCAATATATAGATAGCTTAGAGACCTATACAAGGAAACTTAATACACTAAATATTCTAACAATATCCAAACATGACAAACATTTTTAATACTATGCAGCGTGAATGTGTTACATGCTAGCGCACTAAAAACATGTTATTGCGTGAATATTCTAACAACGTTTTTGCTTGATATGTCAAAGATTTGGGTTAACTGATAATTTGTGACATATAACCTCGCCTGGAACACCTGTCACATCGTAGGAATTCTAAGAAAAAAGACAAAGTTTATATTATAAAAGATCAAAAAGTTTATACCTTAGGCATATTGGGATGTCTTTACCGAGACAGAGGATCTTGGTATCCAACATATGTACAATATCGATTTCTTCCTCAGACTCGATTATATGGGATGCCTCTCTAGGATCATACATGTCATACAGGACGATCGGGTCCCCTCTGATTTTTATGCGGATGAATTTCTCTTTTGGGAGTCATGCTTATTGTATATCATTCTTTTGCAGCCTTATGGTTTATGCAAATAATAATATTCTTGTTAACTAGAAATTTCAAACATTGATGTATCGTTGATATAAGTGGGTACATTTGGTCTAGCCACGAATGTCCGACCATCGCATTATAAACAGATATTTCCTTTACAATCCTCAAGAGCCCGCACACTTTTTTTAGATTCCTGCAATCCCAAGACCACGTACATGGTCAATTATCATACGAGTACAACGTCTTCTCTAGGAAATTCGGTGAGAAATCTTTAATGGAAATTAACTACGATATAAGCTAACTGCTTGATTGTTTTGAATGGAAAACTAACTAAAATTAATGAGATAGAAGTTACAGAATGACATTGCTGGAATTTAAACTAAGTTGATCCTATAAACCAGGAACTGCATACCTGATTTACTACCACTACTCCACTACTCCCTATTCTAACTCAACTCTCCATGACTCACACGTCAAAGCATAAAACAACTAAACTAATTCATGTTTAGATTAAATAAATAATCCAACAGATTCCCCCTTAATCTAAACATGACTTAGATTCTTGACTCCCAACAGTCCACACATCTTTTCGAACTTGATTACAGACATAGGCTTTGTCAGAACATCTGCTCTTTGTTCATTAGTGTTTATGTGCTTGATAATGATCAGTCCTGTCTCTACACAATCTCGAATAAAGTGATAACGCACATCTATATGCTTACTACGACCATGGAACACAGGGTTTCTTGCCAAATCAATAGCGGATCTGTTGTCAATGTAAATCACGACCGGTTCAGCTTGAACATCTGAAATTTGACTAAGCAACCAGTGTAACCATATTCCTTGACAAGCAGTGGACGTAGCAGCCATAAACTCAGCTTCACAACTCGATAATGCTACACATCTCTGTTTCTGAGAGACCCATGTAATCAAAGATTCATCCAAGTAAAACGCCATACCTCCAGTACTTTTCCTGTCTACTACATCACCTACCAGATCACTGTCGGAAAATCCAGACAACATGTGGTCACCTCGACCTTTGGTGTATACCAGACCATAGTTTAAAGTTCCTTTTACATACCTCAATATTCGTTTAACAGCACCTTGATGAAGTGTAGTAGGCCTTTCCATAAAACGACTCACCACACCAATTGCGTATGCTATATCTGGATGAGTGTGTACTAAATACCGCAATCCTCCTACAGTACTCTTATATTCAGTAGCATTAACAGTTTTACCAGCTTCATCTTTGTGCATCTGCAGCTTAGGCTCCATTGGAAACTTCACTGCATTACAATCAGACATACCAGCTTTCTCAAGAAGTTTCTTAGCATATGCCACCTATTTAAGTTCAGTGAAACCCCTTCCCTGTTCGACCTCGATGCCAATATAGTAGCTTAACAAACCCAGATCAGACATCTCGAACTCTTGACGAATCTGCCTTTCAAAATTAACAATATTGCTTACACTAGTGCCAGTAACAATTAAGTCGTCAACATAAACTCCAATAATTAACGACTCATTTCCCTCCCGTTTTGTATATACAGCATACTCCAGAGGACATTTCACAAAACCAAGACTCTCGAGACACTTGTTCAACTGTATGTACCAAGCTCGTGGAGCTTGACGAAGGCCATACAATGCCTTGTATAGCTTGTAAACTTTTTCTTCTTGTCCCTCTTTTACATAACCTTCAGGCTGTTTGACATATACTTCCTCATACAATCTACCATTCAGAAACACAGATTTTACATCTAAATGATGTACCTCCCACTCGTTCTTGGCTGCAAGTGCTAGCAATAAGCGTACCGTTTCCATTCTCGTTACAGGGGCGAACACCTCTTCAAAATCAACACCAAATTTTTGCACGTACCCCTTCGCCACCAACCTTGCTTTGTGCTTCAAAACTTCACCATTTGTATCTTTCTTTGTTTTAAACACCCACTTCAAGTCTATTGCTCGATGCCCTGGAGGTAATTCTGTCAACTTCCAAGTGTTGTTTCGTTCTATTGCTTCAATTTCACAGTCCATGGCTACTTTCCAATGTTGTTCCTTGATTGCCTGATTATAGCAGACAGGTTCATCGATGCCAACTAATAGAAGTTCATCAGCTAGTTCGTCAGCGAGCTCCATCTCCTCAGTCTCATTATAAATATCACTAATGAGCCTGAATTTCTTTGGCGGTTCACTCCCGTCGTATGTCTAATCTAAGTCAAGTTGTGACTGAGTTGTACTGCATGGGTGTATAGATCTTTGACTGGAACTTTGAACCGAACGGTGACTTGATGTAGGTGTCAATGAGTGAGGCGAAGAGCGAGGCATAAGTATGTCACCACCTCTCTCCTCTTCTCTGCTGTCACCGCCTTGCTCCTCTACGCTGCTTTCAAGGTTCTGTTCCGGAAAATCCTTAAACTGATGTCCTGTTACGGCAAAGGATGAAGAGTCCACATGACCAGTTGCCTCTATTTCATTCCAATTCCAACTCTTTACTTCATCAAAAACCACGTCTCTGCTTATGAGCATTGTCCTTGTATCAGGGTCATATAACCTGTACGCTTTCGTTCCGGCTTCACGTCCAAGGTGCACAACACGTCTGCTTCTATCATCTAACTTCTTTGTGTGTACGCTCAGGACTTTTATGTAACAAACACAGCCAAACACTCTCAGATAATCAACCTGAGGCTTCTCTTCTGTCCAGGCTTCATATGGTGTGGCTCCTCGGACTGCTTTTGTTGGTACTCGATTCAAAAGATAAACAGCATGTCTAATGGCTTCCCCCTACATGTATGATGGCATATTCCTCTCGTTTAGAAGGCTTCTTCCCATAGCTACCACAGTCCGATTACGACGTTCCACAACGCCATTTTGTTGTGGGGAGTATGGTGCTGTGTAGTGTCTAATAATTCCATTGCTTTCACAAAAATCAGTAAATTCAATAGAGCAAAAATCACCACCTCTGTCTGTCCGTAGAATTTGTATCTTGTTGCCCGTTTTTTCTTTCTCCACCTGTGCCTTAAACTTCTTGAAACAGCTGAAAGCCTCATCTTTTGTTTTGAGCATGTATACCCACATAGCACGGCTGAAATCATCCACAAATAGTAAAAAGTACCTATTACCAGAGGGGGTTGTTGGTGAGATGGGACCACATATATCCCCGTGTATCAATTCCAATCGTTGCTTTGCAGTGAAGTCCGTCTGAGATAGAAATGGACGTCTTACTTGCTTCGACATTAAACAACCTTTACACACATCTTTAGGTTGAACAAAAAGAGGCATACCTCGCACCATTCTGTTCCTAGACATGAGAAGCATAGATTGAAAATTCACATGGCCTAGCCGTGAGTGCCACAACCAGGTTGTATCATCTGTTTTTGCTAGTAAGCATGTATCTCTGTTATCTTTAACAATAATCTTATACAATATGTTCAAAGACTTCTTTACTTTCATGACCAACTTCTCATTCTTATCATAAATCCACAATAAATCGCCTTTAATAAGTACTTTACTACCGCTTTCTGATAGCTGACCTAAGCTAATTATGTTATTGCATAAGTTCAGAATAAAATATACCTCTCTAAGTATGCACTTCTTGCCATCCTCTGTTGTGAAGATTATTGAGCCCTTTCCATGTATCTGGACTTTAGAGCCATCCCAAAATTTGACCTCCCCAGCCACCGTTTCATCCAGCGTTTCAAACATACTACGCAAACCAGACATGTGGTTACTGGCTCCGTTGTCAAGATACCATGTGCTGGCCTCATTCAACTTATCATTCCCAGACGTGCAGAGTCTTGGCAACACACCCTCTTCGTTCAACAGTACCATCTTTCCCTTATCATCATCACACTTAGCCAACAAAAGCGTGGGTTCATCATTTTCAACTTGTGTCAGGTTTGCTTCATTCCTGGGTTCCCTCTCTCTTCTTGGCTTACGATACTCAGACTGATAATGTCCAAGGTCACTGCAGTTGTAACAACGTATTTTACTCCTGTCTCTATAACCTCGAGAGTAATCTCTGCTCTTTGATTCAGTGTTGCTGCCTGAACCAGATTTGCATGTCCTTTTTAACCACTCCTCCCTTGTGAGAAGTAAGTGTCCATCTTTGTGTTCCCTCTTCGACTACTCTTCTTCTGTGAAAAGAAGTTGCTGTTCACCATCCTCCTTTTTCCCACGCACCCTTTCCTCGTGAGCCTTCAGGGATCCAACCGTTTCCTCCACAGTCATCGTCTCTATATCACCAAATTGTTCAATAGCTGACACGATCTGCAGGAACCTTTTTGGTACAGCTCGAAGAATTTTCTTTACCACATAAGCTTCTTTAATTTGCTCTCCCAGGGCCCTGATATTCGTTACCAGGCCATTCAATCTCATACAAAAATCATGAAGCTGTTCACTGTCTTTCATAGTTAGTGCCTCAAATTCCGATTTAAGCGTCTGAACCTTTGCCTTTCTCACCTTGTCTGCACCCAAATGAACCGTTTTGATAGTCTCCCATGCTTCTTTGGAGGTTCTCTTATCAGCAATAGACAACAGTAAATCTTCTGGAATTCCTTGGTAGATAATAGCCAAGGCCCGTTTATCCATCTTGTTGTCAGCAACAGCCTTGGGATCTTTCGATTCTATAGCATCCCACACACCATGGGCTTGCATAAAGACTGTCATCTTCATGGACCAAACTGTGTAGTTTGTTTTTGTAAGCATTGGATAACTTAAGCCAAATGAACTTTCCTTGCCCTTCGTGGTGTCCATCTAAGAAGAGTGTTTTTTTTGGGTCTGTAAGTGTTGAAAGCTCTGATACCAGATAATGGAAATTAACTACGATATAAGCTAACTGCTTGATTGTTTTGAATGGAAAACTAACTAAAATTAATGAGATAGAAGTTACAGAATGACATTGCTGGAATTTAAACTAAGTTGATCCTATAAACCAAGAACTGCATACCTGATTTACTACCACTACTCCACTACTCCCTATTCTAACTCAACTGTCCATGACTCACACGTCAAAGCATAAAACAACTAAACTAATTCATGTTTAGATTAAATAAATAATCCAACAACCTTGAGACGGTATCAATGATCTCATGGCCTTCATTCGATCGTAAGTAATTTGGCATAAAATGTTCGTCGATCTCCATTTGTCAATCATGACACTAGGAACTTCAAAACAACTAGCTCCATATTTATCACCGTTGCAACCCCGTAAGGTTCTGTTACGCCTCGTAGGTCATCATCTGAGAATGCCAAAATGGGGTAGGATGGTCGGCGTATGTGTGATATAGTTTGGGCATAGTGTTGAATTTTCTGATCAACGATATATCTTTTTTTGGACGATTAAATGTCTTTAAAAAAAGGTATCCTCTGATGATAACGTCAATCAATCTCCATATTGGGGTGTAATTTAAGTATTTGGGTTGTGGGAGATTGAAGATAAAAAATTTGGCCAAGTCTTTAAGCTCTTCAAGCCGACCTCTGCCCCTTGCATATGTCTACTTTGGCTCTCTTCTCTTTCGTCGCGTCTCTTTTCCCATTTTTTTATCGTTTGATACTAATTTGCTCTCGCATTAAATCATTTTTCATAAACTCTCATAGTTTTCCCTCTTCTACCAGTTATTGGATCTAGTATTAAAATGCCAACAATCTTTTGTATAGTTCCTATATCACTCTAGAATTTACGTTATTTAGACACATCCCTGTTCTCCCTAAGGTCATTGAGAATGAATCTTTGCACTTGAACATATCATCCGCTCCCGGGTATCGTGGCATTTCATTTCTAAACTTTTCTACGTGGTGGTTTGGGTTACCTCTTTTCGGCGCGCTTGTCAATTTTGTACGTGTTGAAATATGGGGGTAGCATTGCATGTTCAATCTCTAGAACGAATGGAGATTCTTCTTGTAAAATTTCGTCGTATGCACGGTAGAAAATTATTATTATCTATAAGTTTCTTTTTGATCCCTACTTCCTTATCCGCTGAAGCCCAGTTGTTATGATGAGGGGCAGCAGGTTATATTGGAGATAATAGTCGGACGTCAGAGTTGTATTATGATTCCACCCATGTTGTGATGATTGTTCATTGTAAGTTGGTGGAGGCCAATAGGTTTTTAATATTACCGCTGGCCGAGACAGGTGAATAGCCTTGCGGAATTTGGGATAAGCTGAAGCAGTGTCAGAGGAATAAGTCTGTTATGTTGGTGGAGAAAATGCAAACGGGCGATAGTAGCTACTGAGGTTAGCTCCTATTTGAACCATTGGGGCGTGATAGTTTATGTAGGAACATCACCTGGGAGAGTCATACTGTATAGTGGGGGTGTTTGTTCATACTACTGCCGGTTTGGATCTATTGCTGGTTGAGTCATGGTTCTAACCGGCATAACAACTGGATCGCTTCTCTGCTTTTACGGGCAGACGACTCCCTTGGAGGGTTTTCTTTCAAGCCTTTTATGGCTGGGATCATGGGGTCGACTTCTCATCTCTCGTTCATAGTGTTTGCGCTTGTCATTTTTTGTCAAGGATGGCCAATCTGAATCACCCGTAGTAGAAAATAAGGAGTGAATAATAGAGCAGATTTTGTATAAGTTTTTCACTGAGTTCATTTATTGTAAAGTTGGCTATTTAAGTACAAATTGTTTGTGATGTAACAAACTTTCAGCATATTCCTTAGTTTGTTACATTTTCTATTCATGAATTATATTGAGTGTTTGGACACATGGTAGGATGAGAGTGAGTGTTTGGACATGAGGATAGAACATGGACCTCTTAGGTAGAATCGTGATGGGCTTTAGTGACACCCTCAGAGTCCAGCAAGGTAGTGTCCAAGGTCTGATTTGTTGGCCCGACACACAGACCCATTGCCTTAACCCTAGGACAGACTCATTGTTCAATGTCGAGTTTTGTCTCTTCTTGTTCCTCAAGACAGTCACCAACCATGGTAACTTTCGCCGGTGATGATAGCTTAACATCCCCCCTCAAACGGAGCGGTGATTCCAGGAGCCCGAGTTTGTCACGGAGATAAGCAAATCGAGACGGAGGCAGAGCCTTAGTGAGAGAATCAGCAACCTGGTCTTGAGTGGGAACATACCGGATCTGAACAGCCCCTGCAAGAACTTGATCACGGATGAAGTGCACGTCAAGCTCTATATGCTTGGTGCGGGCATGAAAGACGGGATTCGAAGCCAGAGCACTTGCCCCCAGGTTATCGCACCACATCACAGAAGGGGGTATGAGAGGGATTCGAAGTTCAGTAAGCAGTGAGCGAATCCAGATCAATTCAGCAGACAAGTTAGCAAGAGCCCTGTACTCTGATTCAGTGGACGATCGAGAGACGACATTCTGCTTCTTGGAGGACCAGGAGATCAGCGTTTGTCCAAGAAATACACAATAGGCTCCAGTGCTGCGTCGATCGTCGATGGAAGAAGCTCAGTCAGCATCAGAATATCCATGGAGTTGAAGATGAAAGCAAGGCTGGATGTGCAGCCCCAACCAACGTGATCCAGATAAGTATCGTAAAATTCTTTTGAGACATTGCCAGTGAGTAGTTGTAGGAGACTGCTGGTATTGACTAAGTCGATTAACAGCATAGGCAATATCCGGTCTGGTATGTGTGAGATACTGCAGTGCCCGTAACAAGCTTCGATACTGTGTAGGTGAAGGAAGTGGAGATCCAGTGGTGGCTGACAGAGCTGTGCCAGGAGCAAGAGGAGTGGGGCAAGGTTTGGATAAAGCAGCACCCTGATTAACAAGTAAGTTTTCAATGTAATTGTGCTGAGTAAGATAGAAACCTGAAGCATCACGATGAACGTCTATTCCTAAGAATAGAGAGAGTGATCCCATATCTTTTAGAGAGAATTTGGCATTTAGGTTTTGAATAAACTGAGATAAACATGTTGCATCATTGCCTGTGACCAGAATATCATCCACATAGACCAGGATGAGAAGGATGGTAGTTGTAGTAACCAAATAGAAGAGAGAACAATCAGCTCTCGAATTTTTGAACCCCCAGAGAGTGAGAGTATCACGTAGTTTAGAAAACCATACCCTTGGTGCTTGCTTCAGACCATAGAGAGCCTTGTGTAGTTTGCACACATAGGTAGGGTGACTGGTATCTTCAAAACCCTGAGGTTGTTGCATGTAGACAGTCTCTTGTAATTCCCCATTTAGAAAAGCATTGTTGATGTCAAGTTGCTTGACTGGCCAATTCTTAGAAACAGCAATAGTGAGAATGAGTCGGACTGTAGAAGCCTTCACAACAGGGCTAAAGGTGTCATAGAAATCAACACCAGGGGTTTGATGGAAGCCTTTAGCCACTAACCTGGCCTTGTAACGTTGGACAGACCCATCCATAGCATATTTGACTTTGTAGACCCACTTGCAACCAACCACAGTAGAGTAGGATGGTAAGGGCACTAAGGACCAAGTATTATTAGCCATTAGAGCAGTATATTCAACATTCATAGCAGCCACCCAGTTAGGATTCTCTGCAGCCTTAGAAAAACTAGATGGTGTTAGCATGTCCTTGTTGGTAGTAGTAAGGGTTCCAATATAGGGTAATTTGGGTTTATGGATACCACTTTTGTGTCTTGTTTGCATAGTATGTGTGTTTGTGGGCTGTGAAGATGATATAGAGTAGTTTGGAGTGGGGAATGGTAGGTCAATGATCAGTGTAGGTGTAGGACTAGTGGGAGAGTCAGAGTGTTGATATAGATTAGTGGCCGTACCTGAGTCTGTAAGGGAATGTGAAGCAGTGTCTGTATAGGTCTTAGGTGGTAGATTGGGCAGAGAGTGTGAGGGAGTGGTCTGGTGGTCTGCCTGTGGGACAAACTGAGAAGTGTGTTGCTCAGTGGAGAGATCAGTAGTGAGATTAGCACAAGAGGTTACTCTTTCAGAAACCAGAGGACTAGATATAGAAGGGAGCCAGAGGTTGACAGACTGATAAGAAGACTGACTGCTTTGGGGTTGTTGAAGAAACCCTGAAGTGAAAGGAAAGTCAGTCTCATTAAACACCACATTACGAGACAAGTAGACTCTCCCTGTAGGACTCAAACATTCATACCCTTTGTGATGATGACTGTAGCCTAGAAATACACATTTAAGAGAGTGAAATTGGAATTTGTGAGTTTGATAGGGTCTGAGACAAGGGAAACAGGCACACCCAAAGGTTTTAAGGACTAGGTAATTGGGTTTTTTGTGAAATAAGGCTTCAAAAGGTGAGATGTTATTAAGAGTAGGGGTAGGTAATCTGTTAATGAGATAGATACTTGTGTCAAAGGCTTCAACCCAAAATTTGTAAGGTAATTTAGACTGAGCAAGAAGAGTTAACCCAGTCTCCACAATGTGTCTGTGTTTACGCTCAGCTCTCCCATTTTGAGAGTTTAGCCAAAGGTCTAAACTCTCATCCCCAATCACTTTGAATTATTTTGATATTTCTTTCAAACTGGTTTTCAACAAAGGCTTTAAAGATTTTAAACACTTCAGTAACCTACCCTTTAGTCTTGATAGGGTAGACCCAAGAATATCTAGAAAAGTCATCAAGAAAAAGGACATAGAACCTGAACCTTTCAGTAGATAGGACAGGGGAAGGCCCCCAAACATCAGTATGAATAAGATCTAACACATTGCTTGCATGAGAAGTAGATATAGGGTAAGAAAGAGTGTGAGACTTGCCTAACTGGCAAGCCTCACAGAAGCTGTTCTCATTACTTGGAATATTTTGAAGGTTACAGGACTTAAGAACACCAGCTAAAATAGACTGGGATGGATGGCCAAGCTTCCTATGCCATCCATCTTTAGAGACCTTAGAGACATTAGAAGGACACACCCTAGCAGAGCACAAAGAACTTTTAGACACACAGACTTGAGTATTGAGACTGACTGGATAGGTAGGTTGATTTCTAGAAAGAGTTTCCATCTTGTATAATCCATCTTCACATCTCCCTTTGAGCAACATTGTCCCTGTGACTTTGTCCTTCACAAGACAAAAAGTTTTGTGAAATTCAACAAATACATGATTATAATTGGTGAGTTGAGAAATAGACAGTAGGTTTTTGTTGATTTTGGGAACATGAAGTATAGATTTAAGAACAATAGGCTGTTTATGTAGTGATAAAAGGGAAGTTCCACCTATGTGAGAGATTAGAAGTCTCTCACCACTACCAACTAAGACATGTTTAGTACATGTGTAGTCATGTTTCTGAGTCAGTTGATTGGTACTACCTGTAACATGATGGCTGGCTCCACTGTCAGCATACCATAGCCCATCTGATGCTGTGTCTTGTGCTGCCAGTAGGGCACTGTGATCACCTTCTGACTTAGGGTGCTCTGAAGAGGTTGATCCCATGACTGAGGGGTCATCTTTGTAGTAGCAAACAACAGCAGAATGTCCATATCTGCTACAAATTTGGCAGGTGGGTTTGTTTTGAGCAAATCTTCCACCTCTGTCTCGATAATAGCTGCTTCGACCCCTGTAGTTAGAGTTGAACCTTCCTCTATAGTTTCTGTTGAAGTTCTTGTTTTGTCCAGAGTAGCTTCTGAGATTGTTGTTGCTGACTTGTTGTTTTGTATCATTTCTCTGAGCATAATTAGCACTTGAAATACTGATTGTATTCATTTTATTTTGCAGATCATGGAGTTGTTCTAGCCTGCTTTCAAAGGTTAGAAGGCTTGTATGCAGATCAAGCCAAGAAAGACTGTCTTTATCAGCAAGACTCACTACTATTGGTGTGTAATCTCCATCAAGACCTGCAAGGACCTGAGTGATCAGATCATCCATGGAGGTAAGACATCCTGCAAGTATTAGGTTATCAAAAATCATTTTCATTTTGTTCAAATAGTCAGACATAGTATTGGTCCCTTTGAGAGTTTTCTGAAACTCTGCCTTGAAATAGGTGACTCTGGCTCTTGTCTGAGAGCCAGAAAGTTTCCTTGCTGCTTCCCAAAGACCTTTGGAGGTCTCTTCCTCTATTAATTGAGCTGCTATCTCAGGGCTCATGGTGGAATACAGCCAACCAAGCAACAGTTGGTCCTTTGAGATCCACTCTTCGTAGTCTGGATTTTCAGATACGTTGCCTTCATTATCAGTAGAGAGTCTAGGAGGACAGACCTTTTCACCTGAAATATAGCCACCTAGCTTGTTACCCTTGATCATGGGTAACACAACTGTTCTCCAAAGGAGATAGTTGCTTCTGTCGAGTCTGATGTTATTTGCATTATTGATTGAGTGAAACTGCAGAGTTTTTGGAGCAGCTGAGGAGCTATTGGGAAGAATGGAGCCTAATGACTCTGAGGAGAGCGACGGAGACTCATCAGAGTTTGCCATTCAACAGATCATAATGGCTCTGATACCAAGTAGAAAATAAGGAGTGAATAATAGAGCAGATTTTGTATAAGTTTTTCACTGAGTTCATTCATTGTAAAGTTGGCTATTTAAGTACAAATTGTGATGTAACAAACTTTCAGCATATTCCTTAGTTTGTTACATTTTCTATTCATGAATTATATTGAGTGTTTGGACACATGGGTAGGATGAGAGTGAGTGTTTGGACATGAGGATAGCACATGGACCTCTTAGGTAGAATCGTGCTGGGCTTTAGTGACACCCTCAGAGTCCAGCAAGGTAGTGTCCAAGGTCTGATTTGTTGGCCCGACACACAGACCCATTGCCTTAACCCTTAGACAGAATCCTTGTTCAATGTCGAGTTCTGTCTCTTCTTGTTCCTCAAGACAGTCACCAACCATGGTGACTTTCGCCGGCGATGATAGCTTAACACCCGTGTCTTTCCTACTCTTATCAAAAGGCATATTATACATATGTGTTACATATTATTGGTACCAATCTCCAAGACTATCCATATCAACCCTTTGTTTTCATATTTGTCTATTTTTATGTGAGTCTGGGATTTTATTCTTTGTTCAACGGGCTTATTCATAGCTTTGATGTAAGTTATCATCATCTCCAGGTTTCCCTCCCGGATTTCCACCGTCAGGTTATTAAATTTTATTTCCAGAACCGCTCTCACCTCCACGAATGGATCGATGTCATCATTCAGTTGCTTACTTATGCTTGTTATTTCCAGAACTGCTCTCACCCTTGATTTGTGTTAGGTTTTAAAAAAACTCTAGAGTACTGTCGGTCTTGAGTGGAGTCACAAATTTTGTGAGTATAAAATGTAATGAAGTGATAGATAGTAAATTAGATAGATAAGAGATTTGTAACGATTTACATTTATTTCATCACATTGATTACTTTCTTAATTTTGTAAAATTGTAATAGCTAATTATATAAATATACAAGTAATTAATTTCGTTAAAGTGTAATGACGGGTGTATTGATGATGTAGTAACTCATGGTAGGATACGCTTTGAGGTCATCGGCTAGGGCATCAGGTACGTGGTGTGTTGTTGATGTAGGGTTTCGGCTTAAGGGTAAACTTCATCCTTATCACACTTAATATAATAGACGATTGTTTATACACTAAGATTCATAGTGACACATTGGTCATTGTGTGTGTTTATATACAGATAATTCACATAATTATCAAACATGTGTATCTTATCTCTCTTTTGTTTTTTTGTGATTAAATTTTTTAAATGTTTGTATCTTTTAAACTATACATCAGGAAAAAATCTAAAAGTACCCTTGGTTTTGTTTTCTAAGACAAACAAACCTAGATCCATTAATGCTAATTTCGATTTTTTATTTTTATTTTTTCCGCAAACCCAATTAACTCTGGTCTCGCATCTAGCATTTGGGCCTCACATCTATCATTATTTATGTCTCTCATCTCATATAGTATTTTCATTTTATCATGGACTCGCATCTAGCATCTAAAATTTATATCTCGCATCTATCATCTAGCATTTACGACTCCCATCTAACATTTCTGTTTTATATCGGTTTCAGATTAACATATTAAATCTAGGTCTCGCATTTATCATCTATCATCTAGGTCTAGCATCTACCATTTTCATTTTAGACGGATCTTGCATCTAGAATTTAACATCTAGGTTTCACATCTATCATTTAGCATCTAGGTCTTGCATCTAGAAATTCTATATTATCATGGTCTAACATCTAGCAAGACGCTAGATGCGAGATGTGAGACACATGATGAAGACTTCATCTTCCTCATAAAAACATAGTAAATCTTACCTAAAACAAAAAATCATTTTATTTATCAAAATAATCTATAATCTTAAACCTGCAAACAAATTCTTTATATAATTCTTATGTTTTAAATTTTCGATCACATTTTATTAATTTACAATTCGATTTTATTACTCGATACCACTCTTCCAAAACTAAAATTCGTCAATCTCACAAGCTCTATAAAATTATGAAATTTAAACAATAGAATCGGTAGACAATTCACGATTTCATTAAATCAATTTATGGAAAGATTGATTAAGAGAGAGAAAAGACAAAAAAAAATTAATTTGCGTTTAATGAAAATATATAATTTGATTAAAAACAATTAACCTTATATATTGAGTAAGAATATTTATGATATTAAAAAAAACTAGATTATATATAGTTATTAGCAAACTTAACTAGATCTTAGGTATCTAGTAAATAATAGTTGGGATATCAAATAGAAAATATATTTGATACGGATAACTATTGGTATTTAACCTTATAGTTTATAGATAAATGTATAAAATAGAGTACTTAAGTACCCTATTTTACTAGGTAAATGCGTGTTCATTATTGAAAATCTTTAGGGAAGTGCAAACGTTACACATTAATCTGTTTACTTTACCTAGGGCATAGTAAATTTCAAACCCATTAAGCTTTTGACACGTGTAAAAAGGGCGACGAAAAGAAATGGTAACGTTACAGAAGTTGTAACATTAGAGATTTCGAACAAATCTTATTTCCACTATTCGGAAACTACAAATTTTGAGCTAAAATTAGCTTGACATCAAAATTATTCCTAAAAAAGAAAGATTTTCTGAGGTCTAATTGGGGATATTTGGTGGATCATTTATTTATTAGAGTGAATTATACCTTGTGTCATATTAATGCGAAAGACAATTCGGACAATTACACAAAGGGAAAATTCGGACTGTTTTCCGAATAACTATTCGAATATTGGTTTTAGCTCAAAAATGTAAGACATATTGTCTATATAATGACTAAGAAAGGTATCTACTAAACATGGGCTAATGACTCATTAATATTGGGCTTGACCCATGACCCGATTCATTAGTCAAGGTGTTTAAGTTCTTAACTCGACCCACGACCCTAAATTCACCTATAAATACCCAAATCAGCTTCATTAAATGGACGACAATATATGACCAACAAAATAATATCTCTGTACTCCAAAAACAACATCTACTATTTTCTACTATTTTGCTAAATGGACCTCAATATATAACAAGTTCATATCAAAATTACCCTCTTCATAAATTTTGACCATATCATTTTGGCAACCACCGTGGGAGCAGGGACACTCGGATTGCGAAAAATCCAATTTTTTCCAAAGGTTTACGAAGAGGACTCCATAATGGATAATGAAATGCAAGTTCATCTACCCACAGTAAGTGAAGAGGGTCAGATCGGAGAAGCACATATAAAGGCTTCGTCTAAAAATGATAAAAAAAAATACAAAATAATACAGTTGGGAGATGACCTTGCCGAACTAATAAAAGAAACTGAAACAATGAAAATACATCGACAAGCTAAAAGAGACCTAGTTGAACCAGAAGACAATCTATATGGGTATCAGAAGCAATCCTTAATAGATCATTCCCCCAAAAACCATCAGATCTCTAGAAAGGAACCTCATGTTGAAAGAAAATCTAGCTCTTCGGAGTCTGGAAAAAACTCAAATTCATCGACAGGTTCACTTTCATCTTCATCTAGTAGTGATTACTATCAGAAGAAGAAAAAAAAGAAACATCGGGATAAGCGTCGGGGAAAGAATATTGCCAGTCATGGCAAAAAAATCGAAAGATCAAGACATATCAAGCAAAAAGCCTCTGAAAAATAGAAAAAAAAAGGTTGATTATCAAGGAAAAAATAAGGGTCAGTAGACCACAACATAGATCGATTGTTGAGTGGCCCATTTGTTGTCCGATCTAAACCATGTATATTTGCTGATTCCTATGAAATTCATCAATTTAGTCATGGACGCAATTGGAGACAGTTGCCACTATCAGCGAAGATTCTGTCTGGACACCTCCGCTGGCGTCTGGATATTTCCAAAATAGAGAAGTATGATGGGAGTAAGGATCTGGATAACCATTTGGAAAAATTTAAAAAAAATATGATGAGTTTCAGTGATGATGATAAAGTCTTGTGTCGGGCATTTTCCCATACGTTTAAAGACAGTGTCTTAAAGTGGAACAACCGGCTTCCAAAAAGGTCGATTAATTTTTTTGATATGTTCGGGATGGCCTTCGAAGGCAGTTCATTGGAAGCAAAGATTTAAATGAAAATGGTGACACCATAATTCATTTTCATCAGCTGGCTTCAGAGAGTTTAAAATAATAAGTCAATCGGTTCGTAAAAACTAAGAATGGTTTAGTTCATTGTTATGAGCATGTGGCCATAGCCTCACTCAGATAAGGGTTATTAGCGGGAGATCTAGCTGGCACAACCACGAGGAAAAATGAAGAGAATTGGGGTGGGTTGTTGAATCAAGTTGGGAAATTTATCAATGTAGATGAAACTAAACTATTAAGGCATCTTCGACATAATAAAACCCTAGAAATTGCTTCACAACAACAAAATGTTGGTCAATTTCATATTTCTTCCAATAATCGACCTTGAGAATATGTTCAAGGATCCAATAGATCCAGATCGAACCAATATCAACAGTCTAGACCAATAACTTAGTTATTTTACAGAGTTAATTAGAATATATGGCTGTATTATTTGATAAAACTAAGGGTCACATACAATTTCGAAGACCATAACCTATCCAAACTCCAAGGGAAAACCAAAATACTCGCGTCTACAATATCGTGAGGATATGGTGCACGACATGAAAGACTACATACCTCTGAAACAAGAAATTCAGTTGTTGGTCGGAAATAAGAAGTTCACAACTTTTGTAAAGATGCATGGCACGAACAGGAATCAAAATTCAAACCTGCACGGATCGAGTATTAGAAAACAACAAACTAATACATCTAATGTACGCAAACCCGTGGTAGTAGCCTCTATATGTGAACAAGCTATGGTCATAATTGAACAGTTCAAGTAGCCATTGATATAAGTTCAGAGTATTTATATCCAAATCGTGACCAAAACCTTGTGAATATAGTGAGCGAAAATATTGGAAGGGTTTCCAGATTATGTAAATAGCTTGATTCATTGACAAAATTTGGAGGAGATACAACGACTCCTTCCAATTTCTCTAGAAAGAGGCATATGAATGCTTTAGATGTTCAGTTAAAAGGGAAGATGTCGACCCATTTGTACCAAGGGCCTTCACCGTTTATAGTTTTCGATAAAGAATATTTAAGAGATGTCGTCGGCCCACATGAAGATGTTGTGGTAATAGGGGCATCCATAGATGGTACAGAAATTCAGAGAATCCTCATTGACACTGGCAGTTTGGCCAATGTGTTATTTTTATCAGCCTACAAACAAATGAATCCCCCGATAATTCAACCTTCCAACCAAACTATTGTAGGGTTTAGTAGTAATTTTGCAGTTGTGATGGAAGAATTCGAGGGAGAAATTGCTCTTGGTATGGGGCCTTTCAAGAAAACAGTAAGAGTATTGTTTGTGGTAGTAAATTTCCCAACTTCTTATAATTCCATTTTTGGCAGGTTTTGGCTCTCCATGATGCATGCTATTGCATCAACATTTCATCAATGTTTGAAGTATGATATATGGAATTATGAGTGGTACGGAGCAGCCAGAAAATAGTTAAAGAACGTTATGTTACATCATTGTCTCCAAAGACTCTTGACCTTACAACTACCAAAACATAATAGCAATTACTAGATTCTTCTTCGGATTACAATCATATAGATGATCCAAGAGAGAGTCATAGTGCAATTATACCAATTGAGTAAGTAAAATTCCATAGTTTGGGTGATGGAAAAAATATTAGAATCAGTTCAAAGTTACCGGTAGATCAGAAATAAGAGTTGTTGACTTTCTTGTTCAAGTATCAACATGTGTTTGCCTGGTGTAGCGAATATGTAACAAGTATACCAGCCGATGTCATGTGCCACAAATTATAAGTACGATCCGATGTTGGTCCGGTGATTCAAATAAGAAGGGCATTTTCTAATAAAAATTCTAAAGCGATATGTAAAAAGGTGGATCGATTATTAGGGAGTCGCAGTACCCCTTGTGAACAGCAAATGTTGTTATGGTTAAAAATAAAAATGGTCAATGGTGAATGTGTATCGATTTTACTGATCTTAATAAACCATGTCCTAAGGACCCGTTTCTGATGCCTCGAATAGATCAGTTAGTAGACTTTACATCTGGTAACAAGTTGTTATCCTTCATGGATTGTTTTGCTGGCTATAACCAAATTCAAATGGATCCCAATGATTAAGATCATATTACGTTCGTTACCGACAGGGGGCAACATTGTTATAGAGTAATGCCTTTAAGTCTAAAGAATGTTGGAGCTACTTACCAACGTTTGGTAAAAAAGACTGTTTGCAATAAAATTGGTATAAATGTGGAGGTTTACATAGATGATATAATGGTTAAGAGTTTCAAGGAAGAAGATTATTTGTTTGATCTCAAAGAAACTTTTTCTAACTTGAAGCCATTAATTTGAAATTAAATCCAGAGAAGTGTACTTTTGGCGTTCTGTCTGGAACGTTTTAGGCTACGTTATTAACGAAAAAGGGATCCAAACAGACCCAACGTAGCCAAATGCCTTATTATCTAGAATCGTCCCAGAACAACAAATAAAGTACAAATACTAGCGAGGAGATTAGCTGCAATGAATCGATTCGCGTCAAGGTCTTCAGATAAATATTTCCAATTCTTTCAAGTATTAATAAACTTAAAGGAGTTCAACTGGTCTCCAAATTGTGACAGAGATTTCGTTGAAATAAAGAAGAATTTATCCAAACCCAAAACGTTATTCAAGCTTATAGAAGGGGAGAGGCTTTACATCTATTTGACAGTTTCAGATTATGTTGTAAGTGTCGTGTTAGTTCGAGTGGTAGAAAACTAACCATGTCCTTTATATTACATCATCAAAACCTTGATAAATGCCAACAAGAAATACTTGAAATTGGAAAATCTTGCTTTGGAATTAGTTATTGCAGGTAGAAAAATGCGACCCTATTTCCAAGGGAATTCGATCATAGTTCAAACCTCTTTTCCTCTCAAAACTATGTTATAAAGATCAGATGTTTCAAGTCGTATGACGATATAGTCTATTGAATTAGGAGATTTTGATATCGATTTTTCTCTTCAGACGGCTATAAAAGGTCAAGCACTAGCAGATGTTTTGGTTGAATTTCATTCAGATCGACCGATTACTGAAGATCCTACTGACTTGCAAGAAAAAGAATAGATAGTTCGGATTGACGGGGAATCTAATTTGATGGGATGTGGGTCTCCATATGGGGATTCCATTTATCAAGTTGTTCGATTTGGTTTCCAAGCATCGAACAATGAGGTCGAATATGAAGCAGTTATTGCTGGTTTAAGACTTGCTGAAGTTTTTGCGGAAAAAATAGTCCGATTAATAAGCGATTCACAGCTATTGATCCATCAAGTTCAAGGTTTGTGTAAAAAAAGAAATGACCAATTAGTTAAATATCTACAAGTGTTAAAAGAGGTATCAGTGTATTTTGAGATTGTGAAATACGAACATGCTTCTAGGGTTGAGAATTTGATGGATGATTCTTCAGCTACTATTGCCTATGTTGAATCTTATCCTTGGATTTTAGTACAATAATATCTTTTGATAATAGTGACTTCTCCAGCAAAATGACACCAGCATAGAAGAGATTTGTCAAATTTCTACCATGTCGGATTCAGCTTTGAAATATGAAATTCAACCTTTTATTACTAAGGGAAGTTTTCTTGAATATCAAGATCTACCTAGAAAATTGAAATTCAAGGCGCATGGGTTTGTAGTATTATAAGGAGTATTATATAAGAAATCCTTTAGTAAAGAATTACTTTGATATCTTGGATCAGAAGAATCACAAGTCATCCCGTTTGAGCTACATGATGGAGAAGGATCAGTCCATTGCGGTTATAAAGCCTTGACTATAAGGGTTTTGCTAGCAGGATACTATTGGCCTCCCATTATGGCAGAGGTTAAGGAATTGGTTAGTAAATGTGACCCTTGTTAGAAGTTTGGAAATTCAATTCATATTCATGTTGTTCCAATGGAAAGCATTTCCGAACCAGTGTCTTTTGATAGGTGGGGAATCATTTTGGTATGATCTTTACTCATGGCATCTAGAAGACATCTTACCATAATTATAGATGTAGATTATTTTACTAAATGGGCAGAAACAAAAACACTTTCTAAAACTACTTCAAAGACAGTTATAGAGTTTATTTTAGCAAACATATGTTGTTGGTTCGGAATACCCCGATGCATTACTAAGGATAATGGTCTTCAGCTTGATGATCAAGAAATATAATATTTTTGTACTTCAAGAGGAATTAGGCATCATTTCCCTTCACCTTTTCACCCTCAAGCCAATGGGAAAGTCGAAGCAGTAAATTGAATTGTTTTAAAAGTTTAAAAAAAGAATTTGGAGGGGCAACAAGTAAGTGTCCAAATTACTTACAATAAGTATTATTGTCATATTGAAAAACTCCACATATAACAACGCAGTAATCACCTTTCGCCCTAGTATATGGTATGGATGTCATTGCCCCAACAGAGTCCACTATTCCTTCCTTTAGAATTCAAAATTATTCCGAACAAGATAATGAGATGGTTGTGCGAACTCACCTTGATATGATCGAAGAAAAAAGATTTAAAGCCCATTTAAGAATGGTTCATTATCAAGGGTTAATAAGAAACAGATATGCTTCCAAGATTCAAATTAGAGAATTTGGGATTAGCGACCAATTTTTAAGGAAATTATTTCTACTTACTAAAGTCAAGAAATTGGGAAAGTTAGCTACGAATTGGGAAGGTCCGTACACAGTTGTGGAGAAAGTTAAGTGTGGGACTTAGTGATTGGTTGATCGAGAAGGAATTCCATTGAAGCACTCATGGAATGTGGCATTTAAGAATGTATCTGGAGTAGAATTTGTAAATACTTACTTTATCCGTGTTTAATGTAAATATTTCAAAAAAGGGCATACTCTTTCTTACCCTAGTGGCTCGGGGAGGTTTTGACGAGGTGTCTAACTTATCAATCAATCACTTTTTACCTTTAAATTTTTCATTTCAACTAGTTTAATTTTTCCTTCGAATGGATTACATTCGAATGGCTTGTTTATATGTTTTAGTTTTGCATTCAGATAGATTACCTTCGAATGGATTAAGTTTTAATTTTTCCTTCGAATGGATAACCTTCGAATGGCTTAAGTTTTAATGTTGTCGTCGAATGGATTACCTTCGAATGGCTTGTTTATAAGTGTTAATTTTGTCTTCGAATGAATTACCTTTGAATTGCTTAAGTTTTAATTTTCCTTTCGAATGGCTTGTTTATAAGTTTTAATTTTATCTTTAAATGGATTACCTTCGAATGGCTTAATTATGAGTTTTGATTTTACGTTCGAATAGCTTACTTATAAGTTCTATTTTGAATAAGATTTCTGATGAAATAAAGAAAATCAGAGTTCTAATACAAATAAAACATCAAAGGTGTTTACAAAAATGCATTGGCCATCCAAGGACTTGTTAAAGTCTATCGGAATAAAATTAGGAGTCGTTACTCCTTAGATTCAGTATTTTTTGGGATTTCTTTCTTTTCATCTGCACTTCCTTCTTTGGATCACACTTCGCATCTTTTTCAAAACATTCATCTAATGACTCCTATAAAGTGGCCATCTCATATGCCAAAGAAATTTACGGAGGAATGAATCTCTCTAAAACCAAACCCCACAACGATCTAAGACTTAAATCTAGAAACTTTTTGTGAAACAATAGAACCATATTTGATTTTATCGAAGCATCACGAGTGTTTGGTTTGTCTAATATGGCTTTAGCATACGTCTTTATTGCGTCATCAACTTCTTGAGTCGATTTGGCTTATAGTTGGTGTGGATAAAAGTAGCCTAAGGGTAGGCTGGTAATTTCAAGTGGAGTTTTAAGGTGGTGTAAGGGTGTTTCAAGGTGGTGTAAGGGTGTTTCAAGGTGGTGTAAGGGTGTTTCAAGGTGGTGAGAGAATTAAGCAGCTTGGCAGCAGTTAATTTTCATTACCAGAAGTTAATGCTGGTGGTTGAGTATTTATAGTATGTTATTTGGGCCCTTATGGGCTTTCGGGTCATGTTTAATGGACCCGGGTCATGTTTAAAGACTCATGAGTTTTAAGCAGATGGGCAGGTAGCTTAGTCAGAAAGTGTTTAGGTTTTTTAGTACTTTAGTCATAGTTTGAACAGCCTTAAGCTCACAGTGTTCGAAGTCATCTGTCCGGTTCAAAAGTCCTGTCCGATTTAAGTTCTTAGTGTCTGTCCGGTTTACGGAGAGATTTACATTGGTCTGCCCTTCCGGGGAGCATTCCGAATTTGGACTCATCAGGAGCCCCTTTTTCAGGTGTTTGAACAAGCGTCCTTGTCAAAGAACTGAAAAACAGTCCGATTTAGGAAGTGGTTTTCAATTCGAAGAGAGTTGGGGACAAATCCGGACAGACCGAATGTTACGAATTCCAAACGGTTCTTACCAGAGTTAATGGGACACGTGTCACTCTCTGATTGGTCACTTTAGCCGTTTTTTCACCTTGAACTTTGCACCACTTTCTCGAACAAGTTATCTCTTTTAAATGCCATTAATGACATCAGCGCCGTCTTTTAATCATTGCCCAACTTTTCGGATTCTCCTAGGAATCAACTCCTTTTTTCACATTTACTATAAATTCTCATTCACTTTTCACTGTCTCATTATCTCTTTCAAATTTTACTCTGCAATTTTACTCAGAGCTTTATCTCTCTAGAACTTCAAAACTTCCTTGGTTGTTTATGTTTACAGCAAGAACAGCACTGATCAAGGGCGGCTGGCTTAACCTCTCGGAATTGGAGAAAGCTCAAAGAGTTGAGAAGGAAAAACGACTTGCTGCAGGGCTACCATCGTCGCCTATTGAGAAACCAGCCTCTTCTGTCGCAGAATCTGATAGAGGTTCATCTTCTTCCAAAGGTACAAAACCTAAAAAACTCTTTCAATCAACACTCTCCCCCATAGTATCTGGCTCCTCAGTTCAGGAGTCGATCCCTGCTGTTGAACCGGAAGTTACTGTCACAAGTGTTAGGAAAAAATCTTCTTTCATTGCTATGGGGTCTGACTCTGACCATTCCCCGGATAAGTTAATCATGAAAAGGCCAAGTCGGTTGGTCAAAGGGCTTTCTTCTAAGAACACACCCTCGAAATCGGGGGCAAAAGATAGTGTATCAGGGTCTGGGGCAACTATAAGGGCTCCCCGGGAGAGGCTGTCAGAACTAGAGGCCAGCAGCCCACTACCCCCCAAGGAATCTTCTGCCTCAGAAACTCAAATTGAGGTGAGAAGTCGAGTAAATACGAACAGCCAACAGTCCGGAGGATCAGCTATGCCAAGCCTCAATCCTCCCCGGACTACTTCTACAGAAGCTCCCCCAACAATTATGGAGGAGAGGATGGAGGACTCCACAGAGGAGGTTAGATTTGAGTCCGAGTCGTCCGGACAGGCTGATACTGCTATTGTTATTGCCAAGAAGGGCAAAGAGGACTTATACCTGAGGCACCCGGACCTGCCGGAGAGCCTTGAAGGGAGATAGGGCCATACTTTCATAAAGTCGAGTTCAAGTATCTTTCAGCTTTGCTAAGGACCAAGTATGCGTTCATCCATACTTCAGATCTGGGTCGGTTGCGCACTAAGTGGGGGATCCCTGAGAATGTAAAGATACGAATTCCCATCGATCCGGAGACCCCGATGGACTGCAAAAGGAATGAGATAGTCTTCTTTACGGAGCTATTCAACTGGGGACTCAGGTTCCCACTGGACCCGGAGATAGTGCGCTATTTTCACTTGGTCAAGCTCTGCCCGACACAGCTAAGCCCCAACGGTTGGTTCACCTTGATATCATGTATTATGGCGTCTAGGTTATCTGGAATCCCTCTTCCTATGGAAGAGTTTGCAGCTGTGGCCAACTTGTGGAAACATCATCAGTTCCCCTTCTACCATTTCAACATGGGGAACGATCTTAAAGCTGTCGATGATCTCCTGGAGTCGGAGAGCAAATGGAGGAGCCAATTCTTATTTGTCAGTGGCTCATGGGAGAATGGCAAGAAAATTAAGACCGGAGAGAATCCAAGCCTCCTCAGGAGTAGATGGAGGAGTGACCGTAAGCTTCTCATCTTAAGTCTCTGTCCGATTTTCCCTTTTCTTTGAGTTTATGCTAATCAGTTTCTTTTCGTTCTAACAGAGCTGCCAAAGGAGTTCGGGGACTACCTAAAGGCCGGACAGACTACCTATGGCAAAATTAACGCTTTGGCCGCAGAGAACTGGGAAAATAGGTTCCACAAGGCCTTCACTCCTGGAAACTTAGCAAGGTCCCATCTGTGGAACACCACAGGTCGAAGAGACCTAACTTGGGAGGAGCTCTCCACCCAACCTGATGAAGACATCGTGTTGAGAAGGTCTCATGAACTGGATGGGACTCTCTTCCTGCCTGCCCGGGCCAAAGCCCCAAGTAAAATGAAGGGCAAGAAGAAGAAAGGCAGGAAGGCGGAAGGCGATACTGAGAAAGAGGCCCCAACAGACCAAGAGGGACTGGCTCAGGTTCAAATCGATGCAGCCCTTTTACAAGTGGTGGAGCAGGAGAGCGAGAAGCAGGAAGTGAACCTTCCAAAACCTCTAAGGGCTTCCAAGAGGACTCGCAAGCAAACAAGTGAGAGTGCTGATAGGGAGGCCAAGAAGAAGAAAACTTCCCAAGGAGATGAGGTTGCTCTCCGGGATCCGGAGCCCTCTTTCCCTACTGACCCTACACTGGCCGAAGAGATCCCAAGAGACTTTCAAGAAGAGATCCCAAGGGAATTCCACACAGATGAAGTTGAGGGGGGAGAGCTTAATTTAGACGAAATGGACATCACCGGTCTGGGTGGACTTGGTGAATATTTTCTTGGGCTGCCCAGAGACGAGTTCGCAGGGCCCTATGTCCCTCCAAGCAGCTCCAACACAATTAACTTCAACGGAAAGACTTTTATGGTTTCCAGTGAGAGGGGTGTTATAGCCCACTCTCTTCTTAGCAATGTACAACCAGTGCTTACTTTGGAAAGGCAAGTCCGAAGTCAGGCAGACACCATCAAAGACCTCAAGTCTGAGAAGGAAAAACTGTCCGAGGACCTCCGGACTGCTGCCAATAAGGTTGATTTGCTCAAGGAGGCAAATGACCAACTAAAGAAGAATCAAGATGAAAACAACACAAAAGTTGTTTCTTTGGAGGAGACCATAAAAGATCTCCGGGCCAAGCTGTCCGGACTGGAGAAGGACCTGACAATCTCAAGGGGAGAAACTACAGCCAAGGAGAAGCTCGTCACCAACCTGACCACTGACAAAATTGCTTTAGAGAACGCAGTGACTCAGGCTGCTGAAGAAAAGGCTGATTTGGTGAGGGATCAAGAGGCCATGATCAAGGCCAAGATCAACGCCTATGCCAGGGAGATGATCCAAAGCGAGGAGCTAATGATCCAAAAGGTGAAGTCTGACATGGTCCTCCTGTTTCACGAGAAATTCCCAAAGAGGATATCAGGGGAATTATGGCGCTATGTGGATGATGATGATCTCCCATATTGGACCATGGTTGATGAGGGGTACTCCAGTGAGTCTTCGTCCGGTGATGAAGAGGAAACCGGAGAGAGCCCAGGTGAGGAAGAAATTGACCCTAAGGGTAAGAAGATAGTCGAAGAGAAGAGCGACATCAAGGGCAAGAAAGCAAATGAGGGTGAGCCATCTTCAAAGGCTCAACCTTAAGTTATAATTTATTTTGTTTATCTTTTATTCGAACTAAAGTCCTTGGAAGGCCAAGGCACTCTTTTTGTGATGGTGTCCGTATTATTCGGACAGATTTTTGTACTGTGCCCAAACTTGTTTAAAAAGTCCTTGGAAGGTCAAGGCAGTTTTAAGTTGTTGAATGAATATTTTATTTTGCTCAACCATCCTCTTCTTTCATTATTTGTTTAAATAACTGGAGTTTAAGTAGTTTTATTATGTTGTGAGAATATTAAGACTCTCCGGCTAGAATTTAAATAGCCCTTAGATCTTTTAACCCGGGTAGTATGATAAGAGACAAAATTTTGAAAATACTTAGAGAATTTTGAAGAAGGCACCAAGTTTCATTGAAAGCTCTCCGTGCCACCGAAGAGGGGAAGGTATGCCCCTAAATATTTACATGGATGTTTAAACAAGTAAATATTTACACAAGTTTTATTCCAAGTACATTCGAAGGTGTTCAATATTCCAAGGGTGAGTTAAAACCCTGCCATCTTTGTCTTCCAACCAGTATGTCCCAGGCTTGATTCTTTCAACCACAGTATATGGACCCTCCCAAGTTGGGGCGAGCTTTCCGAAGAGCTTTTCCTTAGTATGCAAGAAAACTTTCCTTAATACTTTATCTCCTGGTTGAAAGTCTCTTCTTTTAACTTTAGAAGCAAACCTGCTTCTCATCAAGCCCTGATAGTGTGCCATTCTAAGATGAGCTTTCACCCGTCTTTCTTCGATCAAATCAAGCTGATTTCTAATTGTCATCTCATTAGCCTGTCTGGAGAAGTTATGAACACGAAAGGAGGGGAGTGTCTTCTCTATGGGGGCTACTGCATCCATTCCATAGACCAAGGCAAAAGGGGATTCTTGTGTTGCAGCCCCAGGTGTTGTTCGGTAGGCCCACAAGACTTCTTGTAGATAACTAGGCCACTTCCCAGCAGCCCCTTCTAAATTCTTCTTTAAACCGGACAGTATCGTTCTATTAGCCACTTCAACTTGCCCATTGGCTTGAGGGTGGAAAGGTGAAGAAAAGCAGTGCTGAATACCCCTTGAGGCACAGAAGCTTTCCATTTCTTTGTTGTCAAACTGTGGCCCATTGTCTGTTGTTATCTTCTGTGGGACACCGAATCTGCAACATATGTTGGACAGAATGAATTTTATGATAGCTTTTGAGGTTGTCCCTGCCAGGGGAGCTGCTTCTACCCACTTTGAAAAGTAATCGATGGCCACAACTATGGTTTTACGCCCTCCGGAAGCCACAGGGAGAGGTCCAACCAAGTCCAATCCCATCGAGCAAAAGGGACGGGCTCAGAAATTGATTCCAAAGGAATGGCTGGTACATGAATTTCATTGTTGTACCTCTGGCATGGGTCACACCTTCTCACCAGCTCCTTAGCATCTTTCATGATTGATGTCCAATAATATCCGGAGAGTAACACTCTTCTTGTCAAAGCTCTAAATCCACAATGGGCTGATCCCTCACCATCATGCAATTCGGAGAGAACCATTTGTGACTCATGATCCCCTAAACAACGTAGGAGAGGTTTGCTGTAGGACTTTTTGTACAAGACTTCTCTAATCATAATGAAACCACGAGCCCTGTGTTTCAATGTCCTGGCTTGTGTTTTATCCAAGGGCACGATACCACCGGACAGATATTGTATAAGAGGAGACCTCCAATCTTGAGGCCGATGTACCTGTATTTCAAAGACTTCCTCTTTTCCACCCTCACCAAGTTCAATAGAAGGGCTTTCAAGCACATGGATCCATGGGTAGGACTCCGTATATGCTATCGTTGCCAATGAATCTGCTAGCTCATTCTCTGCCCGGGGGATGTGCTCATAGACAACAGCTTTAAACTTTAACGCTTCATTTTTTAGGAGGAGTAAATACTTGACCAATTTCTCCTTTCTAGCCTCTGATAGGCCCAAGGCATGGTGGACAAGCAACTGGGAGTCACTTAGTAGCTTGACCCTTTTAGCTCCACAGATATAGGCCAACTTTAACCCAGCTATGGCTGCTTCGTACTCGGACTCATTATTGGAAGCCCTGAAAGCAAAACAAATAGATTGGTACATGTTGTCCCCGTAGGGGGAAGTGAGACATATTCCTGCCCCAGATCCCATGGTACTAGACCCTCCGTATGTTCGGACAATCCACACTTTCTTGTCTTTTGAATCAGTAGGCTGCTCTGAATCCCTGTCAGAGTGGAATTCAACCAGAAAATCAGCCACAGCTTGGGCTTTTACCGCTGTCCGGGTAGCAAAGTCTATGTCGAAGTCCCCCAACTCTACTGACCACTTGGTCATTCTGCTTGAAATGTCTGCTTTTTGGAGGACATTCTTTAAAGGGAAGGACGTTCGGACAATGATAGGATGAGCCTGGAAGTAGGGCCTCATTTTTCTTGCAGCTATTACCAAGGCCAATGCCAGTTTTTCGAGTTTCAAGTAACGCCTCTCAGCATCAATCAAGCTTTTGCTGATGTAGTACACTGGGTGAGGATGCCCATCAACCTCCCTTACTAGCACAGCACTGATGGCACAACTTGAAACAGCCAGATATACAAAGAGAGTCTCCCCATCAACCGGTTTGAACAAAGTCTTGGGAGAGGAAAGATGTTTTTTGATTTCATTAAATGCTTCATTACACTGTGGTGTCCATTCAAACCCCTTTGCACCCCTCAAGGTTTGAAAAAATGGAGCACACCTGTCCGAAGACCTGGAGATGAATCTGTTCAAGGCAGCCAATCTCCCCGTTAATCGCTGCACTTCTTCAATGTTTCGAGGAGGCTCCATCTGGAACAAAGCATTGAGTTGGTCCGGGTCGGGCTGTATTCCATGCTCACTTATGATATACCCTAAGAACTTCCCGGACTGCACTCCGAACACACACTTTTCAGGGTTTAGTTTCAAATTTACTTTGGCCAAGTTGGCAAAAGTCTCTTGGAGGTCGGACAAGTGCAACTGCTCATCCACGCTTTTCACCATCATATCGTCAATGTAAACCTCCATATTTCTTCCAATTTGATCAGCAAATGCCTTGTTGACTAACCTTTGATAAGTAGCCCCAGCATTTTTCAAGCCAAAGGGCATCACCTTGTAGCAATGTAGACCCCTATCAGTGACAAACGTAGTATGCTCTTGATCTTTTGGATCTACTTGGATCTGATTGTACCCGGAGAAGGCATCCATGAAGGAGAGTAGCTTGTTCCCAGAAGTAGAGTCTACTAACTGATCTATCCGGGGGACCGGATATAAGTCTTTTGACAAGCTCGATTGAGGTCTGTGAAGTCAATGCACATACGCCATTTGCCATTCTTCTTTTTTACTAAGACAGGATTGGCAGTCCACAAAGGGTATTGAGACTCTTTAATGTGCCTCATCTTTGTGAGTCTGTCAACCTCTTGCACTATGATATCAGCCTTTTCTTTTGAGAAAGCTCTTCTCTTTTGTACCACTGGTGCTACATCTCTCCGGACAGATAGGTGATGGGAAATCACCTCTGATGGAACTCCAGTAACATCAGCATTGCACCAAGCAAAAACGTGCTGATGGTTTTTCAAGAATTTCAACATTTCTTCTTTCAACATTGGTGGCATTTTGGACCCTATCCTGAGACTTTTTCCTTCTTCCAAGCAGTGCGTTTCAACCTCTTCAATTGGAATCAACACTCCGGGGGTCTCTCTGGGGTCATCAATTTCACCCTCACCCCCAGGAAGACCCTCGGACTGCTATTGATCATTTATACGGACTACCCCCAGCGTTCGTGGAGCCAAGGCAGTGGCATAGAATTCTCTTGCAATCTTTTGGCTGCTCCGGACAACCCCAACCTGTCCCTGAACAGCATACTTTAAACACTGGTGGAATGTCGAAGCCACCGCATGCATCCTAGAGAGCCAAGATCTCCCTAAAATAGCATTATAGCAGGTGGGACAATCCACCACAATGAAGAGTATTCTAACCATTTTCTTGAAAGGGCCCCTGCCCAACAGCACTTCTTCTTCAAACTCCCCGATCACATCGGTTGAGCTGCCCGTGAAGCCCACGATTGACCTGTCCGACTTTTGAATCATAGCTGGATTTTTCATTTTCTTGTAAGTGTCTAGGAAAAGGATATTGGTAGAGCTTCCAGTATCTACCAGAATTCGTCTTATCTCATTGCCCCCTATAGATGCTCCTATAACAACAGCATCCTCATGAGGGCCAGCAATGTCTCTTAAATCATCCCCATCAAAGACAATGAATGGGAATGAATTTGGTGATTGATAAGAGGTCATGCCTCCTTCTAGCTGGGAGGCCAAATTATGAACATGCCTTTTTCTTGAAGAAGTAGTAGGAGCTGTCACAGTGTCCCCTCCGAAAATTGTTAGTGACTCGAAGAATTTAATGAGCCCAGAGACCGATCTAGAACGCTCCTCTATAGCACCCACTCTGTTTCGTGTTGGATCAGGATCCAAGTATTCAGATTCCACATCAAACCTTTCAACTATAACCATAGCCCCCTCCGGGGCAGCATTACCCGGACCAGCCCGGTGAGTGTTGGCAGGCCTGTTGCCTCCTCTTCTTTTAACGTATGCACCCAACTTTCCCCTTTCAATCAAGTTTTGTACCTCTTGTTTCAATGCTATGCAATCATCAGTGGTATGGCCAATATCATTGTGGTATTGGCAAAAGGAGTTGTTACGATGCTCTCGGGGAGACTGCAGGGTTGCTGGTCTCCGGTAGTGTACCTCATCTTTTGTTTTATCAAAAATGGTTGCCACACTTTCTTTGAGTTCTGCAAACCACTCCGGTTGGACCCATGGTCCTCTTTTGTTTCTAGACTGTTGACTTTGAGCAGGAGCAGCTGGTTGAGACTGAGCTTTTCCCCTACCATGCCCCTGTCCGGTTTCTCTGGCTTTATTCCCGGATTGGTTTTGATTTGGAGTTGGTGCCACCGGGGTGGATCTCACCTGTCTGTGCACCCTGGTCTTTTTTGTTTCATCAACATTTATTTGCTTGCCAACTTGGTTTAGCAATCCTCCCCAGGTCATGGCTTTCTTCCTGGTCACCGAATCAGCCAGGTTGCCTGGGTTCAAACCTTGTCTTAGGGATGCTATTGCCACCTGTTCGAAGCAATCAGCCAACCCATTCTTTGTGTTTACAAAACGACTTATGTACTCCTTTAATGACTTATTGGGCTCTTGGGCACAATGGATTATTGGGTCTCCATTGCCCTTCAGCTCCTTACTCCCCACAAACTGCCTTCGAAAGGCCACCCAAAAAGTATCAAAGTCTTTAATACAACCCTGAGGCAGGCTGTTGTACCATTTCAGAGCACTCCCCGTAAAAGATTGGGAGAATGCCCTACAGAGTAGTTTATCATCATCATCAAAGTTCATCATGAAGTTCTTAAATTGCTCCAGATGATTGTCCGGATCAGTACTACCATCATACTTCTCCATCTTAGTACTGTCAAACCTCTTAGGGAGATTTCCGGACAGGATTTTAGAAGACAGTGGAGACTGCCTCCAATTCCTTCCACGACTGAACACGGTATCCTCATTAGGAGTTGCAAAGATACCTGGCTCATCGTGGAAAGCAAAAGGATCCATCAACATCTTGTCTGTATACCTCCGGTGGTGAGATGACCCCTTTCCAATATGCCTTTTCATTCTTCCATGGTGATCTCTTTTTCTCGAATACTTCTTTACCTGTTTTTGCTTTTTCTTGGTTCGACCCTCATCACTGCTAGAGGACAAGGATTTTTCATTTCCCTCACTGTCCGAAGAGCTGCCCGAAGATTCTGAACTTGAGTCAGAGCTCTCCACAGGCTTGGACCGGTGAGACTTTTTAGAGCTGGCATGTGTCTTTTTAGTGCTCACACGAGTTTTCGAAGCCTCAGGCTCTCGAGGGTTGTCAGTGTGATGAGCAGCTGACGCTTTGGATTTCTCTTTCATGCCCATCTTGGCCTTTTCAGCCCTCAGAGCTTCTATCTCAAGCTTTAACCTGTCGCGCTCTTGGACAGTATACTCATCGTTCTCCTCCACCACTTCGAGCAAAGCTGGTGGAAGCTCTGGATTATCCGAATTCATTCGGACAGAAATTCTTTGACTGGTTTCGAATACTTGATTCAGGCACCGTCGCCTCCCACTGTGGTCGCCAATTTGGTGTGGATAAAAGTAGCCTAAGGGTAGGCTGGTAATTTCAAGTGGAGTTTTAAGGTGGTGTAAGGGTGTTTCAAGGTGGTATAAGGGTGTTTCAAGGTGGTGTAAGGGTGTTTCAAGGTGGTGAGAGAATTAAGCAGCTTGGCAGCAGTTAATTTTCATTACCAGAAGTTAATGTTGGTGGTTGAGTATTTATAGTATGTTATTTGGGCCCTTATGGGCTTTCGGGTCATGTTTAATGGACCCGGGTCATGTTTAAAGACCCATGAGTTTTAAGCAGATGGGCAGGTAGCTTAGTTAGAAAGTGTTTAGGTTTTTTAGTACTTTAGTCATAGTTCGAACAGCCTTAAGCTCACAGTGTTCGAAGTCATCTGTCCGGTTCAAAACTCCTGTCCGATTTAAGTTCTTAGTGTATGTCCGGTTTACGGAGAGATTTACATTGGTCTGCCCTTCCGGGGAGCATTCCGAATTCGGACTCATCAATAGTGTTTTGACTTATTCCTCCAAGTCCTTTTTAGTCTTCTCCAAAACGGTTTTCTCATTTGTGATACGATCAAGAGAATCCTGACTAGTCTTCAACTAATCTTGAAATCCAGTTATTTTTTTAGAACTAGAGGTCTCCAATTCCTTAAGTTCTTTTTGAACTCTTAATACCTCATCTTTAGCCTTATCTACTTCTGACCTAAGTGTATCAGCATCCTTAGTAGCACCATCAGCTCTAGCCTTCTTTGCATCGAAAGAATCTTGGAGTCTCTTTTTCTCTTCCTGAAAATTTAAAATGGTCCTTCGGTGGTTTCTAACCTCCCTTTACAATTCAACAATAGGCCGAACACACCCCATTATTAAGTATCCTATAACATCGTTTTCGTTCGAAATTTCAAAAGAAGTGCCATCATATAACATGCTAGGGCATGAACTCGGAAAGTCTTTGTCAAAAGCCTTCTAATCAAACCCAGTTAACTCATCTAAAGGGTTGTCAACCCCAGTTATACCTGCACCCTTGAAATTTAGAAATAAAAAAAAGGGATCGGGTGTATGAATGATTGGTACTTGAACGTTCGGACGTAATGCCAAGTCCGAACTGGATGAGGTTTTTTTTCCTTTTTTTCCTTTCATCACTTCCTTCAGCATGTCTCTTCTGGACTTTCCTTTTTGGCTCAGCGACATCTGTGGGTATAACATCTTCTTCCACTATAGCTACCACCAGATCCAACAATGATGCATCAATCTTTGGTGATTTTCCTTCGGTATTCATTTTAGCAACATCTTGCAAAGTTCATTTCCTCTTCTGTTTATTCATGTGATTGTGAGCTTTGCTCCTCGTCAGAAGGTGTACTTTCCCAACAGCGGTCTCAATTCTTTGTAGAAGAGAGGTAGCCAAAGGAGGCGTGATAAACTATTTATATGTTAATTCTCTATTAGTGTTTGTCCTCCAAAGATGGCTACAGGGCAAATTTCCAGCAGTGGAACGATTATAAAAGCGATTATCCCATTTCATTCTTGCCCAGATGTGCAGCTTTCTAAATGTCACTTTTGCAGCTTTCAAATGATGAGTGAATCGATTCAAAAGAACTACAAGCAAAGAATAGATAGGTCAAAATCTGAAACAAAACAAGTAAATTATAGATGCCTGATAAATTTCTACGACGAGGTTACATGGACACTTCCAAAATCTAGTTAATCTGGTCGGATTTTTTTGTGAAGAATAAATTTTTTGACCATTCTCCCATGGTCCACTAATAAAAAACGCGTGTCTTCCATACCTTATCTAATTCCAATAAATCATTCACTATCTTAAAATCACTTCATATGTTGAAACGATAAAAGCGGATCTTAGAGTTGCAACATAACCTGACAATTGCCGCCATCTGTTCCATTGGCATAGGCGTCCGGGACAGCCGTGATGCTATAATGCAAGCAAGCAAGGTGAACTAAGCATTTGGGCTAAGCTGACTCGGACTCAACCTAATCAATTCTAAATATCTAACGATTTTGGGATCTAGGGGAAACCTAAGACCCCAATTCAGCACCTCTATAAAAACCACTAATTCGTTTTAACGACAGTTCATCGGAGTTTCCCCGGCTTTAGGCAATCTAACCGTAATCATATGGTGGAATCCCCATTTTGTTCAAACAACATCTAACTCTTTTTCATGTAAATAAGTATAAGATATCTTATCTAACACTAGTATATATTTATACTTACCTTTTTAAAATTCAGACCAACGCGACCAACAACAAAATTGGCAAATATTCATACTCTTCTTCATTGTATCATTCTTGCTTTGAACTTTCTTCCCTGTCACAATTCGGTCAAGGAAAGTTTTGGATGTTTCCCTCATCTGACCAGATGTTTCAAGTAGGGAATCCACTTTTAAGTCCTCCATTACCTCTTCCATTATCCTAGGATCCATTTCTGGCGGACCAGTGGGTAATATGCTAGCATCATCTTCTAAGGCATATGAATACTTGTTTGGACTCTGTGATGAAAGATAGTCAACCAATATTAACGGCTCTGTGGTAGTCCTGGATTTAGTTGCCGACTATCGGGTTACTTTTTTTCAGAACAAGTTCTTCTGAGTCTGATACCATCACTTTAAAGTTTGAATGTATTTGACGACTCCAAGTTGGTGAGAGTGGAAAGGTTTTGAAGAATGATTGGGAGAGGTAGAGGAATGAGTTGTTGTGGAAGTTTCAGAGGGAAAAGTTTGAACACCAGAACGAGACCCCTCCTACTCGATAACTTGGGTAGTAACTATTATAGGAGAAGAAGTTGGAACCCCAGCAGCGACCCTAGTTTTTCTATTTTCTTCTTCTAACTCCGAAAGATTTAACTAGACACATTTAATTAAGGTTGTTCTCGTGGTAAAATATACAATCTGTACAAATGCAATTTCTCATAAATCAACAATTACTTCTCTCTCTCTCTCTCTCTCCTCTCTCTCTCTCTCTTCTCTCTCTCTCTTCTCTCTCCTCTCTCTCTCTCTCTCTCCTCTCTCTCTCTCTCTCTCTCTCTCTCTCTCTCTCTCTCTCTCTCTCTCTCTCTCTCTCTCTCTCTCTCTCTCTCTCTCTCTCTCTCCTCTCTCTCTCTCTCTCTCTCTCTCTCTCTCTCTCTCTCTCTCTCTCTCTCTCTCTCTCTCTCTCTCTCTCTCTCTCTCTCTCTCTCTCTCTCTCTCTCTCTCTCTCTCTCTCTTCTCTCTCTCTCTCTCTCTCTCCTCTCTCTCTCTCTCTCTCTCTCTCTCTCTCTCTCTCCTTCTCTCTCTCTCTCTCTCTCTCTCTCTCTCTCTCTCTCTCTCTCTCTCTCTCTCT